>JALJCO010012723.1:0-361808 GCA_023101725.1 Atherinomorus stipes
AATTCCAGTGGAGTTTTAAATAGTTCCTGTGTATAAGGATGAAGATGGAGGAAAGGATGCAGCTTTGGAAGCAGCTGGAGGAGATCTGATGACCAGAGACATCCTCATATAACCGAGCAGCAGGTAACAGGAGCTGTATGACCGATGTGATGAAGCAACGATGGATGAAAAAGAAGATTTCCGAGGAGACGATTGCAGTTTCACTGTGTTAGAAGTCTCAACACGCTGGTTCCTGAACTTTCAGTGATCAGATGCTGTAGACGATCAGAAAGGTCCGGTTGCTGACTGTTGACCGGTGAGTACAACTCATAGGTGCGACTCCGATCTGCTTTTCCTTATCCTCTTCAAAATAAAATCCGAATCTGTGGGAAACCTAAATAAACTAACGCTGCACTTACGAGCTTTTAACCATTGACTGTCAACACAATTTGAAGGCTGAGTCGTTACTGTTTTTTCTGTAAAACTAGAAAAGGAGCTTAAAAACCGCAATGAAGCCACTTCAATGTAAAATAAGCAGTGAAGAAGAGGACTCTCGCAGACGTCATATCCGGTTTCGGCTCACAGCGCCACAGTCTGGTCAGAAAAGCAGCGATGTTTTCTAATAACTCATCTATGCAGCTGCGCTTGTTTATGTTACATAGATCATCATGAAGGACGTTTTGGTCTTTGAAACATGGCAAAAAATGTCAAAAACGTGTCATCAGCACTTTAACGGCCTGTCTAAACAAATAAAATGCAGGTTTTCATTTATTTATTTACATTTATTTCATGAGGAATAACCCCCTTGAGATAAAAGATCTCGTTTTCAAGGGGGTCCTCAGTTTAAAAAAGATGACAGTTGGTAACATTGTCAAAATAGAATATATTACACAATAACATATATAACATATACAAACAAAAACAAAACAAACGCCTTCAGCGACACACACACACACACACACACATACACACATCACTCCTAAGCTGTAATTATGCCCCCTCTTAGTAGTCAGTTAACATATTAGAAATAAAACATACTACAGAAATGTTTAAAGACACAAAAGATCAAAAACAGAGACAAACATTTTGCAGATAAGATAACAGAGCATTTCGAAACATCTGAAACAAGGTTAAAGCTCTGACAGAGTCAGGAAGGCTATTCCAGTCATGAGGTGCCTTAAACTGAAAACAATATTTCCCAAGTTCCTTTCTAACTCTGGGAACTGTAAAAAAAAAAAAAAAAAAAGATAATTGGTTATAAATTATAGGAGGAGCTATAAGGATCAAGATACTGCTTCAGGTAAGTGGGATAAGGAAAATAAATACATTTAAAAATAAACTGAAACCAATGATACTGCCTTCTGGTAGAGAGTTTTAGCAGGTCAGGCGTGCATACATGTCACAGTGGTGTGTCCTAAAGGGGCAGAGAACGATGAACCAACAAACTATTGTAGGCAACATCAAGCATGTGAAGACATGAGGCTGCAGAATTAAAATATACAATGCCTGCATAACAATAGGAAGTAGCAGTTGAGAAACCACTCTCTTTCTGATTTAAAAATTGAAACAGTTAATTGACCGATATAATGTTTTTAAGCAGTAGTTAATTTTATTTGTAATAGTATGAACATGTGTCTTAAAAGACAGATCAGAGTCAAGCCAAACTCCACGATATTTAAATGTATTAACCTGCTCGAGAGAGGACTTAAGGCAGGTACACACTACAGGAAAATCAGCCCGATTTATGTCCCGATCTTCCCCTTGCGATCAAAGCTGGCAAAGGTCCGATTGTCGGATGTTTGCAAAAAACATTGCATCTGATCTTCTCATGGTGTGATGTGAGTTATGAGGGATTTTGTCCGGTCCGATCCGCTCGGAAGGAGAGATCGTAGATAATGAACATGTTTAATATTTGCGACTTGAAATCCTGGTGTGTGTGGTGTTCCGAAAGGACCCGAACACACACAGTGTTCACAGCTGTGCAAAATCAAAAACGCTGCTCTCATTGGGAAATCACGTGGAGGCTCCCGGAACAACAGCCAATCAAAACGCAAGAGCTAACAGCTGACTGATGGAAAAGGAAGTAAACACACAAACAAAGAGCACATAGCCATTAGCTTACAGCCCTGCTCTCCAAGTTATTTAATGTTTGTGGCCATATTTATTCACCTCCAACTCTCGGTCATACAGCCCGCATTCCTATTACTCTCTATGACATTTTCCACAGTGTTTTTTTCTATGTATGCGTGTTTTTTTCACAATGTAAGAGGCTGAAAAGTCCGCTACGTTTGTTTACGCTAATGCTGCGTTCCATTTGAACTCGGAAGTCGGAAATTCCCAGTTCTGAGTAGGAAGTTTCAACTGGAACGCCCCCCTGAAGTCGGATTTCCCACTCGGAAAGTCGGACAACTCTCGCAGCTCCGAGTTCAGATTTAAAGATGGCCGCGCCCTGTGTTAGCAGTTTTAGAAGCTTCTGTAATGTTACATTTATTTACACTTCTTACTTATATTTTGTTGCATAAATCAATCGTACACGTAGTATTGGTTTATACAGATGTACGGGGAAGCTGCCGTAGTGTAATTCACATTTTTCATGTCGTATATGTGAACTACAACACCAGCTGTGCCAACAACGGCTAATAACAATAGCCTTAGCAAACACTTTGTTTTGCTAGGTTGCTAACTGGTTTTCCGACCAGTGAGCTGGAACACAAGTTGGTCGGGTGTGACGTCACCCCCCAGTTCCCAGTTCCCAGTTCCGATGAAAATGGAACGCAGCATAAAGTCTCGTCATTAAGTCTCGCAGCGAAGTCTCATCACGAAGTCTCGTTTGATATCGCGAGATTTCGGATGTTGACAGTGAAGGAGCCAATTCTCTGCTGACCAATCAGTTAGTGTGGGGTGTTCTCCGTCATTTACACCCCACACTGTATGATCAGAAAAGGCAAATCGTGTGTGATTTGACTTTTGTAATCATTAAGTGTGTGGTCTCTACATCTGTGAAGGTCTCAGGAATCCTGTAGTGTGTACCTAGCTTTATCTAAGAAAAAAGAGTTAAATTATTATTGGAGGCTGATTTACATTTTCTCTGAAACAGCATGGAGTATGATTTAGTTTTATTAATAAGAAGTTTATTGAACAAAAGCCACTGCTGAACCGAATTAAAGTTCTGTTGTAAAGAGTGATTAATATCATAAATGTTTCTCTTGGAACAGTAAATTACCGTATCATCAGCATAAAGATGAATATTACAATCAGAACAGCAAATAGGCATGTTATTGATAAAAATAGAAAACAATAATGGACCCAAATAGGAACCTTGAGGAATGCCTCTAATTATGCCTGTAACATTTGACTGGCTGCCTCCACAGGACACACACTGACAGCAAAAGTGAAGATAAGAATTAAACCATGTCTGATCTGGAGAGACCAACAGAGTGCAATTTATCTAAAAGCAGATCGTGGTAAACCATGTCGAATGCTTTAGTTAGATCTATAAAGATAGCTCCTGTAGACTTATTATTGTCCCAGTTAGAGAAAATGTCATTAGTAAATTTTAATAGTGCTGATGTGGTTGAGAAATGTTTTCTGAAACCTGATTGGCATTGAGATAATATATTATTGCAAAAAAAAGACGATCAGATAATTGATTAAAAACAATTTTCTCAAAACATTTTACAATACAGTTAATAATTGAAATTGGTCTATAATTATTCGAGCATCACCTCCTTTATGTAAAGGAATTACTTTTGTGCATTTCCAGATCTGGGGAACAACACAGGTAACTAAAGACATATTAAAAAGATCTGCTAAAGGGGCTGATAACACATGTGAGGCCATTTTAATTAACTTAGTCTCGATGCCATCAGGTCCAGGGCCACTACAAGAGGGAAAGCTTACTAATGACCTGTTGAACTACAGTTGAACTAACTGATTTGAAGGAGAACGTATTGCTGGTACACTGGGGGTTTACCACCGAGACAGGAGGGAGAAGCAAGGACTGAACCTGTGGAGTTTGAGAAAAATGCAAACTAAAGGCATTGGAGATAATAGCAGGATCATTGGAGACATCATTATTAAACAGAGATATTAACAGTCAAATTCTTATCTGTTTTCAAAATTTTTAAGGGTGAGTAAAGTCATTTGATAAACTGTTCCTGTAGTAATTAGACCTCGCATTTCTTGTTTGAGTTGTGCAGTAATTTCTTAGCCGCTTATACTCATCCCGGTCGCCAGGAGGTTTAGTACGTCTGTATTTGTCCCATGCTCAATCCCTTTGCTTATAAAGACTAATAAGCTCACCATTCACCCAGGGTAAATGATTGCCTTTTACCTTAATCGTGGTCCAGGGGGCATGTTTATCTAAAACTCTCAGGAATTCAGAATAAAAAAAATCCCATGCTAAATCTATGGATGGTATTAATCTTAGCCTATACCAGCTTATCTGTTGCAGATCATAGTTAAACAATTCACAGTTAAAAGATTTAGTTTCCTTATCCTTATATATTTTGAACGTAGCCGTGGTGTTGAAATTTTCCAAATACAATAAACAGTTGTTACTTATTCTGTGAGGATGGGTGGTCAGCACCCAGTCCAAGAGAGTTTCAGTATTTTGAGTGACTCTAGTAGGATCTTTAATAAGCTGAGTCAAATTAGCACCATTGAACAAATTACGCTCATTAAGTGAGGAAGGTTCCTTCCAATTTATATTGAAGTTCTCCATCAAAATCATTTCTTTAGAGCTGCCTAATGAAGAAAGAGTAGAAATAATATTCTTTACGGATTCTAGTTTAGGAGCTGAAGGTGGTCTGTAAATATTTCCCATAATTAACTGTTTATTTTCATGAAAAGTAACCTTAACAAATATGCCCTCAAAGAACAATTACTTATGATTTAAGATTTGAGGAAATATAGGTAGCAACACCGCCTCCTCTGGAACCTCCGTCCTGTCTAAATAAGATATAATTGTCAAGTTTAATTTCATTGTTTTCAGGTCAAAACTGGGTTTTGATCTGAGGAAGATCTGATGTGATCGAAACGTTGGAATAAATGCAGCTGGGAGTAAGTGTGCAGGCTTTTTCTTTGATTCCACATAACTACGGCAGTAGCCTTGCACCTGGTGATGTGCGTATGTCTAAGGATTTTTATTGTCTGCAATTTTTCCATTAAGCCATGTTTCAGATAAGGTAATTATGTTAGGGTCATTATAAGCGAGCCAGGCTCTCAAGAGATCAATTTTTGGTAATAAACTTCTAATATTAATATGAATTGCCTCAATACCTTTTACCCATTCAAAATTTGGAAAGAAAAAAAAAGGTTACATACAATAAATCGAGGGTGGCAAGTAGGAGAGTTGCCAACATTTCAAGACAAAAACACGCACACAGACACACACCCACACAACCAAAAAAAAACTCACAAGAGAAAAACATAATATTAACAAAACAAATCAAATCTCAGTCTGCAATTTACAGAAAATGTATAAGAAAGCCGCGATATAAAAAAAAGAAGAGGAAAAGAAAAGAAAAAAGAAAAATCTGCGTGAATCAGAACCAAAATATTTTAGCAGATTTCCGGACAACCTCAAAATTTTGTGGCAAACGTCACGACATCAGCGCAAGTGAATCTAGTAGGTGACGATTTACGGCAAATAAAGTTCTAGTACACAGTTTGACATGTGGCTTTCCCAAAACAAAAATCAGAGTTACAAGGCGAGTTTTAATCGATCAGCCCGCTGTTTCTAGTCTAAAAAACAAAAACCTTCTTCCTCTTCAGAAATGTACTTTTTAGAGACTTTAAAACTTCTAAAGACTAGGAGTGGGAAAAAATATCAATACACTGAAATATCACAGTATTTTCATTTGCTGATATCCTATTGACATTAAAAAATGCAGTATCGATCTATTTTACTAAGAAAATCTAGTGATATTTCATCGTTCTGTTACAAAATTTCATGAGAATTCACGAAATATCGTGAGATTTTGTGACAGAACGATGAAATCTTGCAAGATATTGTAAGCAACATAGATCGATACCGCGCTTTTAAATATTGATTTGATAATGGCATATAAAAATATTGCGGTTTTTCAATAAATTGATATTTTTGCCCACCCCTATTTTTCAAAGTATCAGAAACAGATAACAAAACTGCTATTTGCAATGACTGCTCATTTTTTTTCAGCTTTGATATTGGTAACGATATCGATATAGGTTATCGGCTGCATGAGTTTTAAAATATCAGCCAAAATTTTTATTATTGTGCATCAATAAAAAAATGTAAAAGATATTGCAATATTTTCATATGCTGATATATTGATGTTCAAAAATGCTGTATTGATCTATTTTACTAATGAAATATAATATTTCATCTTTCTGTTATGAAATCTTGGGAGAATTCATGAAAATTCTGTGATATTTGCATATGCTGATATATTGACATTTGAAAATGCGATATTGATCTATTTTACTAAGGAAATCTCGCAACATTTCATTGTTCTGTTACGAAATCTCGCAAGAATTCACAACATATTGTAAGATTTTGTAACAGAATGATGAAATCTCGTGAGATTTTTAAGGAAAATAGATCGATAGTGCGTTTTTTAAATATCGATTTGATATCTCAAATAGAGGTATTTGATTCCAGTATCTCAGCGTATTGATATTTTTTCCCACTCCTATTTTTCAAAGCATCAGAAATGAATAACAAAACTGCTATTTGCAATGACTGCGTTTTTTTTTAGCTTTAATATCGGTATCGGTATCGATATCGGTTATCGGCCACGTGAGTTTTAAGATATCGGATATCGAACAAATTTCCAATATAGATTATCCCTATTTATTAGTATCTGTCAATTTAATCATATTTCACTGACAGGTGAATATTATTATTTTTGTAATTGACATTTTATTGAGGTTTTCTTTTGTATTTCTGTGACCATAAGGTCAATCAGATAAACAAGGTGTCACACAAACAGATTACATCACAGCAAAACCACAAAAGATAATTCACGTACCCCACCACCCCGAATGCATTTAAACCCACAAAACACCTCAAGTATACACATAAAACAGATTAAAAAGAATGGAAATAGAAAAGAAAAAAAGGGGGGGGGTTAATTTAAAAAAACATTTAAAAAAAGAAGCAAAAATAAACAAATAAAATATTGAATAAAAAGGTACTTAATTCATTAATTGGAAAGGGAAAAAAAGTAAAAATTACATCTTATATAATAAATATTTCTATATTACATTTGTAGGTAGGACCGTATTGGTACATTCCTACCTACAGTACAAATATACAAGAATACATTTTCTTGCCAGACAAAATGACTATCTGCATATACTGTGTGGTACTATCAAAAATATTATCTGGACAGAGATTCAGTAAATACAGTGATGCTAACATGTCAAAAGAAATATCTTTGATTTGTTGAATAACCAAATATGTGTTTTCCCAAAACACATATTTGCAAATGCCCCAGGGTGCCTTTATATTTTTCACATTTGAAGCAAAGATCTGAGCTAATCTGGGATCTGGGAATAGAATCTGTTTTACTCCTGTGTGTCTTCAGAAAATGTTCCCAGATTATTATTATTGTTGTTGTTGTAATTATTCTGCATGAGGGAAGTTTTTCATCATGTTTCTTCTCTTTAAGGCTGAACAAAGATAAACAGGGCCAGTTAAGGGTTAATAAGCCCTCTCTGCCTGCTAGTCTCCGCCTCCTTTGGGTGACTCAGCACAAGAATCAGGAAGTGTTTCCAGCTCGCAGATATTCCTGTCACAAGACTGCAGCTGTCAGGTCTGTTGGCTCTCTTTTCTAATGAAAGCTGAGTTTGTGTCTTCAGCCTGTAAATGTCGCGAGCATGCAGCTGAAGCTGAAGCTGGGGGGCTGGAAGGGGGGGTTGTGGGTGAGTTATCAGCTCTGACTCAGCTTGCACTTTCACTTTCCTGTAAACAGGCTGTCAGCATGGCCGGGCGGCGCTCTCTGCTGGAGCTGGACCTCACCTGTTCCATATGCTGCGACATCTTCAGGGACCCGGTGGTCCTCAAGTGCAGCCACAGCTTCTGCTCGCCCTGCCTGCAGCAGTACTGGACCCGGCAGAGGCAGAACCGGGACTGCCCTCTGTGCAGGACCCAGGCTCTGGATGACCCCGTTCCCAGTCTGACCCTGAAGAACCTGTGTGAGTCCTATGTGCCAGAGGAGGGCCCGGCTGTGGAGGAGACGGAGGGCGAGCTGTACTGCGATCCCGGACAGATGTGTCCCGTTCATGGGGAGAGGCTGAAGCTCTACTGCCTGTTGGACCAGGAGCCCATCTGTGTGGTCTGCCACACCTCCAGGAAACACAAGCAGCACGACTGCTGCCCCCTCAGCGAGATACTGACAGACGTGAAGGTAAATATACTCCTCTTTACATCAGTCTTTCAGCTACAGCTGTGTGAAAAAGTGTTTGACCCCTTCCTGATTTATTTTTTTGCATGTTAGTCACACTTTTGTGTTTCAGATCATCAAACAAATTCAAATGTGAGACAAAGATTTTTTATTATTCACCTTTATTTAACCAGGAGGTCCCATTGAGATTATAAATCTCTTTTACAAGAGAGACCTGGCCAAGGTAGCAGCCAATCAGAATAAAAAATACACAGTTCAACAATACAAACAACTAAAAAAAACAAAACAAAACTACAGAAGTTTACACACAAATAAGACAACTCTTAAAACAAAATACAACCCATAATAAAAACAAGAACAACCCGAAGACATAAAACCACTCAGGAAAGACAAGCACATGTCTCCTTCACCACATTCTTTATGATGCCCTTAAGTTCATTCAGCGATATCAGTGTTTCTAATCTGAGGTATTTCTGCAAATTATTCCAAGCCCATGGGGCATGGTAAGAAAATGCAGTTTTCCCTAGGTCTGTCAGAACCCTGGGGACTTTAAGAAGTAACCATTTAGGTGAGCATAGCTGGTAGCTACCAGAACTGACACAGACAAGGTTACACAAATATGCTGGAAGTTTGCCCAGTAACACTTTATAAATAAACAGATACCAATGCTGTTGTCTACGTATAGTTAGTGACGTCCAGCCCACCAGATCATAGAGAATGCAGTGGTGAGTACGGGATTTTGCATTTGTAATAAACCGTAAAGATGCATGATACACAGAGTCCAGTTTTTGCAAGATAGAAGAAGCTGCATGCATATACAGTATGTCACCGTAATCAATCACAGACAGAAAAGTAAGCTTCCACAAGTTTTTTCTTGGCATAGAAAGAAAAGCAAGATTTGTTTCTAAAATAAAAACCAATCTTCACTTTAAGCTTCCTGACTAAAGTTGTAATATGTACATTAAATGAAAGCCTGTCATCTATCCATATACCCAAGTACTTGTAAGCCGGAACCCGTTCAATGGTTTTTCCCTCTGATGTAAAAATTGTAAGATCATCAGGGGAGTACAGCTTAGATTTTGAGAGAACCATGAACTTTGTTTTCTGAGTGTTTAAGACCAATTTTAAATTTGACAGAGACATTTGTAAAGACTGAAATGCAGCTTGAAGGTCTTGCATCGCCCCTGCTACAGAGGGAGCATGGGTATAAATAGCTGTGTCATCAGCATATAAATGTATTTTTGCTTGCATGTTCTTACCCAAATCATTTATAAAAATTGAAAACAAAATAGGCCCTAAAATGGATCCCTGAGGGACTCCTTTGGATATTTGAAGGAATTCAGATTTATGCCCCTCTGCAAGGACACACTGGGAGCGATCTGTAAAATAATTTTGAAACCATTGTACAGCCATGAGACTAAAACCAATAGATCTTAGTTTGTTTAATAACAATGCATGGTCAACAGAATCAAATGCCTTGGACAGATCAACAAATAAGGCAGCACAATGCTGCTATGGCCAGTTCGAAAACCTGACTGGAAATCATTTAAGATATTTTCATCAGCTAAAAACTGTTTTATCTGCAAATTTGTAAGAGATTCATAAATCTTAGCCAGAACTGACAGTTTGGAAACTGGACGATAGTTATTCAAATCTGAAGGATCAAATCTGACACAAAGACAAAAGTCAAAGTCAACTGTAGTGTCAAATGTGCCACATGTTACATGTACAACACAGATGAAATTACAGTCCTCTCAAACCCACGGTGCATATAATGAAATATAGTGTTTGCATTATATGCATTATATATATATAATGCATATAATGCAAACAGTCAATGTAAATGATGTAACTAAAATGCAGTTTTTAATATAGATTCAAAAACATCCAAACCTCATGGCCCTGTGTGAAAAAGTGACCCCCCCCCCCCCCCCCCCCCCCCCCCCGTTAAAACATGAATTAACTGTGTTTTATCACATCTTTAGAAAGCTGAGTTCAGTTTCTCTATCCACATCCAGGCCTGATTACTGCCACACCTGTTCTCCATCAAGAAATCACTTACATAGGACCTGCCTGACAAAGTTTAGTAGACCAAAGATCCTCAAAAGCTAGACATCAATGCTGTGATACAAAGAAATTCAGGAACAAATGAGAAACAAAGTAACTGAGATCTGTCAGTCTGGAAAAGGTTCCAAAGCCATTTCTAAAGCTTTGGGACTCCAGAGAACCACAGTGAGAACCATTATCCACAAATGGTGAAAACATGGAACAGTGGTGAACCTTCCCAGGAGGGGCCGGCCGACCAAAATGACCCCAAGAGCACAGCGACGACTCATCAAGAGGTCACAAAAGACCCCAGAACAACATCAAAGAACTGCAGACCTCACTTGCCTCAATGAAGGTCAGTGTTCATGACTCCCCCATCAGAAAGAGACTGGGGGGCAAAAATGGCTGCATGGCAGAGTTCCAAGACCAAAACCACTTGCTGAGCAAAAAGAACATAAAAGCTCGTCTCAGTTTAGCCAGAAAGCATCTTGATGATCCCCAAGACTTTTGGGAAAATACTCTGTGGACTGACGAGACAAAAGTTGAACTTTCTGGAAGGTGTAGGTCCCATTACATCTGGCGTAAAAGTAACACGGCATTTCAGAAAAGGAACATCATAGCAACAGTAAAATATGGTGGTTTTAGTGTGATGGTCTGGGGCTGTTTTGCTGCTTCAAAAACTACTTTTTTAAATCTTCATTTAAAAACTGCATTTTCTGTTTACTTGTGTTATCTTTGTCTAATATTTAAATTTGTTTGACGATCTGAAACATATAAGTGTGACAAACATGCAAAAAAATGTGAAATCAGGAAGGGGACAAACACATTTTCACACAACTGTATTTTGTTCAAGAATATTTGTTAGAAGTTAAAAGTTTAATTCTTTCTAATCATCTCAGGGGAAAATGACATCTGCTCTCAGCTCCTTACAAGAAAAGAGAGACGCGTTGGACAGAATGAAGAAAGACTTTGAGGACACGGTAGCTCACATTCAGGTGTGGCGATTTTAGGAACCATACGTTTCCATGCTGAGGTGGACTTTTACTCAGGCCGCTTTGCTTTCAGGTCCAGGCTCGGTTCGTGGAGAGGCGAACCCACGAGGAGTTCGAAAAGCTCCGTGACTTCCTTCAGGCCGAGGAGGCATCCCGGATGGAAGCGCTGAGGAGGGAGGAGGAGCAGAAGACGGCAGAGCTGAGGCAGAAGATTGAAGACGTGGAGAGGAGCATGACGTCTTTGTCTGAAACCATCAGCGCTCTGGAGGAGGAGATGGCCTCAGAGGACATCGCTGTCATCCATGTAAGTCTGCACAAGATACCACTGTATATGAATGTACCTGTTACTGACAACGTGTCATTCTTCTCTTTTCTCAGAGGTGCAAGAGTACACTTGCAAGGTAAGAAAAATGCAATTTCCTTTTGCTTTTTTTAATCACAACGAAAGAAGTGTCTTTATTTGTGTTCTGCAGAGCGAATCGTCCGGTTGAAGATCTGACGATGGCTCCAGGTGCGCTCATCGATGTGGCCAAATATGTCGGCTCTTTGACTTTCCAAGTGTGGGAGAAGATGCATAAAATTGCCAAATACAGTAAGTTCATATCAATACTTGGCTTAAAAACCCTTATTCTAGGGATGCACGATATAATCAGCCCCCTATCGATATCGGCCTTTAAACTGAGTATCGGACATCAGCCACCCCACCGATATTTAACCAATATTTAACTGATTAGGTTGCTGTTTCTAAAGTCTGAAAACAATGGAAACTTTTTCTTCTTCAAAAACTTCTTTTTACAGACTTTAAATCTTCTAAAGACTAGGGGTGTGAAAAACATCGATACACTGAAATATAGCAATATTTGCATACTGATATCATATTAACTTTTAAAAACATCATCAGTCTATTTTACTAATGAAATCTCGCGATATTTCATCATTCTGTTATGAAATCTCACTAGAATTTACGAAATATCATAAGATTTTGTAACAGTGATGAAATCTGCGAGATTTTGTAAGTAAAATAGATCGATACCCTGTTTTTAAATATCGATTTGATATTGGCATATGAAAATATTCCAATATTTCAGTGTATCGATATTTTTTTCCCACCCTTATTTTTCAAAGTGTCAGAAATGGATAACAAACCTGCTCTTTGCAGTGACTGCTTATCTTTTTCAGCTTTAATGACGGTAACAATATTGTTTATCGGTAACATGAGTTTTAAGATATCGTCAAATTGGATATCGGCCAAGATTCAAATATTGTGCATCCCTAATATTTCATCGTTCTGTTACGAAATCTCGTGAGAATTCACAAAAATTTGGTGGTATTTTCATTAATTATATCTTTTTTTTTAAACATGGTATCGATCTATTCTACTAATGAAATCTTGCAATATTTCATCATTCTGTTACGAAATCTCACTAGAATTTACGAAATATCATGAGATTTTGTAACAGTGATGAAATCTTGCGAGATTTCTGCCAGCAAAATAGATTGATACTCCGGTTTTAAATATCGATTTGATATTGGCAAATGAAAATATTCCAATATTTCAGTGTATCGATATTTTTTCCCACCCTTATTTTTCGAAGTGTCAGAAATGGATAACAAACCTGCTCTTTGCAGTGACTGCTTATCTTTTTCAGCTTTAATGACGGTAACAATATCGTTTATCGGTAACATGAGTTTTAAGATATCGTCAAATTGGATATCGGCCAAGATTCAAATATCGTGCATCCCTAATATTTCATCGTTCTGTTACGAAATCTCGTGAGAATTCACAAAAATTTGGTGGTATTTTCATATGTTTATATCTTTTTTTTTAAACATGGTATCGATTTATTCTACTAATGAAATCTTGCAATATTTCATCATTCTGTTACGAAATCTCACTAGAATTTACGAAATATCGTGAGATTTTGTAACAGTGATGAAATCTCGCGAGATTTTGTAAGTAAAATAGATCGATACCCCGTTTTTAAATATCGATTTGATATTGGCATATGAAAATATTGCAATATTTCGGTGTATCGATATTTTTTCCCACCCTTATTTTTCAAAGTGTCAGAAATGGATAACAAACCTGCTCTTTGCAGTGACTGCTTATCTTTTTCAGCTTTAATAACGGTAACAATATCGTTTATCGGTAACATGAGTTTTAAGATATCGTCATATTGGATATCGGCCAAAATTCCAATATCGTGCATCCCTAATATTTCATCGTTCTGTTACGAAATCTCGCAAGAATTCAAAAAAATTTGGCGGTATTTTCATGTGTTTATATTTTTCTAAAAAAAAAACAAAACATTGTATCGATCTATTTTACTAATGAAATCTTGCGATATTTCATCATTCTGTTACGAAATCTCACTAGAATTTACGAAATATCGTGAGATTTTGTAACAGTGATGAAATCTTGTGAGATTTTGTAAGTAAAATAGGTCAATGCTGCGTTTTTAAATATCGATTTTATATTGGCATGTGAAAATATCACAATATTTCAGTGATATTTGCGATACTTCATTGTTCTGTTACAAAATCTCACGAGAATTCACAAAGATTTTGTAACAGAATGATGAAATCTCAGGAGATTTTGTAAGTAAAATAGGTCAATACCGCGTTTTTAAATATCGATTTTATATTGACATGTGAAAATATCACAATATTTCAGTGTATCAATATTTTTTCCCACCACTATTTTTCAAAGTGTCAGAAATGGATAACAAAACTATTTGCAATGACTGCTTATTTTTTTCAGCTTTTATATCGGTATCGGTTATCGGCCACATTAGTTTTAAAATATCAGCATATCGGATATCGGCCAAAATTCCAATATCCTGCATCTTTACCTTATTCCAAAGAAGTTAAGACCCTGTGTAAAATGTTAATAAAAAAATGTTATCATTAAAGTGCAGTGAAACAAAATTAAAGGCCAACAACTCCACTACGTCCTGAACTTAAAGGATAACTTTAGTTTCCTTCAACCTTAACCTTATTTCTAGGAATTTAAACGTACGTTTTCTCACTGGTAAAATTTCTGTATCACTCTGACTCCTTTAGAAGGTATTTAGAGTAGTCGTAGATCCACGTTTATCCATATAAGAGAGTGAAGGGGGCAAAATGAATAAGCCTCTCTATGAGGCGAATAAGTACCGTATTTTCCGGACTATAAGTCGCATCAGTCAAAAAATGCTTCATGAGGAAAAAAACATGTATAAGTTGCACCGGACTTTAACATGGAAGTTTGTGTTTTTTTTTCAACCTGGACCTATTTTCAAGCATGAAATATGTTTATTTCCTCACCCAGACAGTTTTGGTGTAACTTGAATTCCTTCAGGAGATATTTAGATCCACTCCAGATCAGCGAATGTCCAATATAATGGAAGTGATGCGGGCAACCTCAAGCAGCCTCTAAATAAGGCATTATCTGCCACAAATCATCATCAGCCTCCTTCATTTCACCAATGTTTTGTTACCAAACATTAGTCGGACCCCACTGTGAGCTCAAAGCAGCTTGAAGTGGCTTTTTCTGTGGTGATTCATCCTTATTTACAGACATTTTTACTGCGGCGGCTTTGATGATGTCACTGTTATGCAACACTATAGCAAGTTTTACAGAGCCAAACCCAGACTCCTCCATCAGATTGCCAGATGGAGAAACGTGATTGGTCCTCCAGAGAACGCCTCCACTGCTCTTCCCGTGGCGGCTGCTTTACACCACTGCATCTACGCTTTGCATTGCACTTGGTGATGTGTGGATGGATGCAGCTGATCGTCATGGAAACTCATTCCATGATGCTTTTTGCGCACTGTTGTTGGGCTGATCTAAAGCCACATGGACTTTGGAGGTCTGTAGTGACTGACTCTGCAGAAAGTTGGTGACTTTGCGCTTCAGCATCCGCTGACCCGCTCCGTCAGTTTACATGGCCTACTAGGGATGCACCATATACAGTAATAGGCCCCCTATCAGTATCGGCCTATATCAGATTTAAAACTAAGTATTGGACATCGGCCACCCCGCCAATATTTAACCAATCAGCCCGCTTCTAAAGTCTAAAAGAAGAAGAACTTCTCTCTCTTCTTCTTCTTTATCTTCTTCTTTTTCCTCCTCAATAACTACGTTTTTTAAAACTTTTTTCAGAACTTTAAAACTTCTAAAGACTAGGGGTGGGAAAAAATATCGATACACTGAAATATCGCAACATTTTCATATGCTGATATCATATTGACATTTAAAAACACGGTATTGATCTACTTTACTTACGAATTATTTATTTCTTATTTACAGGCGATGACATTAAGAACAAGCTTATTTACAATGCCGGCCTGGCAGGGCATATGCCCTGTAGGGCAAGTGGGGAAGGGGACACAAATAGAAAATAAATAAAATCAGTAAACATTAAAACAATTTAATCTCGCAATATTTCATCATTCTGTTACGAAATCTCGCTGGAATTCTCAAAATTATATGTGCTGATATTATAAAACTCATATGGTGGATAACTGATATTGATACCAATATTAAAGATGAAAAAATTAAGCAGTCATTGCAAATAGCAGTTTTTGTTATCTGTTTCCAACACTTTGAAAAATAGGGGTGGGAAAAAATATCGATGCACTGAAATATCGTGATATTTTCATATGCCAATATCAAATCATTAAAATTTAAAAACACAACATCGATCTATTTCTAAAAAAAATATTGCGAGATTTCATCACTCTGTAACAAAATGTCACGATATTTCGTGAATTCTCACGAAATTTTGTAACAGAACGTTGAAATATTGCGAGATTTCATTAGTAAAATAGATCGATACCGCATTTTTAAATGTCAATATGATATCAGGATTTGAAAATTTTGCAAAATAATTGTGAATTATTGCGAGATTTCGTTACGGAACTATGAAATATTGTGAGATTTCATTAGTAAAATGGATCGATATTGCGTTTTTAAATGTCAATATATCAACTTTTGAAAATATCACGTGTTTTTTTTTTCCCATCCCTAGTCTTTAGGAGTTTTAAAGTCTGTAAAAAAGAAGTTTTTGAAGAAGAAGTTTTTTGTTTGTTTTTTACTTTAGAAACAGCGGGCTGATTGGTTAAATATCGGTTAAATATCGATGGGTGGCTGATGTCCGATACTCAGTTTTAAGCCTGATATGGGCCGAGTGCATCCCTATAATTAAGCTAACTCATCAAATGTTCTGCAGTTCCACCTTTTTACAGACGTGTTGCTGCCGTCAGATTCACAATCAGAGAATATTTTCCATGAAATGATAAAACGTCTCGGTTGTTTTTCTTCTACTGGAAATAAAATACGAGTTAATGACATTTACTAATACTTGTATCATTATTTTACACCGCCTCCCAACTTTCTTGGAGTTGTGGTTGTGGAAGGAGCATCTCTTCCTGCATTCCTGATTTTTGTGTGAGCGGCTGACAGTCTGCCATGTTCCCTCCAGCTCCCGTCACTCTGGACCCCAACACCGCGGCCCCCTGGCTCGTCCTGTCAGACGACCTCGCCAGCGTCCATGACAGCAACGAGAAGCAGAAGCTGCCGGACAACCCGGAGAGGTTCCACCCCGACACCGCCGTTCTGGGCCGGGAGGGCCTGACCTCGGGCAAGCACGCCTGGGAGGTGAACGTGGGCGATAACACGGCCTGGGTCGTCGGCGTGGCTAAACAATCTGTCAAAAGGAAAGAGAAAGTGTCTTCGGTCCTGAATAACGGCTACCTGTGTGTGTACTTTTACCACAAAATGTACTTCGCGGGTACCTCCCCTCTGACACGATTAAATCTGAAAACGAATCCTCAGAAGGTGAGGGTGCAGCTGGACTGTGACAAGGGGAGGGTGTCCTTCTACGACCCGCACAACAACGGCCACATCTACACCTTCAAGCACGCCGTCACCGAGCCGGTGTTCCCCTACCTCTGGGTGGGCTGTCAGAAATGCCCTCTGACAGTCGAACCAGTGGAGGTTTCTCTGAGAGCCGCAGAGTTTTAACTTTTCTCACCTCACAACTGGAAACTTGCTGAAATTATTGCATGATGTCACTAATTTCTCTGTTTTGATGCAGCGTCCTCTGGATTTTTGTCACTTTAGGATGAAAAACTACCTTCTGAGCTGAGCGTGCGTTTTAATTTGGGAAAGAAAAGTTCATTTAATCTAATTATGGGATATAACTGTGATTGCTGTCTGTTTAAACATTCCCCCTGTGTTTTGGGGAAAACTCCAGATGAGCTTTAATGATCTTTTACTAATAAATTATTTGCAAGTTTTCTGGCTTCGTCATTTCCCCCAAAATAACTGATCCTTCTTAAAGTATCATATGTTTGAGCCAAGTTGTTTCTGAGCAGGATTTTTTGTGATAATGGGGATTTGACATAAAACAGTTTTGCTGAATATTACTCGGGATGTTCAATACTGGCTTTTTTTTTTTTGTTTTTTTTAACCGATATCAGATATACCAATATTATCCGACTTTTAATTTCCAATATCAACCCATACTGATCTATGCAGACAACTGTGAGGTTGTATCTCATATTTTCAGAGATAAAACTATATTCTGCTCCGAGATCCCAAAATATCCTTAACTCAGCTAGAGGAGTTCATTTTGGATATCTGGCTGCCAGATATCAGATACTAGCAGGTATTAGCTAACATGTGGCTAATTATTAGGGATGCATGATATAATCAGCCCCCTATCTGTATCTGCCTATATCGACCTTAAAACTGAGTGTTGGACATCGCCATCCCACCGATATTTAACCGAGCATTCTGTTGTTTCCAAAGTCTAAAAAAACAAACACAAAAAAACCCCTTTTTTTCTTCAAAAAATTCATTTTTACAGACTTTAATACTTCTGAAGACTAGGGATTGGAAAAAATATCGATACACTGAAATATCGCGTTTCATATGCTGATATATTGGCATTTCAAAAACACATTATCCATCAATTTTACTAACAAAATCTTGCGATATTTCATTGTTCTGTTACAAACACAGGATTTCACAAAATATTGTGAGATTTTGTAACAGAATCATCAAATCTCGCAAGATTTTGTAAGTAAAATTGAGTGATGCCGCATTTTTAGATATCGATTTGATATCAGTATATGAAAATATCGCGATATTACAGTCAATATCCCCCCCCTATTTTTTTTAAGTGTCAGAAACGGATAACAAAACTGCTATTTGCAATGACTGCTTATTTTTTCAGCTTTAATATTGGTATCTATATCGGTTATCTGCCACATGAGTTTTAAAATATTGGCATATCGCATATCGGCCAAAATTCCAATGTCGTGTATCCCTACTAATTTTAATGTTTCTGACAACTTGGTAACTTAACCAACAGCTTAAAACCAGACATTTTAGCAGCTTCAAAGCAAGTCAGTCTGTAGCAGCAGCAGCTGCACCGTTGTCACGTGACTCTGAAAGGAATGCTGGGAAATGAAGTTCTTCCACAATAACAGGGACTTTTTCACATGCTGGACCAATGAAAAAGGTCTTATGAGATTTTGTTTGTAGAAATATCAATACGATAACACAGTTACAGATATTTTCCAATATCATATTTTAATGCCAATATCAGCTGATAATATCGGACATCTCTGAATGGACATCTCAAACTGAAGTCGTTGTTCCACGTGGCCACGAGTTAACAGGACTCTGCGGGTCATGTTATTTACAATGTAATGAAAATGTATGTCAGACTTTAAGAATCAGTTCTGGGGACTGATGTGGATCCTGGAGCTCACTGTCCATGGAAGAACGCTGCACAAGCTGCAGGACATGATGGACATGTTGATCAAAATTAACTTCACAGAAAAGAGAAGTTTCCATTTTAATAATTAATTTTTATTGACTCCAACATAGCAAACCAGTTTTTAATTATATAGCCCTTTAAAAACAACACATCACTGACTAAAGTGCTGCCCAACAAGTAAAAACTAGGGATGCACGATCTAATCTGCCTCCTATCGATATCGGCCTACATCGGCCTTAAAACTGAGTGTAAGACATCAGCCACCCCACCGATATTTAACCGATATTCAACGGATCAGCCCGGTGTTTCTTATGTCTTAAAAACCCAAAATTTCTTTTTCCTCTTCTTCAAAAACTTCTTTTTTACAGACAGGAAAAAAAATGGATACACTGAAATATCGCAATATTTTAATATGCTGACATCAGATTGACATTTAAAAATGCAGTATCAATCTATTTTACTAATGAAATCTTGCGATATTTTACTAAATCTTGCAAGAATTCACAAAAATTTCGTGATATTTTCATCTGCTGATATTATATTAACATTTAAAAATAGGATGTCGATCTATTTTTTTAACGAAATCTCATGATATTTCATCGTTCTGTTTCAAAATCTCATGAGAATTCACGAAATATTGTGAGATTTTGTAACAGAACAATGAAATCTCGCGAAATTTTGGTCAGTAAAATAGATCGATAACGCGTTTTTAAATATTGATTTGATATTGGTATATGAAAATATTGCAGTATTTCAGTGTATTGATAATTTTTCCCACCCCTATTTTTCAAAGTGTCTTAAACGGATAACAAAACTACTATTTGCAATGACTGCTGATTCTTTTACGCTTTTATATGGGTATCGATATCGGTTATCGGACACATGAGTTTTAAAATATTGGCAAATTCAGATATCAGCCAAAATTCCAATATCATGCATCCCTTGTAATAACACAAGATAAAATCAATAAAATAAATCATTAACTCAATAGCTAATGTCAACGCTGTAAAAAAATAACTTTGTTGGTGTTTAACCTTGAATACAAGGCAATCGGAATAAAAACATGGGGCTACAACAGAAAAAGATCCACTTCTGCAACATCAAAGCAGTTTATAAAAGCTTCACATCAATTGTTAAATGAACATATTTTATAATCTAGATTAAAACTTCTTTGTCCATTTATTTAATCAACTAAACTGGGTTGACACACATTAACCGGCATTTCTGAATCTAAATATTAAAAAATAAAACAAGATTTACAAGAAAGTACTTTGCACACAACCAGTTGTAACATATTATGTGAACACGAGTTAACCAAATGTACAGCGTTAGAAAGCAAGTTAAAAGTGTTTGCACATAAGATATCGAACATATTCAGTCTGAACTCAGTCTCAGGCAGCAGATCTTCAAACTTTTTGTCTGTTGTTTCATATTAGAGTTGTTCTGAAACCGATACCAGTATCGGAAATGTCTCTGATACTGCCCAAAATTCTGGTATTGGCCTTACCAAAATGATAATCATATCACAGTCATGTATGTGTAATAGCTTTTTAAAAAAAAAAATACAAGGTGGTATCGGTACTCAGTATCGGCCAATACCCACAGCATGAGTATACAGCCACCGCCCCATCACCGCGGCTGGTTTTAAAACCCTCGTTGATAATTTTACGTAGTGAAATTAAATATTTTTACTCTCTTTAGAGACTTATAATCCGTGGCAGTATCTTGGACATTAACAACCCTTTTAACTGAAGGTTTGGAGAAACTAGCCCCTGGAGCTTTAATAATAGTTTCGTTTTTATTATGAATAAAAAAATAATAATGCCAACATGAAAACAAGGATTTATTTTAGCCTACTACACTGTATTATTACAGAGAAGACCCCCCTTTCCTGAAGATTGATAACATTAACTTCTGCAGCTTCTGTTGTTTCTCTTTTTAAATATATCTTAACCGCTTTTTTGTTTGTTTTAAATTAAGTATTATTATTATTATTATTATTAAATTATAACTTATTTTCCTAGTTAGTCTGCAACGTCGTGCACGAGCTCAAGTCGCCGTTCCACCTTTCAGCGAACGGCAAGCAGACGTTCAGCTTCGTGCCTTATCTTTTTTTTTATTATTATTATTTTTCCCTCAAAAACGTGACCAAATTCACAGTAAAGGTCTGCCGAAGTGCTGACGGTAAGGTGAACTAATTATTAACCCGCTAATGAGTTGAATTAATTTATTAGCATGTCAAAGAAACGGTGCTAATGTGGCATTAGCTTAGTTTGCTAAACGTTTTCAGGTCGTAAAGCGGAAACCTTTGTTTTTGAGTGCTCGGTAAAACTACATTTGCTTTTAATGTTAAATTATGGGCTTTAAGATATGTGGCAAGTTTACTAAAAACGTTTTATGAATTGTTTTCCGTCCAAGAAACGTGAAATATCACTGTCCGCCTACGTTTAGCAAACGTCATGAAAAAACAGGTTTAGCTAAATGTGTGTGTGTGTGTATATATATATATATATATATATATATATATATATATATTTTTTTTTTTTTTTTTTTTTTTTTTTTTTACATGATAGCTACACTTCAACTATGAGAGACAGAATGAGAAAAACTATCCAGGAAATCACATTGTAGGATTTTTAACCTTCTGAGACTCTGCATGTACATATGAGGACATTACATTTTTACTTCCCTCCACCATTTGCTTCATTCCACATAACTTAGACCTGTTGTCCTTAAAAGTGGACACTTTTAGCTCCCACCGAGTGGTTGTATTTAACTACTCTGTCAAGCCACAAGAGGATGCCAATATCAATGAAAAGCTGCAAGTGCACTTTTCAGAAGAAAAGTAAAAAATCTAAGAGATAACGGTTATGTTTGTGCTAAAAAATGTGGTCAAGTCCCTCTTCTGACCCATTTTGCCAAAGGAAAGGAAGTTGCCTAATAATTATGTTTGCCTAATACACCTGATATAGGGTGTTGATGTCATTAGACCACACCCCTTCTGATTACAGAGATGCACATCACCTGATATGCTTAATTGGTAGTAGGCTTTGGGCCTATACAGCTTGGAGGACATTGGGCCAAACTTTACAATATATTACCACATATGCAGAGTAAAAGAAAGAACACCTAGTTGAACATTTGGGACAGACTGAGTAGTTTGTGTATCAATTCTAAGTTTCTAAATAATATCAGATGTTACATCCAGTAAAGCTATATTTGATCATCAAGGCCCTCCAAAAGCTGCCTAGTGGTAAATTTGTGAAATCGTGTGGAAGACGTACATCATCATCATCAGAGATGATGGAAAAGTGGCTTAGAAACGTGATTTGACAACAAACCAAGTTGGATGCCGTCACCTGTCCATGCTGAACAATCTGAAGTAATCTGCAGCAGTGGTCCGACAGAGACAAACAATATGAGAGTATCATGTGATCATGTTATACTAATACTATTACATGCTAGTAATAGTATCTAGCAGCTAACATTTACAGTTATAAAAAAATAACAAAAAAAAAAAAAAAGGAAAAAAAGAAAAAAAAAAAAACCCCAACACCAGGACTCGTATTGAATTCTGCATGATGGTGTCTCAGGTAATTTTGGTATAACAGTAATTATGTTACTCAAGAACAGGAAATTGAGCGTAAAGCAAATAAATAAGATTAAAAACATCTTTCATGCCACAGTTTGCACAATATCTGCAAAATACCTTCCTGAGCAAAGGAACAAAGCAAGAAATTCTGCTTCAACTGTGAAAACTTAGTGGAGTGTCAGATCCCAAATCAAATTTTCAAATGGAAAAGTACAAGGATAATACTGTACATCTGAATATCCAAATTATGAGGGAAAAAGTACTTACTATGTTCTCCCTGTCATACATTAACATTTAAGTATGAACTGCTCTTTATCAAAGAGTCTAAAGAGAGTTTGTGCTGAAAAACATCAGTTCATTTTCATTTGTGATGTGAGTCAAATAAATCAGTCAAATGTGAGAACTTCTGTAATTCTTCATTTGGATATTGAGATGTCTCCATTACATTTGTCATTTTTGCAGCTTTCCTGAGCTTCTCAACCCAAATTATCTAATGTGGTGTAATATAAAGGGATGTACAGGAACGACGAGTGTGCAGGGTGAAATGTGATATTTTCTTGAACTGCAATCACAGCTTAACCGTTCTATTACAATTAACACTTAGTGTTAGTCATTTTGTGGAAGTAAACAGGAGTTTCCTTTCTTGTTTCCACTCTGACTGTAATTTTATCTAATAACATTGACCTGCTGTCCACTTGTGAGGACATGTTATTTCTGAGAAACTACTTATTGTACAAAGACAAAATTTAGATTTGTAGTTATAGGGGATTATCACGCTTCCGCGTTCCGGTTCCCGGAAGTTGAAACATTTGGCACTTCCTCTTCCGGGCCATGTTAACGACAGCCGTTCCTGCTCTGTTATACTGTTTAAATCGGACAAACTCCAAACATATTTAAGTTTTCATTCTAGACTGAAGTGATACTGGATCAAAAGCTGGATCAAAGCGATCGATTTGCCGCGGTGAAGGGCCGAACTTTATAATAAAACACACGTTTGTTTGTCCCCGGTGGGGCACAATACCGGCACTTCACAGCATGCTAGCATTAGCCAGCTAGCGTTTACTGACGTGCTTAACATCGTGCGTCTTAAAACACACAAACATCTGAAAATCGGGTCTGTACCTCCCCGTTTCCAGTGGAACAACTGGGGACTGCCAAGAAAGGAGACGCTTCCAGATGCTTGTGTGTTTTCAGCCGCACAAAGTTAGCCACATCATCAAGCTGGCTAATGCTGACCTGCTAACAATAGTCCGCCAGCTACTACTCTGTTTAACTTTGTAAATCGGATAAACGCCAATGCCAAGTTTTCATTCCAGACTGAAGTGATGCTGAGGAAGACGTGGATCAAAACGACCGATTCGCCACGGTGAAGGACCGAACTTTATGATAAAACGACACACGTTTGTTTGTGGCCGGCAGACTGCGCAGTCGTGTTAGCAGGTTAGCATTAGCCAGCTTGATGACGTGCCTAACTTTGTGCGGCTGAAAACACACAAGCATCTGAAAGCGTCTCCTTTCTTGGCAGTCCCCAGTTGTTCCACTGGAAACGGGGAGAGTACAGACCCGATTTTCAGATGTTTGTGTGTTTTAAGACGCACAATGTTAAGCACGTCAGTAAACATTAGCTGGCTAATGCTAGCATGCTGTGAAGTGCCGGTGTTGTGCCCCACCGGGGACAAACAAACGTGTGTTTTATTATAAAGTTCGGTCCTTCACCGCGGCAAATCGATCGCTTTGATCCAGCTTTTGATCCAGTATCACTTCAGTCTGGAATGAAAACTTAAGTATGTTTGGAGTTTATCCGATTTAAACAGTATAACAGAGCAGGAACGGCTGTCGTTAACATGGCCCGGAAGAGGAAGTGTCAAAAGCCGGCAACTTCCGGTAAGCGTGATAATCCCCTATTATGCCCATACTCTCTCCAAATAAAGCTCGTGTCTCAGGAGGTTAAAGATGTTTTTTTTGTTTGCTTGTTAGGAAAATCTGCAAATTATGGTGGAAAATCAGTGTTTGGTCACTCACAAACAAGCCAGATTCAGTCTCTCGCAGATCTGTAATTGCTTTAAGCAGCTCTTCTGTCCTCCACTCGTTACCTGTATTCATGGCACCTGGGTGAACTGGTTATCTGTATAAAAGACACCTGTCTGCAGCCTCAGTCAGACTCCAAACTCAACCATGACCAAGACCAAAGAGCTGTGGAAGGACACCAGGGAGAAAACTGTAGAGCTGCACCAGGCTGGGAAGTGGGAATCTGTCACAGGCAGCAGGTTGGTGGGAGTAAATGAAATAAAATGGAGGACATACAAGACCATCGATAATCTCCCTCCATTTGGGGCCCCACGCAAGATCTAATCCTGTGAGGTCAAAATGATGATGATAACGGTGATCAAAGATCCCAGAACTACACGGTAACAAAGCTACCATCAGTGACCACGCCCAGAGGAACTCAGATCCTGCAGGGCCAGGCGGGCCCCCCTGCTGAGACCAGGACATGTCCAGGGCCGTCTGAAGTCTGCCAGAGAACAGAGAGATGATCCAGAAGAGGACTGGGAGAACATCATGTGGTGAGATGAAACGAAAATACTGTAGGACTTTTTGGTAAAATCTCAACTGGTGGTGTTTGGAGGAAGATGAATGCTGAGTTGCATCCCAATAACATCAGACCTACTGTGAGGCATGGGAGTGGAAGCATCATGGGGCTGTTTTTCTGCAAAGGGTACAGGAGGACTGAACGGGGCCATGTATGGGGAGATTTTAAATCTTCCATCAGTGAGCAGTGAAGATGGAACGTGAGTCTTCCAGCACGACCACGATCCCAAACACACCACTCGAGCAACGAAACACTGGCTCTGTAAAAAGCATTTCATGGTCCTGGAGTGGCCTAGCCGGCCTCCAGACCTCAACCCTGTAGAAAACCTGTGGAGGGAGTTGAAAGTCCTCGTTATTCAGCGACAGCCCCAAAACATGACTGGTTTAGAGGAGATCTGCATGGAGGACGGGGCCAGAATACCAGCTACAGTCTGCAGACCAGGGGTCTCATTTAAACGTTACTTACGCACAAAACGGGGCCTGAAACCGGCGTACGCCAGTTTCCACGCAAAAAATGTGATTTATAGAAAGCAAACTTGACGGGAAAATGTGCGGCCTCTCACGTTACGTAACTCTGACCCATGCTACGCTGGTTTTGGAGACTGGGGAAACTGGCGACACAGATGGTGAGGTGGGGAACTGAAACCACACTGTATCATGATGCTGGCAGCGCGGGGTCCTGTCACTTCCATCTAAGTGATGGTTCGCCCTGGCTTTTTAAATGTAAGTGTATCCCTTTGGCTGACTGGTTAGCGCGCATGACTTTTACACGGGAGATCGATCCCCGTCCAGCTTCTCCTCATGTCCTGTCACTCTCAAACATTTAACTCCCTTCATATCAAATTATTATCATAGACTGACTTAATAGGATTCAAACCAGCGGCATCATTTATGCTGCAGGTGAGCTGAAACTAGAACAACCTTTCAAAAAATGAAAACGTCTGTAAGCAAACTTGTATATTAAATAAACACTTCATCAAAGTTTTCTCACCATCATCTTCCTCTACCCAATGATATACAGTATGTGATATATTTACCACATTAACACAGACTGTGACACGGTGCGCGGCAGTCAGACTGATTGATGAAAACACGTTAATAGGGAGCTGAAGTCCCCCCCCTCTACTTCCGCACCATGGGACCTAAGAGACGAAAAACATGAATGGAAGTCAATGAGGAGAAAATAATTATCTTCTGGTTCCAGTCGTTCTCTGTCCTGGATTCCAGATATGTTGGTTGTGGATTTAAATGAAAATTTTTCGTGCAAAGAAAAAATAAAATACCGCGAAGATTTTAGATTATTTCAGGATTTACTTGAAGCCTCTGTGTGGATTACAGCTCACGTCACAACCGACATGCGTCACCAGCTGCCTGATTACGCCACCGCTGTGATTTTACTCCGGCACGTCACCCTTTTTACTTTTTTTTTTTTTTCAAGAAGAGGAAAAAGAGCATGAACAGAGGTGAAAACCGTTTTAACCATCTTTCCATCACGCCGATGGAACGATGTCCAGTCTCGTTCACGCCCGTCGCAGGGAGCGACGTCATCACTTGCGGCGAGAGGAGTAGTCCACAAAGCGGCTTCAAGTAAATCCTGAAATATTGAAAACCTTTGCGGTATTTTATTTTTTCTTTGCACGAAAAATTTTCATTTAAATCCATAACCAACATATCTGGAATCCAGGACAGAGAACGACTGAGACCAGAAGATAATTATTTTCTCCTCATTGATATTGATTGATATTACGTTCATATTTTTTCGTCTCTTAGGTCCCATGGTGCTGAAGTAGAGGGACGGGACTTCGGCTCCCTATACCATGGAGACACTTGTCCGTAATGCTGTGCATCGGTGCTGCTGGAGGACCTATAGATGGAGGAATTAGAAGGGAGCGCGTTTTCAGGGATTCTGCAGGATTACCTGGACCAATGATGATGGTGATGACTGGCTAATAAACAGATTTACTTTTGCAGCGCTTTTGTCTATGAACTGGACCCAGATAGACCGACCACTGAAACTGTGCCCACCCTGAAGATAGAGCTCTGTCAGGAGCCAACAACCTCACCAAAGGGTTACCACACCAAAACAAAAAGGGG
The DNA here is from genome assembly GCA_023101725.1 of Atherinomorus stipes. Classification (NCBI taxonomy): domain Eukaryota; kingdom Metazoa; phylum Chordata; class Actinopteri; order Atheriniformes; family Atherinidae; genus Atherinomorus; species Atherinomorus stipes. The sequence continues at coordinate 27,455 of JALJCO010012723.1, forward strand.
GTTTTGGTTCTGGACAAAGTGAATGAAATTGGGGCTCTCTTACACGGGAATGGGGGAGAAAACATCTTTACCATCACAACACAAAAAGGGAAAATAGAAATATTTATTTTTTTTTTTCCGAGAAAAAAAAAAAATTTGGGGGCCACATCAACAACAGACCCCACACAACTCGAAAAATGTTTTTGTCTTGGCTAAACTAAAACCCAGATTAAAAAAGATAGGGGGGGGGGGGGGGATATAAGTCAAATTCATATACTCAAACTTCCAGGAAGAGTGTGATTTGTAAAGGGGAAATGACATGAATCTGTGCGTATGCACGGTTTTGTAAATCTGAATATTTTTTTTAGCGTACGCAAACTTTTGGTTTTGGCCGTACGAACACTTTTAGTAAAGATCCTACGCACAGTTTTATAAATGAGACCCCTGGTGAAGACATACAGGAAACTTTTGACCTCTGTCTTTGCCAACAGAGCCAATGTTACAAAGTATTGAGTTCAACTTTGTTTATGACCAAAAACTTATTTTCCACCTTAATTTGCAAATAAATGCTTTAATAATGTGACATCCTATACTGTTGTTGAAGTGTACCTATGATGAAAATTACAGACCTCTCATATTTATAAGTGGAACTGGCCTAATCAGTGGCTAAATAAATAGTATTTTTGCACCACTTTGCATACACACACGCACACATATATTTTATATATACTATTAGGGCTGTAAAAAAGATTAATCGTGTTTAATCCCATTACTTTTATCACTTCTTGAACAGGTCTCTCTTGTGAGGGAAAAATAGGGATGTGGGATTGGGGGGCTGCTGTCGGTCTAGGCTGCTTCAACTGGGAAACACAACTTAAAAAATTAGCTTGAGTTAGGGATGTATCTGAATTTTGGCCGATTCCATGCCGATATTTAAAACTAATGTGCGATAACCGATATCGCAGTATTAAAGCTGAGAAAATAAGCAGTCATTGCAAATCACTTGCAAAATAGGGTTGGGAAAAAATATTGATACACTGAAATTTCACTATATTTTCATATGCCAATATCAAATCGATATTTAAAAATGTGGTATCAATCTACTTACAAAATCTCGCGAGATTTCATCATTCTGTTGCAAGATCTCTCAATATTTCGTGAATTTCTCACGAGATTTTGTCACAGATCGATGAACTATCGAGAGATTTTGTTAGTAAAATAGATTGATACTGCGTTTTTAAATGTCAGTATATCAGCACACGAAAGTATCACGAAACTTTCATGAATTTTCGTGAGATTTCATAACAGAATGATGAAATATCACAAGATTTCATTATTAAAATAGATCGATACCGCGTTTTTAGACGTCAATATCATATCAGCACGCTGAAAATATTGCGATATTCCAGTGTATCCACATTTTTCCCCACCCCCAGTCTTTAAAGTTTTACAATCTGTAAAAAAAGATGTCCGATACTCAGTTTTAAGGCCGATACCAATAGAGGGCCGATTATATCGTGCATCCCTACATTTTGTATGATGTATGAATGAACCTAAAATCCATTCCAACCTTTCCAGGTGAGCTGAATTAGAGTTTCTGCTCACGTTCACTGTTCAATGGTTACATATTTATTGATCATGCTGTTCTCCAAAAAATGACTAACCACAGAAAATCCAAAAGTAGAGTCTAAACTGTGACTTGACCTCTAAATATTCTGGTTTAATGAGGAATTACCACATCGTGATTCTGGTCAAATGTCCAACATTCATCATATATCAATGAGGTGTGAACATTTTCCTTGAATTATAACTGAAAGTTGAATATCCCTAACTTTTTGTGAGTAGTGTACATATATTGATTGATCTATTTATTATCCTCTGCAAGGTCAAGATGGCGGATTCAGGCAGCACAGGAAAAAAGAGAAAGTTGTCAGCCAGATCTGCGGCTCCAAAGTCCTCAGAGGCCCCCGTGCAGAGCTCCTCCCTCACCATCAACATTCCCACTGACACCAACACCAGCCTCCCAGTATGGGACGCCCTGAGATCCCAGCAGGCTGATGTGACCTGGACGGTCCAGCCGTACAGCGTCCACGTCCATTTAACGCCCGTGAGCAAAGAGCCAGAGAACGTAAAAGCTTCCACATCCGATGTTTCCTTCAGCGTCCAAATCCAGCATCACGTTACGCCAGAGAACACCTCTGGTGTCCAACTGTCCTTATTCCACAACACCCAGTCTGCAGGCCACGCTCCGAAAAGTCCACCGTCTAATCCGTCCACTTCCCTCGTCCCTGTCCATCAGCCTGCCACCATTACCAGCACAAAGGTTCCAGGAGGCCCTCCCAGTGAGCTGCAGGCCCAGCCGTTCTGCACAAAGACCCCCACGGGCGTCCTGATTTGTGACGACTTCCTTTTGGGCTCATGTCAGAAAGGGGAAGCGTGTACGATGCACCACACTCCTTATCCATATCACTGGCAGCTGATGACGGCCAACGACAACCGCTGGATCGACGTGGCCCCTCGCTCTCAGGTCTTACTGGAACGGCTTTACTGTGACGCTGACCAGGACACCGTCACCCTCAAAGATGGGTAAGAAGGCAGAAAACTGAAGTGTGAAGCGTCGTACGGATTTTGTGTAGTTTTTTGTTCAGCGTTTTGTCCAACATTTCCCTCAGAGAGACCTGCACCATCGTGACCTTTGACCCGATAATGAATGTGATCGATTGGTCCCAGTACGAGGAAATTAGACGACTAACCAACTCTCGCAGCACCAAACAGAACCCCCACTTTCCCAGCAAGTGGAAGCTCTACTGGTGTAACAACGAAGAGCAGTTTGTAGAGTATGAAAAGGTGATTTCTCTCTCTCTTCTCTCTCCAGATATCTTTGATAGGGATGCACGATATTGGAATTTTGGCCGATATCCAATATGCCAATATTTACAAACTAAGCAGTCATTGCAAATAGCAGTTTTGTTATCCATTTCTGACACTTTGAAAAATAGAGGTGGGAAAAAATATCGATACACTGAAATATTGTAATATTTTCATCTGCCGATATCAAATTGATATCTAAAAACACAGCATTGATCTATTTTGCTTACAAAATCTTGCTAGATTTCATCATTCTGTTACAGAATTTCACAATATTTTGTGAATTCACCTAAGATTTAGTAGCAGAACGATGAAATATCGCGAGATTTTGTTCGTAAAATAGATGTATATCGTGTTTTTAAAAGTCAATATGAATCAGCATATGAAAATATTGCAAACTTTTTGTGAATCCTCGTGAGATTTTGTAACAGAACGATCAAATACAGCGATAATTCATGAGTGAAATAGATCGATACCGTGTTTTTAGATTTTAAAATAATATCACCATATGAAAATATTGCGATATTTCAGTGTATCGATATTTTTTTCCCACCCTTAGTCTTAAGTAGATTTTAAGTCTGTAAAAAAGAAGTTTTTGAAGAAGAAGTCGTTTATTCATTTATTTATTTGTTAGACTTTAGAAACAGCGGGCTGATCAGTTAAATATCTGTTAAATATCGGTAAGGTGGACAATGTCTGATACTCAGTTTTAAGGTCGATATAGGCTGATACCGATAGGGGGCCGATTATATCGTGCATCCCTTATCTTTGATCTTAATTTGCTCCAACCAGCATCCTGCTGTCCTCTGACTCGTCTTGGTCTTGGCAGGATATTTCTACCATGCTGCTGAAGAAAAAGAAAAAGAAAGAGAAGACATTCTCCTTCCAAATGGGCACTCAGAAGTACACGATGGACTTCACCTCCATGACTCAGACCAACGACACCACAGGCTACAAGAGAGAAGTTCGCTACAGACCAGTCTACCGCTCTCCTGAGTCCCTGCTGCCTCACCTGAGGTTGGTATCCTGGATCATTCATTTATTTCTCTATTTCTCTGCAGGATGAGAAAACGACGCAAATCAAGATAATTCATGTCATACGACGAAGCTTTTGGTGAAGGATTTAGAGTTTTTCTCGGGACAAATGGCTGGTTTTTAATGTGAATTTAGATAATATTTACGATGCATGATACTGGAATTTTGGCCAATATCCGATATGCCGATATTTTAAAACTCATGTGGCTTTTAACCGATATCGATACTGATATTAAAGCTGAAACAAATAAGCAGTCATTTCAAAAAGCAGTTTTGTTATCCGTTTCCAACACTTTGAAAAAAAGGGGTGCGAAAAAACATAGATACACTGAATTATCACAATATTTTCATCCGTCAATGTCAAGTCGATATTTAATAACAAGGTTTAAATTTATCTTACCTGAACAATCTTGCGCAATTTCATCATTCTGTTAAAAACTCTCCCGATATTTTGAGAATTCTCATGAGATTTTGTAACAGAACAACGAAATATTGCGAGATTTCACGAGTAAAATAGATTAATACAGTGTTTTTAAATGTCAATATGATAAACGTGAAAATATCGCAAACTTTTTGTGAATTCTCATGAGATCTCGCAACAGAACGATGAAATATTGTGAGATTTACTTAGTAACATAGATTGATACAGCATTTTTAAATGTCAATATATCAGCATATGAAAGTATTGCAAACTTTTTGTAAATTGTCATGAGATTTCGTAACAGAACGATAAAATATTGCAAGATTTCGTCCGTAAAATAGATTGATAGTGTTTTTAAATGTCAGTATGATATCAGCATATGAAAATATCACAAAATTTTTGTGAATTCTCCTAAGATTTTGCAACAGAACGATGAAATATTGTGAGATTTCATTAGTGAAATAGATTGATAAGGCGTTTTTAAATGTCAATATGATATAGGCATGTGAAAATATCGCAAACTTTTTGTGAATTCTCATGGGATCTCGCAACAAAATGATGAAATATTGCGAGATTTAATTAGTAACATACGTAGATTGATACAGCATTTTTAAATGTCAATAGGTAAGCATATGAAAGTATTGCAAACTTTGTGAATTATCATGAGATTTCGTAACAGAACGATAAAATATTGCAAGATTTTGTTAGTAAAATAGATCAATACCGCGTTTTCAAATGTCAGTATGATATCAGCATATGAAAATATTGCGATATTTTAGTGTATCAATATTTTTTCCCACCCCTAGTCTGTAGAAGTTTAGAGTCTGTAAAAAAGAAGTTTTTGAAGAAGTATTTTTTATTTTTTTGTAGACTTTAGAAACAGTGGGTCAAATATCGTGGCCGATGTCCTATACTCAGTTTTAAGGACGATATAGGCCGATACTGATAGGGGGACGATTATATCGTGCATCCGTAAATTCTGCCATGCGCTTGGATCTGCCTGTACATTTAGAACGTGTTCGCCAACAAGCTCATCTACCTGCAGAGGAGCTGTGCTGATTACATCCAGCTGGTTCAGTGATTGGTTAATTTTTTTTTTTTTTTGCTTTAATGTCTGCATTAACGATTTCCATCCTTGAACGTTTTATCCAATGATCAGGACAGGAATCCTGCCTGACGGGGCCATGCCTGATGGGGATGTTCCTGGAGACAACTTCAGCCTGGATCCTCTGGAGGAGTTCACCTCTTGGTACCCTCCGGTCTGGTCTCAGGACTCAGACCAGGATTACCTCATCGTAAATGTTCCCATGGGAACGCGGGTCTACCAAAGGGTCAGCGGCATGTTCCACCAGAGCCTGCCGGAGTCCAAGACCGAAATCATTAGCATCGAGCAGATCCAGAACCTGTTCCAGTGGGATAAGTACCAGAGGTTAGCTGTTTAACCGGTGATATAGAACCATCCGGTCTAGGGATGCGCGATATTGGAATTTTGACCGATATCCGATACTCTGATATTTTAAAACTCTTGTGGCCGATAACTGATATCGATACTGAAAAAAAATAAGCAGCCATTGCGAATCACAGTTTTGTTATCTGTTTTCAATACTTTAAAAAATATACACTAAAATATCACAATATTTTCATATGCCGATATCAAAAAGATATCTAAAAATGCGGCATCATTCTATTTTACTTGAAAAATGTTGCGAGATTTCATCGTTCTGTTACAAAATCTCACGATACGTCGTGAATTCCCGCAAGATTTTTTAACAGAAAAAGAAACATCGCAAGATTTTGTTCGTAAAATAGATGGATACTGCGTTTTTAAATGTCAATATGATATCAGCATATGAAAATATTGCAATATTTTATTGATGTGTTGATATGTATTGATATTTTTCCCACCGCTAGTCTTTAGAATTTCCTAACTCTGTAAAAAAGAAGTTTTTGAAAAATAAGTTTTTTTTTTTGTTTTGTTTTTTTAAAGACACACAACGTAACTTTTAGACCTTAAAAATCTGCGTTTCTGACTCGTTTTTTCGGCACACCAACATTCATTTTGCGCATTTTCGAGCCATCAGTGCCCAGAGGCGTCCCGGGGCTCAGAAACAGCACTATGTAAGATTCTCGTCCGGGACGCGACTGTGATGTTGCAGCCAACTATTGGCTTCAGCACCACGTCACTCACTAGCAACCGGATGTAAACCAGGGACCAACCCTGCGACTGTTTTGAACGCTGTTCATGTCGGATTCGGTAAGGAAACATTACAGGAGGAAGAGAGGAAAAGGAAGAGAGGAAGGGACAGAACAAGAGTCGAGATAAGACTGTCTTTTACTGGCTGGAGTGAATCACGGTGCAGGTATGATACAAGATGGATGCTAGTTTAGTCGCCGATAGGGGGCGCGTCACTGAGAAAACTGCTAAAAGTTCCGTTGTGTGTCTTTAAGTCTTTAGATACAGTGGGCCGATCGGATAAACATTGGTTCAATATCGTTTGTGTGATGCTCAGTTTTTAGGCCGATAGGGGGCCGGTTATATCGTGCATCCCTAATCCGGTCTTGGTTTCTGGCTGCATTAACGCCGCGTCTGCTCGGCCCTCTCAGGCAGAAGACTCACATGCAGAAGCAGAGCAGCAAGTCTCAGGAGCCTCTGGAGAGACACCTGTTCCACGGGACAACCGCCGGCGCCTCCAAAGGCATCTGCCACAACAACTTCGACCCCCGGCTGTCCGGGGTCAACGGCTACTCCCACGGTCACGGCACCTACTTCGCCACCAAAGCCTGGTTATCTGACGCCTACACAGGTGTGGTGGGCTCACAAGGCGTTCGCCACGTCTTCCTGGCCAAAGTCCTGGTGGGGAGGGTGACCATGGGGAAGCAGCGCTACCGCCGGCCGCCACCGATCAGCTCCAAGTTGCAGCCCCACGTCTTCTACGACGCCTGCGTTGACAGCATGGACAACCCCGGTGTATTTGTGATCTTTGACAGCTGCCAGTGCTACCCGTACTACCTCATCAAGTACAGGACCCTGCCTACAGAGATCCCTGTTAAGTGAGGTGATGGTAGGTTCACCGTTCTGACAGGTTTCCACGTTCATGATGCCTGATCATGAGTAGACTCAGGTTTGTTTACTTAACGTGTGCAATATAGAGTTTTAATGTTCAACAAGTTCTACTTAATGTTGGAATCTTGTCAGAAAAAGACACAAATCATTGAAAACGAAGTTTTCAGAGCTACTTAAATTAGTTCATACGGAAGAGGATTAAAGCCACTGAAAAAAATTAAATAAAATTCTGAGAAAAAGGTCTGAATTCTGACTTTTTCCCAGAACATTAAAAAATCAAACAATAATAATGAAAAAAATCAGTCTTCAGGTTTAGAAAAAGTCAGAATTCTGAGTTTTTTCTGAGAATGTTTTTTTTCTTCAGTGGCCCTAATCCTCTTCCGTGAGTTTGTTTAGTTATCATCACTGGAACAGAGTTCTTGTTTTTCTCAGACGGGATCTGAAAGAAATGTTTATTAGAAAATGTCATTAAATACATTCATCATGGCTATAATCATCTGTTGTACTTTCATTATTAAATATTGATGCAGAGACCTGCTGGTTTCTCGGACTGGAACGTGTGTTCCAGTCTCTCACAGTTAAAGAAAAAAATAAAGACATTTATTAACCATTTTTCTTTGTGATTGCATAATTAACTGTTTTAAATTTAAAATTACAACTAATATTGATCATATGTGTCCAACTGAATGAACGTGGAGCGTTATAAATCAGAAAAGAACAGAATGCAACACACTTCCACAGGTTTTTAGATTTATTTCAATAAAAACACAAGGTACCAAAGAAAATAAAAACACTTTAGTATTTTAATCCTTAATTCCATCCATTCTTAATCCCATATCTTGAAGTGATATTTAAAATTCCACACTGATAGACGAGTACAAACAGGTCAAAATAAGACAGTACATAGTATTTTATATAGATGTGTATTCTTTATCTTAAAATGTGCAATTCTGCATTGATGCATTCCTTTTTGTGATCAAATGACTTTCTAAGACAAAAGTTAAAATTACAGTCACAAGAACAAAAAAACATATTCACGTAACTCTTAAAAATTCACCTTCCGCACCACAACTGACAAAGGCGGTCCTGAAAGGATGATGTAAGCAGTGTGAAGATGTAAACGAGAACATTGCAGCCGCTTTGCTGCTTACTGGTTAAAACATCTGTCTTGTGTTTAACAAGTTTGGCCTGCAGATGGCGCCAAAGGCCACGTCCCAATATTCAGACTGGTTTAAGCTTCCAGCTAAAACACAGAGTAAAACCAACACACACACCACATTTCTGCAAAGAAGGTGATAAATATGACATCAGATCTTCTTGTTTTTGATGTCTTGATGAGAGCAGCTGTCTCCAGCAGTGATGAACTGGGGGTTTCATTTTTCCCTTTTAACTCCTCACCGCCTGCTCGCGTGCAGGTAAGCGGAGGTTTGTGCAGCAGCTGCTACTCACACGCCAGCTTGCTGTCGAAGCTCGACAGGCCGATGGCGAAGGCCTGAAGGGCGCACATGGGGTAGTTGTAGTCCAGCGTGAAGACGTCTTCGGCCACTCTCCCGAACTGCATCACGATATAATCGGCTGCAGGAGAAACGCAGCGTCAGTCCAAAGCATCAACAACTACATCACCTCCACTCGTCCTGGTAAAACTTACGATCGTTGTCATGAACTATCTGGAAGTTCTTCACCGACGCTTGTGTGACGCGACCGTGGAAGTTTAACACGTAAGACTGGGTGTCGTCGTTCCACACCGGGGCCTTGTTGTGCAGCTCGATCAGGTTTTCCAGTGAATGAAGCTGCCACCTGCTGAGGAGGCTCTCCTGCTCCTGCAAAGCAAACACACCAAGCTGTAACCTCAACCTCCGCAGATCCTGCACCTCCTTCCCCATCTGCACGACACTGGGATGCTCTGGTTACGTAGGCCCAATTCCAGTTACCACAATATAACCAGCCCCATATCGGTGTCAACCTATATCCGCCTTAAAACTGAGTATTGGAAATCGGCCACCCCACCGATTTTTAACCGATATTTAACCGATTAACCCACAGTTTTCTAAAGTTAAACAAAAAACATTTCTTTTTCTTCTTCAAAAACTTTACTTTAAAACTTCAAGGGGTGGGAAAAAACATCGATACACTGAAATATCGCTATATTTTCTCATGCTGATATATTGACATTTAAAAACGTGGTATCGACCTATTTTACCAATGAAATCTTGCAATATTTCATCGTTCTGTTACGAGATCTCATGAGAATTCACAAAAATTCGGGAAATTTTCATATGCTGATATATTGACATTTAAAAACGCAGTATTCATTTATTTTACTAATGAAATCTTGCGATTTTTCATCGTTCTGTTACGAAATCTCGCAGGAATTCATGAATATTAAGATTTTGTACCAGAACGATGAAATCTTGCAAGATTTTGTAAGTACAATAGATCAATGTTTTTAGATAGAAAACATGAAAATATCACGATATTTCAGTGTATCGATATTTTTCCCACCCCTGTTTTTTAAAGTGTCGGAAATGGATAACAAAGCTGATATTTGCAATCACTGCTTATTGTTTTCAGCTCTTATATCGGTATCGATATCGGTCATTTGCCACATGAGTTTTAAAATATCGGCATATTGGATATTGGCCAAAATTCCAACATCGTGCATCCCCTCCCCATGGCCCTAGCACTTGAAACAACCCCTGAGAAATGGGACGACCCTTCAAAATCATCGTGCGTCACCAACAGTCATCAGTGCTGCAGTAAACTGACATCACGGCTGTTTCTAGAGTTGGCAATGCCGTCTGCAGCAGCAATGATCTCCCTTTCCTGGGCGATTGGATTATTTTGGGGGCTTTAGGTGGAAAAACATAAAAATTTTAACTTGAATTCCTTCAGGAGATATTTAGACCCACTCCAGATCAGCGTATGTCCGATATAATGGAAATGATGGGGTAACCGTGCAGCCTCTAAATAAGCATTATCCGCCACAAACTCCTTCATTTCACCAATGTTTTGTTACCAAACATTAGTCGGATCCCCTGTGAGCTCAAAACTGCTTTAAGTGGCTTTTTTGTGGTGATTCGTCCTTATTTACAGACATTTTTACTGCCGCGGCTTCGATAACATCACTGTTATGCAACACCATAGTAAATGTGAATAAGGACGGATCACCACAAAAAAAGCCACTTCGAGCCACTTTGAGCTCACAGGGGGGAGAACTAATGTTTAGTAACAAAACATTTATTTTATTATTTAGTTTATTTGTGGTGAGTTGTTCCTCCGGGAACCACAGAAGCTCTGTTCCAGCTGCAGAGTGTCGGCGTTGCTACGTTTCATCCCGCCCAACACCGGCTGCAGATGGTTAAAGGACTATGCCACGCCTGGGTGAAACTGAGCCCCCCCGCAGTCCCCTGAGTTTGACTACGGAGCAGAAGCGTTTTCAAGCCGACCCAGTCATTCTCTAAATCGGGGAGCACACATTTTATTTAATTTAAGAAGATTGTTGAATCAGGTGTTTCCAACTTGCACCAGTTGGTGAAAGTGAACTAATTAACTCGAGATTTTTACCAATTACGTTTCGTGACCCACACATTCTGATCAAGTACAAACGAGAAGCCGATATCACATCAAAGGACTGACTAGGCGCCATTCAATAGGGGAACAGTATGCTGAAGAAGTACAGGTAAATCATGGTGGTCACGAAACATAGTTGGAAAAAATCTTCAGTTAATTAGTTCACTTTCACCAACTGGTGCTATTGGAACCACCTGATTACAGCAACTATGCTAAGCTAAGCTAAAGTCAGTGCTGCCAGATTCTGCCAGATGTGAATGCAGGGTGACAGACATGAGCAGATGCACATAACAATACGAAACTAGTGATTTTTTCACATTTGTAACAAAACTGTCTGTTATACATTTATGCGAACTTTAAATAGCGATTTTCATAATTAATTTACAAAAAAATACATTTGTGTCTTCGCCATTTTGCGCGTATTTGGCATTAAATTGTGGGTAATATCATACCGCTCGTTTTCTAGTGTCCCCTGGAAAACCTCTGTTTCTAGGGTCAGATAGGCCTACCGCTCCCCCCTCCCCCTCAGTCTGAACCAGAATCAGGACACCACTACCTCTTCACATGAACACTGAAAACGAAGGTTTAGGGCTAAGGGGGGGACTGGAACTCCCCGTTAGACTCACATTTTGCGGCCTGACAGGAACCCTCTCAAAGTTCATGCTCATGCTCGGGATGATGACCGTCATCTTGCGCGGTCCTTTGAAGCCCAGCACGTTGGTTTCCTGCCGAGACACCAGAGAGACGAGCTGACGTGTAGCAGGAACAGCCCGAGCACGTCCAGGATTTCGTCTTTTACTCACGTAGCAGACGGCCGCCAGCTCCTGCCGCGTGTTGCTCTCTTCCAACAGAGTCCCGGGGTTTTTGCAGGGGTTGCTGCCGCTGTCGTACACCGTGAACTTTGTGCCCATCAGGTTGGACCTGACAGAAAACACACTTTAGTTTTTCTTTTAGAAAATATGAGTCATGTGAAGCGGCAGACTCGTGCTGCCGACAGATGTTCTGAAGTAATGTATATGTGGACTCTACAATGTGGATCTACTCCACTGCACAGCCTGAACTGGTGTTTAAACTGGGCCAGTCACTGACAAACTGGGCATCAGAGAAAACATGAAGGTGGCATCTTAGGGTGCGTTCACACTCTGGCGGTTTGGTTTCATCGGATAGTCCGCTTCGTTTGGTGCAGTCTGAACTCGGGATGCACAATATAATCGGTCCCCTATCAGTATCAATAGAAAAAAAAGAATAGAAAAAACAACAGAAATAAAAAAAAAAAAAAAAAAAAATAAAAAAAAAAAAAAAAAAATAAAAAAAAAAAAAAAAAAGGAGAAAAAAAAGAAAAAAAAAAAAAAAAATAAAAAAAAGAAAAAAAGAAGATAAAATAAAAAAATAATAGAAGAAAAAAGAGGAAAAAAGAGAGATAAGAAAGAAAAAAAAGAAATAGAAAAAAAAAAAAGGTAATAAATATTCAAAAAAAAAAGAAAGAAAAAAAAAACAGATTAATATTGAAATAAGAAAGAATGAAAGAAAAAAAATAAAAAAGAAAAAAGAAACAGAAGAAAAAGAAAAAAAGGAGGAATGAAGAAGCTCTTTGTGAGTTAATGGAGAAAAAAAGAACAAAGGAAAAATAGTGTGAAAAAAAGGGGAAGGGAAAAGGGAAAAATAAGAAGTCAAGAAGGGACTAAGAATTCTAAGGAAAAAACGAAGAACAAGAATATTAAAGAAACCTAAAAAGGATATAGGAGTGTGGGAATGAGAGATGGTAAGAAAAAAATTTTGGACAGAAAAAGAAACGAGAAAAAAAAAATGAGGAATAAAAGAAAATATAGAAAGGGAAAATTATAAATTATATAGAGCATTATTCAAAGGAAAAAAAAAGGAAATATAAAAAAAGGGAAAAAATAAACAAAAAATCTATATTTAAAACTGCAGGATCAAATCTCATTTTACTAAAGAAATGGCGTGAGATATCATCGTTTTGTTACAAAATCTCATGAGATATTGTGAAATTTCTGTGATTAAGATAACCGATGTCGCCTATTTAAATGTCAATCTGATATCAGCATATGAAAATATTGCGAAATTTTTGTGAATTGTTGCAAGATTCTGTAACAGGACGATGAAATATAGCAAAATTTAGTTAGTGAAATAAATTGATACCGCATTTTTAAATGTCAATATGATATCAGCATATGAAAATGTTGCGATATTTCAGTGTGTCAATATTTTTTCCCTCCCCTAGTCTGTAAAAGTTTTAAAGTCTGTAAAAAAGAAGCTTTTGAAGAAGAGGAAGTTTTGTTTTTTTTTAGACTTCAGAAACAGCGGCCTGATCGGTCAAATATCGGCGGGGTGGCTGATGTCTGATACTCAGTTTTAAGGGCGATATCGATAGGGGGCCGATTATATCGCGCATCCCTAAAATAGACCACAGTGGTACGTCCGGTGTATAATCATCCCACTCCTCGTGGAGCTCGTCTGACTACCAGATCAAATCTGAGCTATTACAGCTGTGACCAGCGGGGGCATCAGGTCTGAACCCCCCATTATCCAACACCAAGTGAACTCACCCCAGACTTCTCTTATCTGTGGAGTAAAATAGTGTCAGAACAGAGGAGTTCCTCTCCCTTACCTCTGCTCCTAACACCTCTGTCTACTTCCTCTTTTCACCAGTTTAGAGCTGATTCAGCACTTCATGTATAAAAAGAGCTTCTAACTGCCCTGAAGCTTCAATCTTGTGAGTCACTGAGGATTAAACCACCAGATAAATAAGTAAATATAAAAGTGAACACAATCAGGTAGATGTACAGAGGACTGGACTTACCTGAGTTTACCGATGAAGCTCTCTCCCTCTCTGGACAGATCAGTAGCATCCACTGAAATCAGGTAGTTGGAGGTTTTACTCTTCTTTCTCTTTCTTCCTGCCAGCAAAAATACCTGAAAAACAAAAAAAGGAAAGTTTTTAGTGCACTGAAGTCCATCTATCAGCTGCCTTTGTGACTAAAGATGACAAAAAGAACAGGGATGCACGATATAATCGGTATCTGCCTAAACTGGCCTTAAAATTGAATATCAGACAGACTTCCCCACCAATATTTAATTAAAAAAAAAAAATATATATATATATATATATATATATATATATATATATATTTCTTCTTCTTCAAAAACTTCTTTTTGACGGACTTTAAAACTTCTAAACAATAGAGGTGGGCAAAAATATCGATATACTGAAATATTGCAACATTTTCATATGCTATCATAATGGCATTCAAAAGCACGGTATCGATCTATTTTATTAATGAAATCTTGCAATATTTCATCGTTTTGTTAAGAAATCTCACAGGAATTCACAAAAGTTTGTGATATTTTCATATGCTGATATCATATTGAGATTTAAAAATGCAGTATCGGTCTACTTTACTAATGAAATCTCGCAATATTTTATCGTTCCAGTTATGAACTCTGGTGACAATCCATGAAATATTATGACATTTTGTAACAGAACGATGAAATCAATCGAGATTTGTAAGTAATCATAGATCGATTTTACCACTTTTTAAAATATCAATTTGATATTGGCATATGAAAATATCGCGATATTTTAGTGTATTGATTTTCAGCATTTAAATATCAGTATCGATATCGGTTATCAGCCACATGAGTTTTAAAATCTCGGATATTCATAAAAATTCCAATATTGTTCATCCCTAATATTGACATTAAAAAATTAAAAACTCACAAAATCTTGTGATAACTCAACGTTCTGTTACAAAAATCTTATGAGAATTCATAAAATATTGTGACATTTTGTAACAGAATGATGAAATTTTGCAAGATTTTGTAAGTTAAAGAGAGCAATACCATATTTTTGAATGTCGATTTGATATTGGCATAAGAAAATATTGTGATATTTCAGTGTATTGATATTTTTCCACACCCCTTCTTTTCAAACTGTTAAAAACAGATAACAAAACTGCTTTTTGCAATGACTGCTTTTTTTTCAGCATTAATATCGGTATCGGTTATTGGCCACATGAGTTTTAAAATATCTGTATATCAGATATCGCCCAAAATTCCAATATCGTGCATCCCTAAAAATAAACAAAAACCAGGCTATGATGATGATGATGAGTAAAACCACCTTTTTGCCGTCCTCCCTCTCCATGTGCATGAAGTAGGTGGGGTAGAGGCCGCGGTCCATGCCCTTCTTGTCCCGGGTGATGCGACATTTAACGGTGACACCCTGCGGCGCAGGACGCAGCACGAACTCCTCCAGGTTGGCTGCATCCGCCAGCAGGTTGTCCGCTGTGGGGGATCCGGGGGTCACGGCCTCCTGAGCAGAGATAAAACAGGTCAGGAACGTTCCTGGGAACGTTCTGGTCGCGTGTGAGGGAAGCTGGAGCTCACCGGGACGTCCTTGCCGCTAGCAGCCGAGGCGGGCCTGGTGTCCGCATGAGAGGACAGCGTCCGCTCTTCATCCCTGTCTTCCTCGTGCTCACTGGCCTCATCGAAGTTCATGCTTCCACACAGACCTGGCAGAGGTGAGAGAGCTTTAATGAGGAGGTTTCCTCCCCAGGTTTCTTTACTTTTGGCCTACAACTGTCACTCGAGTGGATTTTTTCTTCTTCTTTGGTTCTATCAGAGTCTTTTCTTTGATGTGTGGCAACAAATAAAACATGAGATGATGCAATTCCTCTGCAACAGATGAAGCAGACTTCTTTCATGAACTCAGGAAAGGATTCATTTCTGCCATCGGGAGAAAGATTTTAGCTCGTAAACACTAGAAAAGGGGGAACATGTTAAAAAATGTGAAACGTATGTTTCTAGAAAGGATTTCTACTGGGGATGCACGATATAATCGGCACCCTATCGGTATCTGCTTATATCAGCCTTAAAACTGAGTACCAGACATTGGTACCCCACCGATATTTAACCGATGATCAGCCCGCTGTTTCTAAAGGCTAAAATTTATAAAAATTAAAAATTAAAAAACTTCTTTCTTGAAATTTTTTAAAAACTAGGGGTAGGAAAAAAATATTGATACACTGAAATATTGTGATATTTTCATATGCTGATATCACATTGACATCTAAAAACGCGGTATCGATCTATTTTATTAGTAAAATCTCGTGATTTAGAGTGAAAAGCCAGCGATGCTCCTCTGGATTTGATCAACGACGACTATCAGCATCAGCATCAACTATCAGTGAAGAGAATCAAGGGCAAGCCCCCCCCCTCACCTAAGAAACACCACCAGGATCTGGACAGAAGTCAAGTCTTAACTGAGACACTTATTTCTGGTCCTCCCTCTGGTGCTCGTCACCTGGACCAACGTATCCGAGGCAGGTTTACGGCTGAGAGGATGTTGGAAACCGTTGCTGCAGCGCTCTCCCGCCCTCCTCCAGACACGTGATGATTGTCTCTAGGGATGAACGGTACTGGAATTTTGGCCGATAATCGATTTGCTGATATTTTAAAACTTATGTGGCCGATAACTAATATCGATACCAATATTCAAGCTGAAGAAAAGCAGTCATTGCAAATAGCAGAGTTTTTTTTATCGGTTTCTGACGTTTTGCGAAAAAGGGGTGGGAAAAAAATATTGACACACTGAAATATTGCAATATTTTCATATGTCAATATCAAATCGATATTTAAAAACGTGGTATCGATCTATTTTACTTACAAAATCTCGCAAGATTTGATCACTCTATTACAAAATCTCACGATATTTAATGAATTCTTGCCAGATTTCCTAATAAAACGATGAAATATCGCAAGATTTCGTTAGTGAAATAGATCGATACCACATCTTTAAATGTCAATATATTAGCATATAAAAATATCACAAAATTTTTATGAATTCTCATGAGATTTCGTAACAGAGCGATAAAATGTCGCGAGATTTCATTAGTAAAATAAATAGAAACTGCGTTTTTACATGTCAATTTGATATCAGCATATGAAAATATTGCGATATTTTAGTGTACCAATATTTTTCCAACACCTAGTCTTTAAAAGTTTTAAAGTCTGTAAAAAAGTTGTTGAAGAAGTTTTTAGGTTTTTTTTTAGACTTTAGAAACAGCGGGCTGATCGGTTAAATACCGGTTGAATTTCGGTGGGGTGGGCGATGTCCGATACTCAGTTTTAAGGCCGATATAGGCCGATACCACAAGGGGGTCCGATTATATCATGCATCCCTAATTGTTTCAAGCTTAAATGTGCCATTGCGACTCAGTGAAGCAGGCCGGGTATGTGGCGCAGCTCCAGCCTTTCCCCTGATTCCCTTCCTCACCGCCAGCGGTGGATCCAGAGAAGGTCCAGAATCCAGATACAGCTCAGGTCCTGAATCAGGTCTTTGCTGGATTTGTTTCTTTAGTTTTCTAAAGACAAAACTTTCAGTTTGTTTTCATTCTCAGTCTTTTAAAACCTGACACTGCTTCTGTTGTATTTGGCTTTTGAAGTTTCCTCGGGTTGTTTCGTTCACTGCTGCATGAGGAGGGGGCTCGTTCCCGTCAGAAAACCTGAACTATGGTGACCGTTTGAAAGGATTTTAAGAAAGTTTGGAAACTAAAGACAAAGAAATGAAAGGAAGTGGAAGAGTTATGCAGAATTACATGTTGTCTGGAAAGCTGATCGTGACACGGACAGCCAGGCTGGAGTCTGACTGACTGCATCTTCAATAAAACTGGATTCTGGTCGAGGGGCGAGGGGAAGAGGGGGCCCCCCCCAAAAAGGGCCTATAAAAAAAAAAATAAGAAAAGGAAACCAATCCTTATTTCCCTGCATCCCACCCTTGGCGGGGGGGGGGGGGGGGGGAGGGCGGCACAAGGGGAGAGGAAGAGAGAGGAAGATTTGTGGGGAAGGAGAAAAAAAAGAAAAAGGGAAAATTCTTTTTTTTTTTTGTTTGAAAAAAAAATAAAAAAAAAAAAAAGAGGGGGGGGGGGAAGGAGGGGGGGAAAGAAAAAAAGAAAAAAAATGGGGGGAAAGAGAGAAAGGAAAGAAAATATAGAGGGAAGGGGGGAGGGGAAGGAGCAGGGGAGGGGGGGGGAGAGGAGGGGGGAAGAAAGGATCTTCCGCCTTACGCTAGGGAGGGTAACTAAGAAAAGAAGGTATTAGGTTTTTATTTAAGTAAAAAAAAAAGAGAAAAAATTTTTTTTTTTTTTTTTTTTTTTTTTTCCGGGGGGTAGGGGTAAAAAAGGGAAAAAAAAAAAGAGAAAAAAAAAAAAAAAAGAAAAAAAAATAGAAAAAAAATAAAAAAGAAATAAGGATATAAAAGTGAACTGGTAAATTATGCAAAGATGTTGTAGAAAACCGGCTGGTTTTTCTTCCAGTACACTGAACCGTGTTGCTCACCTTGTTTCTGCAGCATCTCGTGGATATCCGTCTTGGACTCCAGCAGGGTCTCGGTGTCTCCGTCTCTCTCCGCCTCTTCAGCAGCAGGGGGCTGGGGCTGGGATGGAGGCTGGCCGTGAGACTGGGGGGACTGGGGCTGGGTCTGGCTCACTGACAGGATTTGGATTTTCATTCCCAGATCAGGAGTTTCTGAGCTCAGGAAAGCTGCGGGGCCGTCGATACCTGCAGCAGAGGGAAGCAGTTATCTCCAATTTCAGTCGTTATCCGACGACGAGCTCATTAAGAAGAAAACTGGTGGCTTGCATCATATTTCTGGAAAAACCATCAACCATTGGTTCTTTCTATGTTAGCCTCTTCAGATCATCATATTAACTCTTTTTAGAGATAATGTTCAAGTTCTTCATGGTTTTACAAAATTGAAGAGTTCATTTGCAAAAACAGTTAATCACTATTTAGAAAAAATGGTGTTAACTGCTTCTGCAAAGAAATTTAAATCACACTCACATGAAGTAGAGGGTTTTAATGATGTGAAATGGAGATAGGAGGTTTGTACCCGACAGCCATGAAAAGCAGTTTTAAATAAAAAAAAAAAAAAAAAATAAAAAAGGAGTGTAGCTGCACTACATGCACTACTCTGTACACAGCAAATACACTGTTAAAAAAAAAAATGTGTAAAAAAACTAGGGATGCTCTATAATCGCCTATATCATCCTTAAAACTGAATATCGGACATTGGCCACCTCACCGATATTTAACCAATATTTAAACGATATTTAAACGATCAGGCCGCTGTTTCTAAAGTCTAAAAAACCCCAAAACCCTCTTCTTCTTCTTCAAAAACTTCATTTTTACAGACTTTAAAACTTCTAAAGACTAGGGGTGGGAAAAAATATCAATACACTGAAATATCGCAATATTTTCATATGCTGATATCATATTGACATTTAAAAACGCGGTATTGATCTATTTTACTAATGAAATCTCACGATATTTCATCGTTCTGTTATGAAATCTTGCAAGAATTCACAAAATATCGTGAGATTTTATAACAGAACGATAAAAATTCACATGATTTTGTAAGTACAAAAGATCGATACCGCACTTTTAAAGATTGATTTGATATTGGCATATGAAAATACCGCAAAGTTTTTGTGAATTCTTGCGAGATTTCATAACAAAAACGATGACATATCGCAAGATTTTGTTAGCAAAATAGATCGATACAGGGCTTTTAAATGTCAATATGATATCAGCAGATGAAAATATTATGATATTTCAGTGTATCGATATTTTTCCCACCCCTAGTTTTTAAAATTTTAAAGTCTGTTAAAAAGAAGAAGATAATTTGTCTTTTTTTTCTTAGACTTTAGAAGCAGTGAGCTGATTGGTTACATTTCGGTTAAATATCGGTGGGATGGCCGATGTCCGATACTCAGTTTTAAAAAAAAGAAAAAGAAAGAAGTTTCTATTTCTTTTATTTGATTTAAATTTATTAATCAAGGCAAAGCATAAAGTTTTGTCAGTTTGAGCCAGGACATTTACCAGATTGTTGTCCTTAATGTTGCACCTGAACAGGTAAGTAACATTCAGTCTGCAGACGTTTCTGCTACAGTTCAGTACAAGTTCATGTGATCAGCGTCAGCAACATGATGTTTCAGTACTCTGAAATCAGACTTGATCAGATCTGCACAGCCTTCAGTAACGTTGAGCTAAATAAATGCAAATGCTGCCAGATCCTCCATCCTTGCAGTCTTCACGTTGGCAAACTTGTCCAGGTGAGATGTTGCTTCTATGGTCCACCCCCAACGACTCACGCAGCTCTCGTCTGACCATCAAGTCAGACGGTAGACAGACGCAGTCAATCCCAACGAGCCTAATATTTCATCGTTCTATTACGAAATCTTGCGAGAATTCACAAAATATCGTGAGATTTTGAAACGGAACAATGAAATCTTGCGAGGTTTTGTAAGTAAAATTCACGGTTGCGTGGTGGTTAGCACCGCAGCCTCACAGTGAGAAGGTCGCTGGTTCCATTCCCGGCTGGGGAGGAGGTTTGAACAATTCCTACAGTGGCCTTCCTGTGTGGAGTTTGCATGTTCTCCTGTGTATGCGTGGGTTCTCTCTGGGTTCTCCGGCTTCCTCCCACCATCCAGAGACATGCATGTTAGGTTAACTGGTCACTCTAAATGGTCCCTATGTGTGAATGTGAGTGTGAATGGTTTTCTGTCTCTCTGTGTTGGTCCTGTGACAGACTGACGACCTGTCCAGGTGCACCTGTCTCTCATCTGATAACAGCTGCGATAGACTCCAGTGACCCTGAACTGGATAAGTGGTGCAGAAAATGACTGACCACGTTTTTAAATACTGGTTAGATATCGACATGAAAATATCATGACATTTAAGTGTATTGATATTTCTTTCCACCCCTATTTTCAAAGTGTTGGAAACAGATACCAAACTGCTATTTGCAATGGCTTTTTATTTTTTTCATTTTTAACCCTCTAGTGACCAGGGGTATAAATGTTCGTTTTCCACTACTTTTGTTTTTACCTTTAAATCTCACTTTTAAAAGTAGTTTACCTGCCTTATTTGGTATCTTTTTTTTTTCAGCACAACCTCACCAGTGTGATTTTACAGTTTCTTTTTAATTTTGATACACTGTTTTAACACAGTTGGCCTAAAACCATTAAAAAAACATAAAATCCGAGTAGAAAAAACTTTGATTTTTCATTGTGAAAACCATTAACTTGTTTCGAGAACCATTTTTATAATGTAGAATGCAAATATAAGTAGTTAGTTTTAAAAAATATTTGGAAAAATCGTCCATCAAAAGAGAGATAAAATAAGAATTAGGCCTACATCGAAATGCAGCAAAGTCTAAGGCGTTTTTTTCCAATTATTTACAAAACAATCAATAATCACCATGAGATGCCAAAAAGATTAATTGATCCAATCCAAAAAGATGGTTCCTGTCATCACAAGACAGAAAGGACTTTACAAATCTGATATTTCCATGGCGTGTTAGTCCTCCTGTCCACCAGGAGGCAGCCCTGACATCTGATTTTGGTGAATTTTTGGTAACTTCCACCACCTCCTCTCTTCCTCAGCAACAAAATGCATCATGTTGTCACATAATTCTCATATCGGTTGATATGTTGCATTTTTTGACCAACTGTAAAGAGGTTGTTAAATTTTTGTGACACTTTTATTCTAGCTTATGGGCACTTTCCATTGAATCCGCCTTTTTTTCCGTTATTTTCCTTCACCAAACGCGCATTAAACATGTATGTAATATCAGTTAGAAAACTAGGTTGTACATTTTATATCATAACTCCGGTTATATTTGGTCTATTAACACGATTTAAAAACTGGCTTATAGTTTGAAGTCTGCCCTGTCCAGAGAAGTTGGAATGGTGCGTCCAACATTCCTACAGGGTTAATATCGGTATCAATATCGGTTATAGGCCACGAGTTTTAAAATATCCCATCACGCTCGGCCAAAATTCCAATATCGTGCATCCCTATGAAAAACTGAACCTTATCCTTCATAAGACATAAATCTGCTTTTTCTGTACAAAGCTTTAATGACTTCATCCTGATTTCAACACACCGGTAATGAAATACAAACCAGTGTCTTACCATCCATGATGACGTCGCTGGCGACGCTGAGCTGAGACTCCACCAGCGGGGCCTGTTCCTCCCCACGCCGCATCCTGGAGCGCCGGGGCCGGTTGTCTGTGTTGGGCTGGACCATGAGCGGCTCCTGACGCTTCCTCCGCTGCTTCTGTTCCAGCAGTGCTCTCTGTAAAAACACACCGCTTTACTCTCCGGAAAAGATATCAATATGTGAAATTAACACATTCATTTCTTAATCATTGCATAAATAATTAAATTATTACTAATACCCCATTAAAAATCCCACTTTATCATTATCTCAGTGAGAGAAGCTGATTTTGGGCATGTAGGAGTTTGAATTCACCAGAAAACATTGATCCTCTTTATTCATAAAGTTTCTGAAAGTTTTCAAGCCTTTCATGTAGAATCATCATCATGAAACAAAGTTATTACAGCTGCTTCTCTAAAAACCCACATCTGGACTTACTTTGGTTTTCCACAGCTGCTAACATCATCCACCATAATCCACTTTATCCTTCTTATCTATTAAGATTCTGACAGTTTCCAGAAGGGATGCACAATATTGGAATTTTGGCTGATATCCGATTTGCTGATATTTTAAAACTCATGCGGCCGATAACCGATATTGATACCAATATTTAAAAAAATGAAAAAATAAGCAGTCATTGCAAAGAGCAGTTTTGTTATCTGTTTCAGACACTTTAAAAAATAGGGGTGGGAAAAAATATTGATACACTGAAATATCACAATATTTTCATATGCCGATATCAAATCAATATCTAAAAACATGGCATTGATTTTTTTCTTACTACAATCTAGTGAGATTTCATCATTCTGTTACGAAATCTCACAATATTTTGTGAATTTCGCGCAAGATTTTGTGACAGAAAGATGAAATATCCCAAGATTTTGTTAGTAAAATAGATGGATGCTCGTTTTTAAATGTCAATATGATATCAGCATATGAAAATATCACAAATTTTTTTGTGAATTTTCGTGAAATTTCGTAACAGAACGTTTGATTATCACAAAATGTCATAAGTAAAATAGATCGATACTGCGTTTTCAAATGACAACATATCAGCATATGAAAATATTGCAAAATTTTTGTGAATTGTCGTGAGATGTCATAACAGAACGATTAAATATCACAAAATTTCATAAGTAAAATAGATTGATACCATGTTTTTTCAAATGTTAATATGATATCCGCATATGAAAATATCGCAATATTTCAGTGTATCAATATTTTTTCCCACCCCTCATCTTTATAAGTTTTAAAGTCTGTAAAAAAAAAGTTTTTGTTTCTTTTTAGACTTTAGAAACAGTGGGCTGATCGGTTAGATATCTGTTAAGTATCGGTGGGATGACCGATACTCAGTTTTAAGGCTGATATAGGCCGATACCGATAGGTGGCCAATTATATCGTGCATCCTAGTAATTTTGTCTTATTCTGAGTGTGATGGGATATTTTGACAAGAAATTACAAAAATATACTTGGTAAAATTTGAATATTTGCAGTGTCCATACAAGGAATTGTTTATTTCATCATCTGGAAATGAGGAATTATGTATAAAAATGCACATAAATCCATCTGGTACTTGCCTCGGAACAGAGATGAGCTGACTACATACCTGCTAAACGCTGCGACCTCCAGCAACACACTACCAAAGACTGAAATCCACAGAATAAAATCCCAGAAACTAGGCTCAGTCCTCTTTTGACGCCATATAAAAAACACATATCTAACATTCAGAGCGAGTGATGTAAAAACTTGAATGAGATGCACAACAACAGGCCAAACTGGAGAGGAAAAGTATCACGTTAAAGAGCCAAAGTAACAATAATTAAAAATCCAACACTGAAGAATGACCAACATTGTCCCATCTTAAAGGTTTTTTGGTCAAAGCCACCATCACGTGATCTGCGGTGAACTGCTATTCAGGCCTGAAGAATCCACACAACTAGCCTGAATAAGGTTTTGTGGTTCGACGCATTGTGCTCCAGGAGATTCACTGCAGTCATGCACTGAACCCCCCCCTCCACGGCCGAGTGTGGTCAGAGCAGCTCGTGGATTATGCAAGTGCGTTAATTAGTGTACCAAATGCACAACAAGTCCTGTTAAGTGAAGCTGTTTAGTGAGCTGGAAGAGACCAGGAAGCCTCGTCTCATATGTAGCAGACAAAAAAAGCTTTCATAACTCAGTCATTACGCTAACGCTAACAACATTCTGGGACATCTGTTTCACTTTTTCCCTTCAGCACGACAGCTACTGCTGTTATATCAAAAAATCTCCATCTTTGCCCCGACATGGAGAAGAAAACATCCCTATGCAGCATGTTAGTTACTCCCAAATGTAAAGCTTTAATCCCAGTCAGCATCCAGACATCATGTTCCAGTTCAGCCTCAGTTCTCAGATTATGAGGCTAAAATGATGTTAAATGAATGTATCAATAGATGTAGCAGCATAAAGACCAGAACCAGAACCAGAACCAGAATGTATTCCTACCAGAACTTTGTAGAAATACCACCAGATCAACAGTGGAGCCTTTTCTCATCAGCAGATCATCTCTCCATCGTGGCTTTCAGGCATAGAAACAAACACACAACTAGGGATGCACGATAAAATGAGCCCCCTATCGGTATCAGCCTATATCAACCTTAAAAGTGAGTATCAGTCATCAGCCACCCCATTGATATTTAACCGATTAGCCCACTGTTTATAAAGTCTAGTAAAAAAAAAAAAAAAAAAAAAAAAAACTCATCTTTTTCTTAAAAAACTTCTTTTTTACAGACTTTAAAACTTCTAAAGACTAGGGTGGTAAAAAATATCGATCCACTGATATATCACGATATTTTCATAATCTGACATCATATTGACTTTCAAAAATGCGGTATCGATCTATTTTACTAACAAAATCTCACAATATTTCATCGTTCTGTTACGAAATCTCGCTGGAATTGACGAAATATCGTGAGATTTTGTAACAGAACTATGAAATCTCGCAAGATTTTGTAAATAAAATAGATCAATGCTGTGTTTTTAGATATCAATATGAAAATATTACGATATTTCAGTGTACAGATATTTTTTTTCCCACCCCTATTTTTTGAAGTGTCAGAAACGGATACCAAAACTGCTATTTACAATGACTGCTTATTTTTCTCAGCTTATAGGTATCGATATCGGTTACTGGCCACGAGTTTCAAAATATTGGCATATCAGCTATCAGCCAAAATTCCAATATCGTGCATCCGTAAAATGATGTGGTTTCCCGCAAATTCTTGACGCTACCCACTCAGGACTCTTGGATTACATTGGACGAGCAGTATGGAGGAATATTGACAAGTTTTTGTGGACTTTTATGGACCTTTTTGGTTCAGTTGCCGGTGAACTCCATGATATGAAAGTCGCTGGATAACGAAAAAAAAAAAAACACGGATCTCCGGCTGCATTTGAGATATTGAAAAAAGTGCTCCAGAGTCTTTCTCAGCATGAGGGTGAGTAGAAGATGAAGGACCATCATTCTGTGGGTGTACTATTCCTTTATTGACCAAAGACAGACATTTTTAAAATAAAAATTCATTTAAAATGAAGGCTAACAAATCGTTGCCTTCCAGACAGCTATTTTAATCCACTTCAGTCCTTTTGTTAGGGCTGAGACGTTGGCATTTACAGATCAGGATGTGACATCACTGAGGCGTTCACAGCCTTTCATGTGTAAACCAAAACATTGAGTCAAGTTTACAGAGTAAAGCTAATTCTAACAAAGATCTGTGCTTGCAAAGAGTTTCTTCATGGTGATAAAAACAGAGAGGGAGTTACTTCCAACCTACAATGAGAGATCATCTCTTACCAGGGTTCTTGCAGGCTTCAGTGAATTAAATTTAAGACCTCTTAAAGACCTTTTAAGACCTTCATAAATCAAATTTAAGACCAACATGATGCATTAGAAACGTCCAAATAATCCCAGAAATTTAAAATAGGACTCGATAAAAAAGAAGAAAAAACAAACAAACAAATTAATTACAGGATTTGTAATCAATCTTGATTAATTGCATAACAATAATAGCCCCAAAAAGTAACTTAAAAAAATAAAGAATTTTAGTGGATGACCAAATCAAATAATAGACAGAGATATTAATATGGTTAACTTCCTATTCTTCTTCTTCAAAAACTTCTAAAGACTAGGGGTGGGAAAAAATAGCGATTAACTGAAATTAGCAATATTTTCATATGCTGATATATTAACATTTAAAAATGCAGTATCGATCTATTTTACTAATGAAATCGCGCAAGATTTTGTAACAGAATGATGAAATACCGCAAGATTTCATTAGTAAAATAGATCAATACCATGGTTTATTTGATATTGGCATATGACAATACCGCGATATTTCAGTGTATCGATATTTTTTCCCACCCTTATTTTTCAAAGTGTCAGAAACGGATAACAAAATTGTTATTTGCAATGACTGCTGATTTTCTTCAGCTTAATAAGTTATTGGCCACATGAGTTTTAAAATATCAGCATATCGGATATCGGCCAAAATTCCAAAATCATGCATCCCTAATCTGAACCTTTCAGAAAGACGTACAGAATCAACTTCTGATATTTTATTCAGTGTATTCTAACTGGCCAATGCTCCTCAGGAATGAATTAAAGTAAAAAATTAAGACTTGTTCAGATCAAATTTCAAACCTTGGATGAAAAATGGCCCTTTTTCAGACCTTTTAAGGCCTTAAATTTTAAGTCCAGATATTTTTAGACTTTTTAGGACCCTGCAGGGACCTGCTTACTGACAGAAATCACTGTAAAGCCACTGATGCAAGATGGTATTCACGCATAGATAAAACAATAAACGTAAGAAAAGAAACAGCCGGGGTTACAAACCCGATCCATTGCAGTCATGAGAAACTCGGTGCAGAACTGGACACAGATGCCATTTGTCAGAAGATTAGATGAAGAAAGAAGTCCCCCGAATCGATGGCGCTCTTGCTGGGCACGTCTCTACGCCCCTCATTCTGGAGCCCGCTCTGACAATCACTAAACTAATGGCCTCCTCTGCACCGTGTGGTCCTCTCGGACAAATGCAAAGCACCAGAGTGTGTGTGTGTGTGTGTGTGTGTGTGTGCAGTCACCGTTGCTAACTGAATGAGCAGTCATTAACGCTCGAGCAGGGGAGAGAGTTAGGGAGAGAGGAAAGAGGTAGGGAGGTGTTCTCCGAGTCAGACAGTCGGAAAGTTCGGCTAAAAGGCCTTTAACTCTGACTGAACTCGACATTTATAACCCGGTTCTGTCCCTGGAGAGAATGTTTGCCCTTACGGTACGATAAATGACTCTCCAGAGAGGCTGTTTGGACTGGGCTCACACACACACACACATAACCAGCCGCCTCACACTAAATCCTCCACCTCCTTTGAGCTCACCCGTCCTGCTTTCCCTCCGCCTGATGTGTGAGATAGTGGAGTACAGATCCAGCTTAGACTCAAGCTCGAGAACAGGGCTCCTCAACCTTTGTCATGATGGGGCCCAGTTTTCAGTCCAAACTGGTCCAGGATCCATTCATATTTTAACACTGTATTAGTGTAATGATCTTATTTTTACTTTATTTAATAACTAAAGCAAATCCACCTGCCTTTAACAGACTGAACCTATAAAATGTGCTGTGATAAACATGAATAACATCATATAAAAATATATTATGAGATCGCCACAAACACATTTATATCATTATATTATATTATATTATTCATGGGATAAAATCAGACTCCTACAAGCAAAAATCAGAATGAGGCTATAAACACAAAATCTACAACATTTTACTACAAAAAGAGAAACTACAGAAAAAACTGATGGAAAC
Organism: Atherinomorus stipes; assembly: GCA_023101725.1. Taxonomy (NCBI): domain Eukaryota; kingdom Metazoa; phylum Chordata; class Actinopteri; order Atheriniformes; family Atherinidae; genus Atherinomorus; species Atherinomorus stipes. Next base: position 55,249 of record JALJCO010012723.1, read on the forward strand.
TGATTTTAAAAAAGAGATAAAATGGTGCAGTAATAGATCACACTGAAAATAAAAAGGCTCAATTTAAATAATCTATGAAAACCTGTATTTTATTTGTTTAGACAGGCCATTAAAGCACAAAATTTCTTTTAACAATTTATTTATTTTGAACTTTTCTTAGAATTTTTATAGAACACCCAAACAAAAAAGACATTTTCTGCATCAATAGCTGATTTTCTCTGTTTTTTTCTTAAAAATCCTTTCTTTCCAACCAGTGTGAGATATTTGTTTCTAGCTGAAGCTTGCAGGGAGCGTTAGCATTAGCATTACCTGGTGCTACATCCAGACTTCTCAGCTCTGCTTTGTTATCTGCACTCACTAATCCGTATTTAATGAACTGGAGTGGATTTTTTTCCTTTTTAGGGGCGGTCTGGGACCATTTTTGTCTTAATTATTTAGTTTTATTTAGGGATGCAGGATATTGGAATTTTGGCCGATATCCGATATGCCCATATTTTAAAAATCATGTGGCCAATAAACAATATCGACACCGATATTTTAGCTAAAAAAAAAAAAAAAAAAAAAAAGCAGTCACTGCAAATAGCCCTTTTGTTATCCGTGTCCGACATTTTGAAAGATAAGGGGTGGGAAAAAATATCGATACACTGAAATATTGTGATATTTTCATATGCCAATATCAAATAGATAATTAAAAACGGGGTGTCAATTTATTTTACTTACGAAATCTCACGAATTTCATCATTCTGTTACAAAATCTCACGATATTTCTTGAATTTTCACAAGATTAACTGAACGATGAAATATTGCGTATTTCGTTAGTGAAATAGATTAATACTGTGTTTTTAAATGTCAATATGATACAAGCCTATGAAAATATAGCGAAATTTTTGTGAATTCTCTTGAGATTTTGTAACAGAACAATGAAATATCGCAAGATTTCATTAGTAAAATAGATCGATACCATGTTTTTAAATGTCAATATATCAGCATATGACAATATCCTGAATTTTTGTGAATTCTTGCAAGATTTTGTGACAGAATGAAGAAATATCGCAAGATTTCGTTAGTAAAATAGATCGATACTGCGTTTTTAAATGTCAATGTGATATAAGCATATGAAAATATCGTGAAATGTTTGTGATTCTCGCTATATTTCGTAACAGGGCTGATCGGTTAAATATCGGTTAAATATCGGTGGGGTGGCCGATGTCTGATACTACTTTTAAGGCCGATATAGGCCGACACCAATAGGGGGCTGGTTATATCGTGCATCCCTAGTTTAATCCCTAGTTTAATACTTCCATACAACGTTAGCTACAGGCTAGTGGCTAGCTGAGTGTCTTCTTCTGCTTGTTTGTTGAACTCTGACAAATTAGCGCCACCAGGTGGGGGGAGGCTACATTACAACTCATCCAGTCATAAATAACTGTAAATATTCAGCCCTCGCGGCCCACATGTGGAAAATGAACGTTTTTTTGCAGCCCTCTAGGTGGCGCTCGAGGCCCGAGCTTGGGCCCCATGGCTAAGAATCGCTGCTCTCAGGCAAGGTTCAAGATAAAGAGTCTGATGAAGGATGAAGACAGAAAAAAGATGTGACAGAGGAGAAGCCACGTCGATGTAAACGGCTGCCAAAAGGACGTAAAGCCATGTGGCGAACAGGAAAGCATCACACATTAGACACACGATGCTGTTAAGCAACAAATGCAAAGATACCAGAAATGTTACAGACCACTGCAAAAGTAGAAAACAGGAAAGAAGTTGATGAAGGAAGAAGTTTCCTTTCCCACCTGCTTCTCCAGCTTCTGCTGCATAAGACTGGCACTGTCATCTTCAACGCCGCTGCAGAAGGAAAACGGACAACATCACACAAGATCTCACACACAATGAATATCAAACCAGTACGGGCCAGTTACACCATCACTGGCAACGTTTAGAGCTACGGTTACGTCTGGGAGATATGATCCAAAAAGAAAATCTCAGGTTTTACAAACCAAATCTAATTTTGATCGTAATTGTGTTTTTTCCCTTAAAAACACATCAAATTTGTTAAAACTGAATAAAACTTTTTTTTTTAAATTATATAAGCAAATATGCCTCAAAATTATTCATCCCCTCCAATTTAAAACAAAAATCTAAATTCACAATAGTAATTCACATAAAAAGAAACAAATAATAAATAAAAATTTACTAAATGATAATTTAGTGCCAATGAATATTGCTTTTGAATTGTGCTTGGAAATTATATTTTAAAAAACAAGCAAACAAACAAAACTATCCCAGACACATTAGAGCACTTTTCCCATAAACAGTGGACCAACATACCTGTCATCAGGTGCAGACGTCTTTTTAAACATGAGAGAAAACACCTGATTGCAGAAATTGCCTCAAAATATTGCTCAACAAAATTTTTGCTTCGGAGCCCCATTTTGCTTGTTTACTTGTTTTGTTTTTTGTGTTTGTTTATAATATTTCTGTTGAACCACAATTCAAAATCAATGTCATGATTTTCACAGAATTTTTATTTATTATTACTTTTGTCAATTTCAACTTATTTTATTGACAGATTTTTTTTTTCTTTAATTTGAAGGTATGAATAATTTTGATAACTGCATACATACAGATGTGTGAAAAAGTGTTTGCCCCTTCCTGATTTATTTTTTCCCCATGTTTTCACACTTAAATGTTTCAGATCATCAAATACATAACACAAGTAAACAGAAAATGCAGTTTTTAATGGAAGATTTTTATCAGTAAGGGGGGAAAAAACATCTAAACCTCCATGGCCCTGTGTGTAAAAAAGTGACCCCCCCCCCCCCTGTTAAAACATAAATTAATGTAATTTATCACATCTTTGGAAAGCTGAGTTCAGTTTCTCTATTCACATCCAGGCCAGATTACTGCCACACCTGTTCTCAATCAAAAAATCACTTAAATAGGACCTGCCTGATGAAGTGAAGTAGACCAAAAGATCCTCAAAAGCTAGACATCATGCTGCCATCCAAAGAAATTCAGGAACAAATGAGAAACAAAGTAATTGAGATCTATCAGTCTGGAAAAGGTTCCAAAGCCATTTCTAAAGCTTTGGGACTCCAGAGAACCACAGTGAGAACCATTATCCACAAATGGTGAAAACATGGAACAGTGGTGAACCTTCCCAGGAGGGGCCGGCCGACCAAAATGACCCCAAGAGCACAGCGACGACTCATCCAAGAGGTCACAAAAGACCCCAGAACAACATCCAAGAACTGCAGGCCTCACTTGCCTCAATGAAGGTCAGTGTTCATGACTCCCCCATCAGAAAGAGACTGGGGGGCAAAAATGGCGGCATGGCAGAGTTCCAAGACCAAAACCACTGCTGAGCAAAAAGAACATAAAGGCTCGTCTCAGTTTAGCCAGAAAGCATCTTGATGATCCCCAAGACTTTTGGGAAAATACTCTGTGGACTGACGAGACAAAAGTGGAACTTTCTGGAAGGTGTAGGTGTATGGTGGTGGTAGTGTGATGGTCTGGGGCTGTTTTGCTGCTTCAGGACCTGGAAGACTTGCTGTGGTAAATGGAACCATGAATTCTGCTTCTACCAAAAATCCTGAAGGAGAATGTCCGACCATCTGTTGGTGACCTCAAGCTGAAGCGCACTTGGGTTCTGCAGCAGAACAATGATCCAGAACACACCAGCAAGTCCACCTCTGAATGGCTTAAGAACAACAACATGAAGACTTTGGAGTGGCCTAGTCAAAGTCCCCACCTGAATCTCATTGAGATGCTGTGGCATGACCTTAAAAAGGCGGTTCATGCTGGAAAAGCCTCCAATGTGGCTGAATTACAACAATTCTGCAAAGATGAGTGGAACAAAATTCCTCCACAGCGCTGTAGAAGACTCACTGCCAGTTATCACAAACGCTTGATTGTTGTTGCTGCTAAGGTGGAACAACCAGTTATTAGGTTTAGGGGGCAATCACTTTTTCACACAGGGCCATGGAGGTTTGGATTTCTTCCCCCTTTAAAAATAAAAATCTTCATTTAAAAACTGCATTATCTGTTTACTTTTGTTATCTTTGTCAAACAATCGAATTTGTTTGATGATCTGAAACATTTAAGTGTGACAAACATGCAAATAAGTTAGAAATCAGGAAGGGGGCAAACACTTTTTCGCACAACTTTAACTCTAATAGGGATGCACGATATTGGAATTTTGGCCGATATCCAATATGCCAATATTTTAAAACTCATGTGGCAAATAACCGATATCGAAACAGATATAAGAGCTGAAACAATATGCAGGCATTGCAAATATCAGTTTTGTTATCCATTTCCGACACTTTAAAAAACAGGGGTGGGAAAAAATATCGATAAACTGAAATATCGCGATATTTTCATAAGCCGATATCAAATTGCTATCTAAAAAGGGCATTGATCTATTTTACTTACAAAATCTTGCAAGATTTCATTGTCCTGTTACAAAATCTCAATATTTCGTGAACTCCTGCGAGATTTTGTAACAAATCGATGAAATATCACAAGATTTCATTAGTGAAATAGATGGATACCACGTTTTTAAATGTCAATATGATATCAGCATATGAAAATAAAGTGAACTTTTGTGAATTCTCATGAGATTTCAATACCGATATTAAAACTGAAAAAATAAGCAGTCACTGCAAATAGCAGATTTGCTATCCATTTCTGACACTTTAAAAAAAAATAGGGGGAAACAATATCGATACACTGAAATATCGCTATATTTTCATATGCTGATATCAAATCGATATTAAAACAGTGACATCTACTTTACTTACAAAATCTCGCAAGATTTAATTGTTCTGTTACAAAATCTCACAATATTTTGTGAATTTCTGCCAGATTTCGTAACAATGAAATATCGCAAGACTCCATTAGTAAAATAGCTCAATATTGCGTTTTTAAATATCAATATATCAGCAAATGAAAATATTGCAATATTTCAGTGTATCAATATTTTTTCCACCCCTAGTCTTTAGAAATTATAAAATCTCTAAAAAAGAAGTTTTTGAAGAAGAAGAAGGAGAAGAAATTTTTGGGGTTTTTCTTTAGACTTTAGAAACAGCGGGTTGATCGTTTAAATATCGTTTAAATATCGTTTAAATATCGGTGGGGTGACCGATGTCTGATTCTTAGTTTAAAGGCCGATATAGGCCGATACTGATGGGGGGGCTGTTATATCGTGCATCCCTAAACTCTAACCCTAGCTGCCTTGTATGCAGATATCAACTTCTCCTTTTCGGAGGATAAAAATCATATTTTTGCCATTAAAAACAGTTTTTGGTTTTTTTTTTAAGGATTTTTTGGGCATTAGTGGCCTTTATATGACAGTATATAGCGACAGGAAAGGGGCAGAGAGAGTGGGGAGTGACATGCAGCAAAGGGACCTGGACCGGGAATTGAACCAGGGCCGACTGCGCTGAGGAACTGTAGCCTCTGTTCATGGGGCGGCTGCTCAACCAACTGAGCTAAACACCGCCCCTAAAAACAACTTTTAATGATTTCTCTGTGTTTGACCTTTGATTTTGCTACACGCTGCACCTTTAAACAGTTAATATCTGTAGAAAGCGAGTAAAGTTGGCGACTCTGCGGAGAGTAAAGCTCAAATCCATATCACGACAAACTGATTGATGGTCTGGCATGACTCAAACTGTGACAATGGATTTAGAGGGAAACCGAAAGAGAAGAAAAACAAGCGTTGTTTCGTCTGAACGGAGGCTTTGGACATTATCTAAATGGTCTGGCCTATGTTGCCTAGCAACAGTGAGGAGACAGCAGGACGACGGCAGAAGCCACCTCTGTCAGACCTGACGGAGAGACCTACACGAGTCAGTGATGCGACGTGCAGGTCACAGACTCGCATCTCTGTAATCACATCCTGTTGAGTAAATATCCAAACATGACACGATCTACTGGGATGAAAGGCTGAGTATGAAGGGATGGGTGGAGGCATCTTCACATATCCTTCCTACAGATGTAGATCAGACCCTGGAGGTTAGTTCCTGAATGTAAAAAGAGACCCGGAGTAGTAAAATCATCATCGTTACATCAGAGACTGTGATGATTTTTCCACCTTGTTTCAGTGTCATATAATCACTAATGAATCCTTCATTATGTCTCCTTTCTGCTGGTACTGGCAAACAGATGACTCCGCTGGGAGGCTGTGGCACCTAGAAACAGGTGCAGAAGACAGCCCACTGAGCATCCTTTGGTCTAAAACATGTCTAATAGACGTCTAATGTTCCTTAGAGCAGGGATTCCCCACCCTGGTCCTCAGGGCACACAACCCTGAAGACTTTCCTTGTTGCCCTGTTGAAACACAGCTGACTCACCTTAACGGGTCAGTGACGGACTAGTGCAGAGCTCGTCAGAGATCCATTTAACTTGAATCAGCCGTGTCCTAGCAGGGCAACATGGAGAGTCTGCAGGGTCGGACCAGGGGAATGGGAATCACTGCCTTAGACATCCAGGCTAAAACTGATCTAACACTGGTGTCAAAATGAAAGTTTTTAGCCATCTAAATTTACACTAAATCTAAACTACACTGAACACTGATCATTAGTGACTGTTTAAAATGTTTTAATTAGGGATGCACGATATAATCGGCCCCCCATCGGCATCAGCCTATATCAGCCTTAAAACTGAGTATCGGAAATCGGCCAACCCACCGATATTTAACTGATATTTAACCAATCAGGCCGCTGTTTCTAAAGTCTAAAAGAAAAAAAAAAACTTTTTCTTCCTCTTCTTCTTCAAAAACTTTTTTTTTTTACAGACTTTAAAACTTCTAAACACTAGGGGTGGGAAAAAATATCGATACACTGAAATATTGCAACATTTTCATATGCTGATATCATATTGACATTTAAAAACGCAGTATCGATCTATTTTACTAATAAAATCTTGCAATATTTCATTGTTTTGGTACGAAATCTCGTGAGAATTCAAACAAATTTCACAATATTTTCATATGCTGACATCATTAACATTTAAAAATGCGGTATCGATCTATTTTACTAACAAAATCTGGCGACATTTCATCGTTCTGTTACGAAATCTCCCCAGAATTCACAAGATAGATTTTGTAACAGAACAATGAAATCTTGCGAGATTTTGTAAGTAAAATAGATCGATACCACGTTTTTAAATATCAATTTGATATTGTCGTATGGAAATATCGCGACATTTCCCACCCCTATTTTTCAAAGTGTCAGAAACGGATAAGAAAACTGCTATTTGCAATGACTGCTTATTTTTTTCAGCTTTAATATCAGTATCTCTCTCAGTTATCAGCCGCACGAGTTTAAAAATATCAGCATATCGGCTATCAGTGAAAATTCCAATATAGTGCATCCCTAATAATAATTGTGATAAACATTTCCAAGCACACCACTGTTGAATGCAGCAGGGATTAACTCAGTCATGCCATGTGTGTCGTACCTTGATGTTGAGTTGGAGGAGAAGCTGGCAGAGCTGGAGGGTCTTCAGACGAGACAGCACAGCCAGAAACACAAGACAGAAGGAAAATTAAACAATTTTTACTGATTTATTCACTGTAATCCACGTAGAGGCTCAACCTTTACACCAACAACTATCCAATAAAACAATAACACAGCGAGGACAGCAGAAGACCAATGCAACGCCAAATCTAAATGCAACCTCCTGCAATCTATCATATTGGATGCTTTAATCTGTTAGGAGGACAGAGAAAACGTCATCTACCATGAGTACTCTGAGGAAGCATGCACCATACACTCACACAAACTCCGTTACGCGAAGCCTCGTAACAGCCGTGAATGATTAATGTTTCATTAGTCCATCACAGCTTGGGTGACAAGAGAAGGACACGTCAACGTAGTCCTGACCTTGTGTGTTACACCGAGGTAACCATGGAGATGGTGGCCGCGTCAACAACACACCTCCACCAGCATTGATTAAAAACCTCCAGCCACGTAACTGGAGGCCTTCGCCACGATGCTGCAAAGATTCACAGACTGACAGACGGTCTGCCGAGGCTGGAGACGTGCTCAACGGCACATCAACAGTCAGGACACTCACTCCGACAGCCTCCAGTCACGAGTCTTTATGAGGCAAATATCACGTGTGCAGAGAAGGAATGTAACAATAATCAATAAAGGTAGGGATGCACGAGATTGGAATATTGGCCGATATCCAATATGTCGATATTTTAAAACTCATGTGGCCGATAACCGATATTGATACCAATATCAAAACTGAAAAAAGCAGTCATTGCAAATAGCAGGTTTGTTATCCTGTGAGATTTTGTAATAAAACGATAAAATATAGTAAGATTTCGTTAGTTAAATAGAATGATACCGCATTTTTAAATGTCAATATGATATCAGTATATGAAAATATTGTGAAATCTTTGGGGATTCTAGTGAGATTTCGTAATAAAACGATAAAATATAGTAAGATTTCGTTGGTTAAATAGAATGATACCGCATTTTTAAATGTCAATATGATATCAGTATATGAAAATATTGTGAAATCTTTGGGGATTCTTGTGAGATTTTGTAATAAAACGATAAAATATAGTACGATTTCGTTAGTTAAATAGAATGATACCGCATTTTTAAACGTCAATATATCAGCATATGAAAATATGGGGGATATGGGTAATAAACCGAAAATTTACCGACACCGACATTTACAGCGATAACCGACGTCATTTTTTTCCCATGTCGGTATGTTCGGGGCTGCGACCCCTTTAAAAAGAAAGTCAGCAGTGGAATTGCCACACGGGACATTTTTGGTCTCTCAAACTTGCCGTAGTTTCTTGTTACGTGACATTCCTGCACTGGAGCTTCGTGTTTTTCATCATCTTTTGCATGTTTTCTGTACAACGTATGTCTGTAAATGATCAGCGACATTTATTTGATGTCAGTGTAAAGTGATAAACGTTTGAAGACGTTTTTTTGTGTTAAACATTTTGACAACGGTAGTGATGCTAACTGCGTTAGCCTGTCTAAGGGTTTTTCAGTGTTAAGTTAGCATTTATGCTAATCAGTAGTCGTGTACATTTAATGGGAGACTCAACACTGGTTTTCATGGACACAAAGATGTAAATAAGAAACTAACTCATTTGAGTTAATCAATTTAATAATTAATAATTCATTCATTAATATGTATATTTATATGTTTGTATTTCAGTTTCACAGTACTTCTCATATGTCCAAAACATCTACTGGGTGTTTATAGAGGAACCTGTTAATCTATCTGCCAAACAAGAAGTCACATGAAGTTCCAGTTAAGGCAGAATATCTGTTTTAATAAAATGAAAATAAAAGTAGTTTTTGTCTGTTTTGTCTGGTTTCTAGGAGGTTTATCGTCCATTATCGTTACCGAGGTGAACTGCTCAATATATCGTGATATTTATTTTTTGCCATTATCACACAGCCCAAGCCCCCTATCGTAATCGGCCTATATCGGCCTTAAAACTGAGTATCAGACATGGGCCACACCACTGATATTTAACCGATCAGCCCGCTGTTTCTAAAGTCTAAAAAAGAAATATTTGTCTTCTTCAAAAACTCATTTTTTACAGACTTTAAAACTTCTAAAGACTACAGGTGGGAAAAATATCAATACACTGAAATATCGCGATGTTTTCATGCTGATATCATATCGAGATTTATAATGCGGCATCGATCTATTTTACTAATGAAACCTTACAATATGAAATCTCCGGAGACTACACAAAAAATTTGTGATGTTTTCATATGCTAATATCATATTGACATTTAAAAACGCGGGATCCATCTATTTCATATTCATCATTTAATCGTTATTTTGTCCCATCCCTTGTCTGTAAAAGTTTTAAAGTCTATAAGAAAGAAGTTTTTTAGGAAGAAGAAGAGGAAGAGGAAGTTTGTTTTTTTTTTAGACTTTAGAAACAGCAGCCTGATTGGTGAAATATCAGTTAAATATTAGTGTAGTGGCTGATGTCTGATACTCAGTTTTAAGGCCGATATAAGCCGATACCGATAGGGGCCGATGATATCGTGCATCCCTAGTTACAGTTTATCCAAACAAGAAGAAACACACAAAAGCCGGAGAAAGAAAGAAGCCAGAGTCGTGGAAATGAGACACTGCTGAGCTTTGAGCGAGTAAATGCGAAGTCAAAGTATTTCACAGTTAAAGTCATTTCAGATATGTCAGTAATGGGCTGGATAAGCTTTCCAAAGAGCATCATTAGTTACGTTGGTGGATCAGCTGAGCTTGTGGAAACACACACACACACACAAAACGAAGACTGGATAATCACAAATTGGCGACTCTGGTTACAACAAACACAGTTGCAGTCTGATGTTCTGAATAAGTAACGACATGGCGGCAGAAACATGAGCAAGAGGCACAGTTTGACTGCAGGTCAGTCATCTGGACACGAGTGGAAGAAATATTAAAGTTGATCTCAGGTCTGCCGAAGGCCACTCTGTTATCTGTATTCTTTGACTAAATAAATAAAATGGATAAACTGTCAGAATGCTTTAGATCTGCAGCGTTTGCATGCATAGAAAACGGCACAAAAACACTTCAAAAAGAGGAAGAGGAGCCTGTGCAGCTACCTGTATGACCAGCGACTGTAGACCGGCTGGGATCCCTCGGTCTTTACAGTGTCCATGGATGCAAATGCAGGAATGCTAGTCCGCGCACGGCCTACGGTATCACCAAAACCTTCATTCACTTGTGGTCAAAGTTTGCCTGCAGTCCAGCCCACAGAAAGAGCAGATCTCTGCTGAATGTCAGCGTGAAAGAGTAGCTCCACAGCCGCCCCACCCACGGGAGCACCAGCTACTCGGCACTGAGGTAGGCTGAGGTCGTGAGGCTTGTGCTGTTACCATGACTTCACACTTCAGGCAACGTACGGGCATCCAGCAAGAGACAGGTATGAAAGTGACGCTGCTGCATGACTGGCTGCTGGAGAGATCAAACAGCACCAGAGGGGGGAGGAGGGGTGTACTTACTGTGTACTACTATCTTACTGAAGGGCAACAAAGTTCAGGGATGACATTATGAACAAAGGCTGCATCATTCTTTTACAGGGGCTTTACACTTTTTCTAAAATATGAGATGAGTTGCTACTAAAAAGCAAAAATAAGCAAAAATATAAAGAACAAATTAAATTCCTCACGGTGGTCTGGATCTACAAAATCTGTTGTAATAACAAGTGAAATATGTTTGGAGGAAGCAGGCTATTTTCATCCTGGGGGAAACGAGACTCACTGTAAAATAGAGAGTGAAGCCCGGAAGTTAAATTAAATATTTGTAGTTCTCCCTTCATCCACTAGGGGCTCCAAAACAGAGCAAATCCCCATAGACTCCCATGTTAAAGAAACCAACTTCACAGCACAAATAAACATGTTTACTGCAGGAATAAACATGTTTACAGCAGAAATAAACATGTTTACAGCAGAATAAAAATGTTACAGCAGAAATAAACATGTGTACAGCAGAATAAACATGTTACAGCACAAATAAACATGTTTAAGAAAAAAAATAATAAACATGTTTACAGCAGAAATAAACATGTTTACTGCAGGAACAAACATGTTTACAGCAGAAATAAACATGTGTACAGCATAATAAGCATGTTACAGCAGGAATAAACATGTTTACAGCAAGAAATAAACATGTTTACTGCAGGAATAAACATGTTTACAGCAGAAATAAACGTGTACAGCAGAATAAACATGCTACAGCAGGAATAAACATGTTTACTGCAGAATAAACATGTTTACAGCAGAAATAAACATGTGTACAGCAGAATAAAAATGTTACAGCAGGAATAAATTCAAAACATCATTTTCGGTTTAATAGGTCAAGTTTACCCTCATGTCAACTGTGAAGGTATATATATATATATATATATATAATATATATATATATATATATATATATATATATATACATACATATATATACATAAATATAAAACTCATCTGTTTAGATGTTATTCAATCTGAAAATTACACATAATTAGGGGCATGTCGTTTTGATTGACAGGCAGCAGACCGGGAGCTGGTTTTAGCCATGGAGGCTAATAGTTAGCTCCCTGCTAGCTCCCAGGAAGGCTGTAGCATAATTGCCTTCCTCCATGTTTTCAGAGGCTAAACATGCAAACTGTGTCTGAGGGACTGATGCTGCTTTTCCCGGTTATGAACAGCATCACTCTGAGTTTTTCACAGTACAATAATCACGGTCTTACGATAATTCAAATTTGAAACGGTAATACTGTCAGGGAACTATATCCTGATTTATCTTTTTACCGTTATTACCGTGGAGGAAGGCACCTGCATAGAGGCTCTGGAGATTATTTTCATTCTAAAAGGACAAAGTTTGAAGTCTGGATGTATTCTGGATTTTTTAAGGATGCTGGGAGGAAACTTTTTTATTTATTGATTGATTGTATTATTTTAATGTTACTGCCACATTTAAAGAGACTAGAGGCAGGAATTTAAAAAACAAACAACCATGCATGTCCATTTTTTTTATGCTAATGGGTGATGAAGCACTAAATACCCCCAAAAATGAGCCCACCCATGTTTCTCTCCGTTGTCTTGAACAGGCTGTGTGCTGCAAAATGCGCTGCAATTCTGTGGCTGAATTTCCCGCGCTGCCCTGCGGACGTGACGTCAAATGACGCTACATCCGCAGTTTTGATACAGGAAAAAGACGGTCGCGGTAAATTCAAACACTGTAAGCGATAGTTATGGATTCTTCTGCCATCAGCAAACGATCCAGATCAACTGAAAGACACTAAAAAGTGTAACTAGGAAGAAAAAGCTTCAGTTTGTGCTCCTGTGACGGCTTGGCTCGTGGCTGCAGTTACCTGAAGCGCCAGTTGTGAGTTTCATTTCTGAATCTTGCCTCTAGTCCCTTTAATATGGTCGTGTTGCTGTGATATGAACGTTGGATTTCTACTAAGGTTATGAAACAGTTAGAGTTTCCTTTCTGGAGCAGTTATAGATCAAGTCTTGAACTCTGAATGTGAAGAAAAGTATTCATGGTTCTTATCTACAATGTAATAAAAATCCTTAGACATACGCACATCACCAGGTGCAAGGCTACTGTCGTAGTTATGTGGAATCAAAAAAAAAGTCTACCAGTAAGCCAGTTCAATCGTGCCAGAAGAATCTGCACTACCCAAACAGATTATGTAAGGCAAGCAGAAGAACTGGAAAACCGGTTTAGAATGAGAGGCTACAAGGAGGAGTGGATAAAAGGAGCAAGAAACAGATTTGACTCTACCACACAAGAGGAGTGTCTTAAAACCAAAAAGGTCAGAAGAACAACAACTGCTCCAAGATGCTACCTAAAATATTCAGCACAAGGAAAGGATGTTGAAAACATTTTGAAAAAACACTGGCATATTGTCAGCACTGATCCATCACTGAAAAATGTTTTTAAAGATGCTCCACAAGTGGTCTTTAAACGACCTCCTAACCTAAGGCAAATGTTGGTCCGCTCAGATCTGGTTCCACCAAGAAAAAGTACCTTCTTAGATCCACCACCAGGCAACTACAGATGTGGATCCTGCACACAGTGCAACTTCACCTACAAATGTAACACCTACTCTCATCCACAAACAGGACGGACACTCAAAATCAAGGGGACAATCACATGTTCAACAAAAAATGTTATCTATCTTCTCAAATGCCCCTGTGGACTGAGTTATGTGGGCAAAACTTCACGGTCATTGAAAACTCGAATAGCTGAACATAGATGCAGCATTAGAAATGGAGACATGAGAAACCCAGTCGCTGCTCATTTTAAGGAAGCTCAGCACCCCGTCTCCTCTCTCAAATATATTGGTATTGAACATGTAAAACTGCCAAGACGAGGAGGGGACATTAATAGACTGCTGCTACAAAGGGAAAGCTTCCACATCTTTACATTAAACACTTTGGCTCCTCATGGACTTAACCAAGATTATGATATTAAGCACTTTCTGTAAGATGAGATATATCTTTTAATATGAGATTCATGTTTTTAACTTTCTTACTTTATTTTTCCAGAATATTTTTCCATAATGGTTTTCATGTATAGACAGCTTGTATGAAATATATTCTCTCAAGGTTGTAATGGTTCAGTATGACCATTGATGATTTATTGATTATGTGTATGCCTAACTCCTTCTGTGTCCCTTTGGACGAGCCGACCAATTAGGGAACATGTTATATATGGGAGGGGCATGCCCAGAAAAAGTTTGACCTGAGGAAGATCTGATGTGATCGAAACGTTGGAATAAATGCAGCTGGGAGTAAGTGTGCAGGCTTTTTCTTATCTACAATGTTGCATAAAACATTAATCCTCTCATAAGATGCATCTTTAATGCACATTTATATGTTTGATGCTTACATGTTATACCGACAGAAAGTCCATTGTGCTTGTTACCATTTTTGTTTTTAAATGGAAACTTGGTGAAAAGATTTTAGTGAGTATAAGAACATTTTGAACATTTTGAGCAGATTTCACCAATACAGCAATAATATCGATAACCGTGATAATTTTGGTCATAATAACCGTGACATGAAATCTTCATATCATTACATGACTAGTGCATCTCTACAGCAAAATGTTTTACTTACAAATATGAGCTTTTTAATTTTGAGTTAAATGGAACAATTTTTGTGTGTTTAAGAGGTCTTTGAACATACCAGGAGATTGTTAATTTGACATAAAATATTACATTGGCATAGGGATGCACAATATTGGAATTTTGGCCAATATCCAATATGCCGATATTTTAAAACTCATGTGGCCGATAACCGATATCGATACCAATATTAAAGCTAAAACAATAAGCAAATAGTAGTTTTGTTATCCGTTTCCGACACTTTAAAAAATACGGGGGGAAAAAATATTGATACACTGAAATATTGCGATATTTTCATATGCCAATATTAAATCGATATCTAGAAAACGTGGCATCAATCTATTTTACTCACAAATCTTGCGAGAGTTCATCGTTCTGTTACAATATCTCACGACATTTCGTGAATTCCAGCATGATTTCGTTACAAAATGATGAAACATTGCGAGATTTCATAAGTAAAATAGACTGATACTGCGTTTTTAAATGTCAATAAGATATCAGCATATGAAAATGTCGCAATATTTCAGTGTATTGATATTTTTTCCAACCCTCATCTTTAGAAGTTTTAAAGTCAGTAAAAAAAAAAGTTTTTGAAGCAGAATAAGAATTTTTTTTTTTACTTTAGAAACAGCTGGATGATCGGTTAAATATCGGTTAAATATCGGTGGGGTGGCCGATGTCGAATACTCAGTTTTAAGGCCGATATAGGCCGATACCGATAGGAGGCTGATTATATTGTGCATCCCTACATTGGGTCAAAGACAATGCCAAAATTCAATGTATAGTGCACAAAATCTGAAAGTTCAATGTACTTGACTTGTACTTTAACTTAATTATAGTTACTGAGTAGAAGTGTGTTGGGGGGGGGGGGACTATAGAAGAGACTATAGAATAGACTTTACATTAAAAATAATGCAGGATATAAAGATAATGCAAACTTTTCTTGAAATACAAGTTATTTTGATTGTAGCTTGTTAAGACGACTTTATAAATATGTTTGAAATAACATCAGTGTTACAGAGAAACACAATAATTTCCTTTTTTTTTTTTTTAGACTATTATAGCCTCCCTGATAAAGTCTTGCCCACCCCCACCCCACTTGTAAAGCCTAGCTCCAACAGTAGATAGGATAAGGGAAATAAGTACTTCCAACTACCTTCCAGTAACTTTCTGAGTGGCTGCAATCAGTTACAGCTCATTTCCTCTGACTCAGAAGGGCAGGCGGCATTTCCAACCACAGTCTGGCATCTCTGCTGTGTGCAATACAGGGAATTTATTGAGCTTTAAATAAAAATCCCTCTCAGATATTCACACCTCATCAACACTGGCCCGCTGCTGAAATACAGAACAGTACATGCTGTTTTAAGGAAGCAGCTCAACATAAATCAATCAAACCTATAGATTATCCTTTCTAAAACAGACACAATCAATGTAGGGACTTTAATCTAGTTGCTAGGAGACCAGAGGCTTTCATTTGTTTTTCTGTGCATATTTACAAGCGTGAGAGAGAACAAAAATCATAAAGAAAATGAGGATCATGTTGCGCATGTTTGTCCACAGAGACAGCTGTAAAGCGGCATATAAGTCAGTGGAGGATGAGCAGGAGAATCAGCCACCAGTGGGAGTAATTACTGAGCTCAAAACAAATGATGGAAATAAACTGTAAGAGCTGATAATAATACCATTTCCCAAGAGAAACCTAAGCAACACTTTCCACTAACTGCTCTCCTACCACGTTGCTTTGCTTTGTTTAGACAACAGTGAAAAAATGTCAGCTGATTTCTAGAATTTATCATTGAATATCTTTTACTTTAGTCCAATTTCTGGAATAATAATAATAATATTTATAGATTTTATATGTAAAGTACTTTACATCTGAACTTAAATCTCAAAGTCCTACAGTGGACACAGGATAAAAACAGGGCAAAAAACATCAAAACAATAAACATATTATAAAACTCAGTAATTACTAATTATATGTTTTAACTAGGGATGCACGATATAATCGGCCCCTGATCGGTATCGGCCTTAAAACTCAGTAGAGGTTTTTTTTTACGTCTTTCCCTTTTATTTGTAGTTTTAATGTATCTTAATCTAATGTTTGTTGTAGATTTTACCTGGCTGTTGTTTTATACCTTGTGTAAAGCGTCTTTGAGCTTTTGTAAAAGCGCTCCATAAATAAAATGTATTATTATTACTATTAGTAAAGGACATCGCCCACTCCACCGATATTTAACCGATCAGCCCGCTGTTTCTAAAGTCTAAAAATAAAAAAACTACCTCTTCTTCAAAAAAAAACTTATTTTTTACGGACTTTAAAACTTCTAAAGACTAAAGGTGGGAAAAAATATCCATTTATTGAAATATCGCAATATTTTCATATGCTGATATCATACTGACTAAGGATGCACAATATTGGAATTTTAGCCGATATCTGATATGCCTATATTTTAAAACTCTGGTGGCCGATAACCGATATCAATACCGATATTAAAGCTGAAACAATAAGAAGTTATTGCAAATAGCGATTTTGTTATCTGTTTCCAACACTTTGAAAAATAGGGGTGGGGAAAAAATATCAATACACTGAAATATTGCGATATTTCCATATGTCAATATCAAAACAATATTTAAAAATGCGGCATTGATCTATTTTACTTACAAAATTTTGCGAGATTTCATTGTTCTGTTACAAAATCTCACAATATTTCGTGAATTCTCGCCAGATTTCGTAATAGAACAATGATTTTGTTAGTAAAATAGATCGATACCATGCTTTTAAATGTTATTATGATATCAGCATATAAAAATATCGTGAAATTTTTGTGAATTCTCGTAAGATTTCGTAACAAAATGATGAAATATCGCAAGATTTCGCTAGTAAAATAGATTGATACGCATTTTTAAATGTCAATATGATATCAGCATATGAAAATATTGCGATATTTCAGCATATTGATATTTTTTCCCACCCCTAGTCTTTAGAAGTTTTAAAGTCTGTAAAAAAATAAGTTTTTAAGAATTTTAGTTTTTTTTTTTTTTAGACTTTAGAAACAGCTGGCTAATTGGTTAAATATCGGTGGGGTGGCTGATGTCCGATACTCAGTTTTAAGGCCGATGTAGTCTGATACTGATAGGAGGCCGATTATAGCGGGCATTCCCAATATTGACGTTTAAAAACGCAGAATCGGTCTATTTTACAAATGAAATCTACTGGTATTCCATCGTTCTGTTACAAAATCTCGCAAGAATTCGCAAAAATTTTGTAACATTTTCATATGCTGATATCATATTGACATTTAAAAACACAGTATCAATCTTTTTACCTACGAAATCTCGCTACATTTCATCATTCTGGTATGAAATCTTGCGAAAATTCATGAAATATTGTGAGATTTTGTCACAGAGTGATGAAATCTCGCTAAATTTTGTAAGTAAAATAGATCAATACCGCATTTTTAAATATCGATTTGATATTGGCATATGAAAATATCGCAATATTTTAGTGTATTGATATTTTTTCCCATCCCTATCTTTCCAAGTGTCGGAAACGGATAACAAAACTGCTATTTGCAATGAATGCTTATTGTTTCAGCTTTAATATTAGTATTGATATCGGTTATTGCTGGCCACATGAGTTTCAAAATATTGGCATATCGGCCAAAAATCCAGTATCGTGCATCCTTAGTTTTAATGAAAAGAAAGGTTTGGGGTCCTGTCTTAAAACAATCCACCGTCTGCGGGGCCCTAAGGTGGTCTGGGGAGGGCGTTCCACACATGTAGTCCCACAGCACTCAACAAAGGGGAAGTGTATACGTAACAAATACCATAACTGGTTCTCAAAATTACCAGCATGAAATACCATGAAAAACCAGTCAACCACAAGCTGCGCTTCCAGTTGCTGGAATAAACCGCTGTCTAATGGGCAGCGTGCAAAACCACATCTGATCCACGTCTTTGGACATGGATCAGATGGGGGGCCATCCTCACATGCCAAGCAGATGAGGATTTAAAAATGCTCCTTACATTCGTTCAGCACAGATGTGATGCCTCCTGTTTCATCACCAGGGTTTCAACACGGCTTTGCAACCAGCCTCACTGGAAGAAAACACCACACATTTTGCTCAGCCTCCAACTCTCACTCTGACCATATAAGCAGTATTTGCAAGATTTTAATGGGGATGCTGTTATGAAAGCTGTCATTCCTCAAATGTGCGGTCTCCGCACACACGCTGGGATATGAAGCTGTGAAACGCTGCCAAGTGGCTCAGTCGTCACTCGCCACAAGGACAAGGACAGATTCAAGATTTGCAGTTAAACACTGAAGGAGAAATATGAATTATCAAAAAGCAACAAGTATTACATTCTTGCCATTCAGGGGCTCTTCACACGAGGACGATTGCGGGTAAAAATGGCTAAATATTTAATCAGAAGTGCCTTTCGTTCACACGGCAACGGCGTTATTCTGGGTCGAAGACGCAAAAACCTGAAGGCTCCTTCCAAAGAGGAATTCCTGAAGACGCAACGCTGTTGTTGTTGTTTACAGGTCAGCTGTGCTCATATCGCTTTAAGATGCTGAACACGCAGCGTCTGCAATCACGTGACTCCACCTCATCCAGTCTGTAATGATTTATCGTCCATTGCCCTACAAGCAAACTGCTAATGCATCTGATTTACAAATGACCCCCGTATTCCGTATCAAATCTTCGAAATGCGTTAATCTGTGACGTGGATTTTTGTAAACGGCTCCACAATCAGGTTTTCTTTTTAGTTTCCGTGTCTCAGCAGAGGACGGCTGTCACACAGCTACAGGATATGACTAGGGATGCACAATATTGGAATTTTGGCCGATATCCTATATGCCGATATTTTAAAACTCATGTGGTTGATAACCGATATCAACACCGATATTAAAGCTGAAACAATAAGCAGTAATTGCAAATAGCGATTTTGTTATCCGTTTCTGACACTGAAAAATAGGGGTGTGAAAAAAATCAGTACACTGAAATACTGTGATATTTTCACATGCTAATATACAAATCGATATTTAAAAACGCAGTATCGTTCTATGTTACTTACAAAATCTTGCGAGATTTCACCGTTCTGTTAGCAAAACTCACGATATTTTGTGATTCCTTGCCAGATTTCATAACACAACGATGAAATATCGCGAGATTTCTTTAGTAAAACAGATCGATACCGCCATTTTAAATGTTAATATGAGATCAGCATTATGAAAATACTGTGAATTATTTGGTAATTCTCGCGAGATTTCGTAGCAAAACCACAAAATATCGAAAGATTTCAGTAGTAAAATAGATCAATACCGCATTTTAAATGTCAATATGATATCAGCATATGAAAATATCACAATATTTCAGTGTATCGATATTTTTTCCCACCCCTTGTCTTTCTAAGTTTGAAAGTCTGTAAAAAAAGAAGTTTCTGAAGAAAAAGAAGTTTTTTTTTTTTTTCAGACTTTAGAAACAGTGGGCTATATATTTTGCGATATTTTCATATGCCAATACTAAATCGATATCTAAAAACACGGCACTGATCTATTTTACTCACAAATCTTACGAGAGTTCATCGTTCTGTTACAATATCTCACAACATTTCGTGAATTTCAGCATGATTTCGTAACAGAATGATGAAACGTTGCGAGATTTCATAAGTAAAATTGATCGATACCACGTTTTTAAATGTCAATAAGATATCAGCATATGAAAATGTCACGATATTTCAGTGTATTGATATTTTTCCCAACCCTCGTCTTTAGAAGTTTTTAAGTGTGTAAAAAATATGTTTTTGAATAAGAATAACATTTTTTTTTAGACTTTAGAAACAGCGGGCTGATCAGTTAAATATCGGTGGGGTGGCCGATGTCCGATACTCAGTTTTAAGGCTGATATAGGCCGATACTGATAGGGGTCCGATTATATCGTGCATCCCTACCAGAAACCCATCTATGGCCTCCACAGACACCAGATCTCAATCCGACGGAGCAGCTTTGGGATGTGGTGGAACGGGAGGTTCTCATCATGATGTGCAACCATCAAATCTGCAGCAACTGTGTGATGTTATATGGAGCAAAATCTCTGAAGAATGTTTCCAACACCAAGTTGAATCTATGACACCAACAATTATTAAGGCAGTTCTGACGGAAAAAGTTGGTCTAACCCAGTACTTATAAAGGTGGACTTAATGAAGTACTTTAACATAAAAAAAAGAAAAAAAAAAAAAAGATTTAGCACTTCATGTCCATACTTTACTGACAGCCCATGTTTACATAAAAAAAAAATCAAATCATCAGACTGGCACTGAAACAGGAAAGGGTGGTGGCTAATTTGATCTTTATCTCCCTGGAAAATGGACGATCACTGCTCCAACATTTGACATTGTGTACAGTAGCTTCCACTATGCACACACAAATGCAATTACTCTGCTCAACACAAGATGACTTAATAAAAACAAACAAAAATCAAAAACAGGAGGAAGAATGAATGGTTTACCATAATTGCGAGTTTTGTGTGAAAGAAAAATACACAGTCGTCCTCACAATTGTTCATACCGTCCAATTAAAGTAGGAAAAAATCAGCTGTCAGTGAAATAAAAAGAAATTGACTAAAGTAAAAATAAGTAAAAATTTAATATCATGACATTGATTTTGAATTGTGGTTTGAAAGAAATATTAAAAACAAACGCACAAAAATTAAAACAAGTAGAAGCATGATGGGGCTTCTAAGATAAAATTTTATTAAGCAACACTTTGAGACAATCACTGCAATCAGGTGTTTTTTTTAAAATTCAAAAAGAAGCTCACCTTTGATAGTAGGTTGTTGCATTTATGGGGGGAAGGGTTATTAAATGGGGGGGGAAAGTTATGTTTTTTTTTTTTAGGGATGATATAAAGATTTTTTGGATTATATATGATGATAATATAAAAAAAAAGTGGGGGGGGGATGGATAATATAAAAATAAAAAAAAAGAAAAAAAAAAAAGATAAAGAGAAGAGTAGTTATCTATTCAAAAAAAAAAAAAAAAGGGAGGGGAAAAAAAAAGAAAAAATAAAAAAACGATTTTCATATGCGGGATAAAATCATATAAAAAAAAACACACAAAAATATATTTTAAAAAAAAAAAAAATAATTCATCAAAAAAACCCAAAAATTAAAAATATAAAATTTAAATTTGAAAAAAGAAATATTAATTTAATAATAAAAAAGAAGGAGGATATAATAATAAAATAAAAATAACAAAATTAATTTTTTTAAAAAAAAAAAAAATAATAAAAAAAAAGGGGATAAATAATACACACAAAAAAATAATGTAAACCCCCCCCTATAAAAAAAAAAAAAAGAGAAGTTTAAAAAAGCGGATAAAAAATATGGTGGGCTGGCCGATGTCCAATACTCAGTTTTAAGGCTGTTATAGGCCAATACCGACAGGGGGCTGATTATATTGCGCATCCCTAATTATTTTTATTTCCAATCACAATTCAAAAGCAGTATTTTATTTCACCAAATTAATTTTTTTTTATTTTATTATTAGTTTCTTGTTATATGAATTACTATTGTGAATTTAGCCTTTTCTGTAATTGGAGGTTATGAATAATTTTGAGAACGACTATATCTTGTACTTACAGATTTTCTGGCTCAGTTAAACAAATTAAATGACATAAATTACCCACTTTATAGGCTATGAACGACAGATTTCATAATGTTGTCACACACTGGCAGAAAAGAATAAAAAGGAGGGGATGGGTGAAGGCATGCTCAGACATGAAGCCGCAGATTTTTCTTCCTTATCGCCACTTTTCCACATCCAGGTGGATCTCAGAGGAAGCGTTTGTCCTTTTATAGACGTAACATGAAACACAGATCCGCTGGCATACTCTAAATGTTATTTACACATCTGTATTATGGTGTCAAATATTGTTTAGGTTTCCTTTTCTAACACTGTAACAGAGAAAATACTTAGGCTAGACATTAAATGAAAAACTAAAAGGCATGTCTAGCCCAGAAATGGATGCGTTTGCCGTAAAAAAGAAAAAAAGAAACTGTACTCTCGAGACAGATTTGCGTAAAAATGTGACAAGTATGCACGGATCGCCGTAATGTTTAACATATGATGAGCTAGCTCATCGCTTTTCTAAATTAACTTATGTCTCTGAAAAGCTTGGACCCACATTTAAAGAAAAGGAAAAACTAAAAAGCTTTTTCTCTTTTCGACCCTTTTAACTCGTCAGTGATGTTCGGAGCGATTTTGCGCTGTTACACCTCGTCTTTTCGCTCGGTAACATTTTCATTCAGGGAGCGAAACCTTTATCAGGTTTAAGATTTAATAAAGTCAAAGCTTTTAACTGTAATTGACATGCCAGCTATTTGTTAGAGCTAGCTCGTTACCGTTAGGAGCTAACGCTAGCCGCCTCAGCCCAGCCTACGCTGTATGTAATACTGCTTTAATAAAAGTTGTGGGCGACAGTGAAGTTTTCCCAAACAAAATGGTAACCGCACGACTCTGCTTCTCTCTCCACCAGCAGCAGACACGAGGACGTACACAGCGAGCCAGCAACAGTCATTTTCCTCACCTTATGCTGTAGTAACTCATGTTTATCCACCGTTGCTAAGGGAAAACCCTCGTGAGAGGTACGGCACTTTTTGTGGACGCGGTAGTGGAGAACTCTGTTACTCTCTGCCCTTAGTTACCAAGCGTGCGAAGAACGGGGGCTGCGATTGGCCAGCTGTTTCTTTAGGTGGAATGTGATTGGCAGGCGTTCAAAAGCAAGGCAGAGTGTAGGCGTTGATTGATTTTCTTAGTCCATCATGAAATGTTCTACACGTTTATTTCAGAGGCGTCACGAGCGAGAAAAAAATATTAGCTAGATATATATACACACACACACATAAATACACACACATATATATATTGTAATAGTTCATGTGTTCTGTCACAGAGGGTTTTGCTGTGCTGTGAGGCCAGGGGTGCTAGGGGGCGCAAGAGTGTAAAAAAGAGAGCGGGAGGGGGGGGAAAGAGACGAAAAAGAGAAGTGTGTGTTTTTGGGAAAGTGGCCTGTGGTTGAGTTGAGCGGTAGCTCTGTTCCTGTTGTTACTCGTGAGGGAATAAAAGGTCAACTAAATCGAGAGTTGATGTCCCGCGTCTTCTTGGGCAACTAGTGGGCATTACATTGGTGTCAGAAGTGGGATTCGAACCCACGTTGAAGACTCAAGTCAAGAAGGGAGACGGAAATGGACGCCCGCCGGCAGATAAAGGCTGAAGTTAACGAGTGTGCGATCGATATCCCTGAGCATGCTGTGGCGACTAGTAGGACTGCTTCCTCGACACTGCCGGACTACATGTACGCACACCAAGCCTGTGTTGAGTGGCGCGAGCCGTGGCAGCGCGGCGGCCACGACCGGTTGAAGGTTAAAGATGATGGCGCCCGGCAGCCTGTTCTTGTCAACATGGCGGCACCGAAATTCACTGGGCGAGGCAGCTGGGAGGCCTACAGAGCGCAGTTTGAGTTGCTCGCTGATGCTGCGGGCTGGAGCGGACACACGAAAGCGGTACAGCTGGCTCTGGCGTTGACCGAGGAAGCTGCGGAGTGCCTGCTGCCACTCAGCCCAAGCGAGAGACTGGACTATGCTATGCTGATAGCCGCTCTGCAGAGACGATTTGGACAGATCGGACTGAAAGACTCCTTACGGGGTGAGTTTAAACGCCGCGTGAGGCTGCCCGGTGAACCCCTGCGGTCCTTGGCGCATGAGCTGGAAAGTCTGGGCAGGCGTGCTTATGGTGACATGCCTCGTGGCATTCAGGATGAACTGATTTGCGACCAGTTTATTCATGCGCTGTCACCGGCGGAGCTGCGCATGCATGTGCGGCTCGCTCACCCCCCATCAGTGTGGGCAGCGCTTCAGCTGGCCGTGGAGAGAGAAGTTGCTGCCGCTGATGTGATGTTTGCCCCGTCGCCTGTGACGGTCACCCTGAGCACACCTAGGGCGGCTGCTGATTCTGCAGGAGCGGTATCGGAGCAGAGACCTGCATGGGCGGAGGACTTGGTTCATGCTGTTAACCGTCTACAGTTGGCACCTAAAGACAGCGGTGCGCAGCGGCCTGCCCCGGCTGTCTGCTGGGGCTGCGGTCAGCCTGGACACATATCCCGCCGCTGTCCTGCGGCTAGGGAGCAGCAGGGAAACAGGAGCGGGGCCGTGTAACCCGGGGAACACGGGCCCCGCCGAGGGAACTCCGGGAGTCATATGCTGAGGCTGAGGCTGCAGAGACT
This sequence comes from Atherinomorus stipes, assembly GCA_023101725.1. Lineage (NCBI taxonomy): Eukaryota > Metazoa > Chordata > Actinopteri > Atheriniformes > Atherinidae > Atherinomorus > Atherinomorus stipes. The sequence goes on from JALJCO010012723.1 coordinate 80,172, forward strand.
GTGGGCTGGACTGAGCTTGGCTGCCGCTGCCAGGTTTCAGTGCTGGTGGGGGGCATCTCCTGCCTGGCTTTAGTGGATACTGGATCAACCGCTACTTTTGTGAGGCCGGATTGTGTTCCGGAGGGGACAGTGTTAGAGTCGACCACAGTGGAACTGAAACCAGTTACAGGCCCCACTGCACCGATGTTGGGTAGGGGGACTTTTTCATTCAGAATAGGCGACATGACAGTGAAGTTCCCAGCATGGGTGGCTGAAGTAAAAGACTCCTGCATTTTGGGTCTGGATTTTCTGTGTCATGTGGGGTGTGTGGTGGACTTAGGAACTCAGATGCTCATGCTACCAGGGGAGAGAAACGTTCCATTAGTACACCCCTATGATAGAGTTTCTACTACCACTCCCTCCAGCTGCACGGACGTGCCTGTGGACATTGTCGACCCTGAAGAGGGGGTGCTCCAGCTTCTCTTTTCAGAGACCCCTGACCCAGTTGCCTCACCCCAAGTGCTGCGTTTGGCCGCCCAGGATGAGCGTACAGAGGCGGTCCGGGCCCTGTGGGAAAAGAACTGTGTGGGATTGGATGACCAGCAGAGAGCTGACCTGTGGCAGGTCCTGGAGGACTTCAGGGACATCTTCGCCTTTGGGGAAAATGAGGTGGGTCTCACTCACTTGGTGGAACACCACATCGACACAGGGAATGCACAGCCGATTAAAGTGCGGCCACGTCGCATGCCGATGATGCGGCAGGAGGCTGCAGATCAGGAGGTCAGCTCCATGCTGGAGGCTGGCATCATTGAACCGTCGGACAGTCCATGGTCGTCAGCGGTGGTTATGGTGCCCAGGAAGTCAGGCTCCAGGATGCAGTTTTGTGTGGATTATAGACCGTTGAATAATGTCACAAGGAAAGACTGTTACCCCCTTCCCCGTGTGGACGAGACCCTGGACCTAGTTACGGGGTCGTCTTGGTTCTCATCTCTCGACCTGCGCAGTGGATACTGGCAGGTGCCTCTCACTCCTGAGTCAAGACCAAAGACAGCATTTAGTACGGGCAGGGGGCACTGGCAGTTTAAAGTCATGAGTTTTGGACTGTGCAACGCACCAGGCACCTTCGAGAGACTGATGGACAATGTGCTGGCTAACATTCCGCGTCTGGAGTGTTTGGTGTACCTTGACGATGTCTTGGTTCATGGAGGATCTTTCCAGGCTGCGCTGGCTTCATTGAGACTGGTGTTGAAGCGGATTGCTGCTGCAGGCCTGAAGCTGCATCCGGAGAAATGCCACTTCATGCAGCGGGAGGTAGAGTTCCTAGGCCACAAAGTGACTGGTGAAGGCATCAGCACGCTGCATGACAAAGTTCAAACCATCAGAGACTGGCCCACCCCTAACAATCAGAGGCAGCTAAAGAGTTTCTTGGGGCTGGCCTCTTATTATCGCCGGTTCGTGAGGGGTTTTTCCTGCACTGGTGCCCCCCTCTTCAGCTTGCTAAAGAACAATCAGCCCTTCGTGTGGTCAGCAGCGTGTCAGGCAGCGTTCTCTACTTTGAAGGAGGCCCTGGTGAATGCACCTGTCCTCAGTCCCCCGGACCCTGCGTTGCCGTTCATTTTGGACACAGACGCCAGTGAGGTTGGTATGGGGGCGGTGTTGGCACAGGTTGGTCCTGATGGAGAGCGTGTTGTGGCCTACTTCAGCCGCATTTTCAACAAGAGTGAGAGGCGCTACTGTGTGACGAGGCGTGAGCTACTGGCAGTTGTCCTGGCTGCCCGACACTTTAAGTACTACCTTTGTGGCGTCCCCTTCACCATCAGAACAGATCATGCTGCATTACAGTGGCTGCTGTCCTTTAGGGAGCCAGAGGGCCAGGTGGCAAGATGGCTGGAGGAGCTGCAGTCCTTCCATTTCACCATTGTGCACCGGCCAGGTGCCCAGCACGCCAACGCAGATGCGTTGTCGCGGCGCCCGTGCGCAGAGAAGGGATGTCGTCACTGTAGCCGGAGGGACGCTCGAGAGTTGGAGCTTCGTGGAGAGATGCTCGGACAGGACGAGATCTGCTGCTCATTGGAGCTGGTGAGCACTACCGACTGGGCTGCGCAGCAGGAGAAGGATGTGGACCTACAACCCGTGCGCCAGTGGGTCCAGACAGGTGTGAGGCCACCCTGGGAGAGAGTAATGGGGTTATCGTTGGCCATAAAGGGGCTGTGGAGTAAGTTCAACCTGCTGCGCATTGTGGATGGAGTGTTGCAGCGGGCGTGGAAAGAGCCTGCCACAGGAGAGGAAAAATGGCAGGTGTTGGTGCCCAAAGCCCTGAGAGAAGCGGTGTTGAGAGCGTGTCATGGGGGTAAGGGCTCCGGTCATTTTGGGAGCACAAAGACTTTGCGTCGTGTGCGGCAGGGTTACTACTGGGGCCAGCATCGCCGTGATGTAGAAGATTTCTGCCGGCGCTGTGATGAGTGTGCTGCCTTTAAAGGACCCCAGGATAAGTCGCATGCCCCCCTGCAGCAACAAGCAGTAGGGGCCCCCATGGAAAGAGTGGCTGTCGACATCATGGGCCCGTTCCCCGTGACCGATGGAGGAAACAAATATGTCCTATGTGCAATGGACTACTTTACAAAGTGGCCAGAAGCGTATGCTCTCCCAGACCAGGAGGCGGAGACGGTCGCGGATGCCCTGCTGGAGGGCATGTTTAGTCGGTTTGGAGTACCTGACACCATCCACAGTGACCAGGGCCGGAACTTTGAATCAAGGGTCTTTGCTGCCCTTTGTGACCGGTTGAACATGGAAAAGACCCGCACCACTCCATTACACCCACAGAGCGACGGGTTGGTGGAACGTTTCAACCGCACTATGCAGCAACAGCTTGCCATCATCACTGCCGCCCACCAGCGTGATTGGGACAGACACATTCCCCTTGTTTTGATGGCTTACCGCTCAGCTGTTCAGAGCTCCACAAACTGTACACCAGCCCTGCTGATGCTTGCTCGGGAGATCCGCACACCAGCGGAGTTGGCATTCGGTCGTCCTCCAGATGCTGTTGAGGTGCATCCCGGAACTGAGTACGCCAGGAAGCTGCAAGATCGCCTGGAAAGCGCTCACGCTTATGCTCGGGACCAGCTGGAGAAGGCTGGTATGAGACAAAAACGGAATTATGATATCAGGAATAAGGGGAGAGACTTTCAAGCTGGGGAGTTAGTTTGGGTTTACACGCCTAAACGAAAGAAAGGACGCTGCCCTAAACTTGACAGTCATTGGGATGGGCCATGTCGAGTGCTGGAGCAAGTGGGGGAGGTGGTTTACAGGTTGTGTGTGCCTCCTAAAGGCAGGAAAGTAGTCCTTCACCGGGACAGGTTGGCACCTTACCGGGGGGGGGCTGTGCCATGTTTTGAACAGGCACCTCCCTCACCAGTCGGGCCGAGTTCTTCCCCTGGTGAGTTCCCTGTTTCATCTGTGGGCACGCCTGCACGCACGCCACCTACTCGCAGACCGCAGAGACTGAGGCAAAGACCTGCGCGGTTTGAGGACTTTGTCATGTCCCCTCGGGGACGAGGGACTTCATAAAGGGAGGGGCAGTGTAATAGTTCATGTGTTCTGTCACAGAGGGTTTTGCTGTGCTGTGAGGCCAGGGGTGCTAGGGGGCGCAAGAGTGTAAAAAAGAGAGCGGGAGGGGGGGGGAAGAGACGAAAAAGAGAAGTGTGTGTTTTTGGGAAAGTGGCCTGTGGTTGAGTTGAGCGGTAGCTCTGTTCCTGTTGTTACTCGTGAGGGAATAAAAGGTCAACTAAATCGAGAGTTGATGTCCCGCGTCTTCTTGGGCAACTAGTGGGCATTACAATATATATCGGACATCGGACACCGCACCATATATATATGGTGATGAAAGAAGAACATGTCAAACCATTGAAAAATTTTAACAAATGCTAAAATATAACCCACTGAAAACCATATATTTTGTGTATTGTAATTTGAGTGTATTATCATCATCATCATTGAATACTGTGATTACATCATTATTGTCATTATTTTTGAGTGTTGTCCAGCATTATAGTGTAATTACTGAGGATTATGATTTACAGTGAGAAAACTTTGTTGTCTTTGAGTATTGTGATTTACAAAAGAAAGTACAATTATTATTATTAATCACAATACTTTTTTTTATTGAGGACTATGACTTTTTCGTGAGAGTTTTGTTCTTATCAAGTATGGTGTTTTGTGTCATGAAATTCTGTAAAATTACAGTGAATGTTTTGTTTAACTTGTCTCTGACTTAAAAGTTTTGGACCTGATAAGTTTTTCTACACTGCTTCCTTTTCGAACTACAATGTTTTTATTATTTTGTGCGCCAAGTGTTTGCTTTTAATTTCAGTTCTAAAAAAATTAATGGAAATAAATGAATAAAGGTGTGTGTGTATATATATATATATATATATATATATATGTGTGTGTGTGTGTGTGTGTGTGTGTGTGTGTGTGTGTGTGTGTGTGCAATATAAGGGATGCATGATATTATCAGCCCCCTATCAGTATCGGCCTATATTGGCCTTAAAACTGCGTATCGGACATCGGCCACCCCACCAATATTAAACCGATCAAGCGGCTGTTTTTAAAGTCTAAAAAAAAACACTTCTTCAAAAACTTATTTTTTACAGACCTTAAAAACTTCTAAAGACTAGGGGTGGAAAAAAATATTGATACACTGAAACACGCCATATTTTTAAAAAATGCAGTATCGATCTATTTTACTAACGAAATCTTGCGATTTTTCATCGTTTTGTTGCACAATCTTGCAAGAATTCACAGAAAAATGCAATATTTTCATACGCTGATATCATATTACCATTTAAAAAAACGGTATCAATCTATTTTACTAACGAAATCTCGCAATATTTCATTGTTATTAAGAAATCTCGCTAGAGTTCACAAAATATCATGAGATTTTGTGACAGAACCATGAAATCTTGAGAGATTATGTAAGTAAAATAGATTACCATGTTTTTAAATGTTGATTTGATATTGGCTTATGAAAATATCGCAACATTTCAGTGTATTGATATTTTCCCCACCCTTATTTTTCAAAGTGTCGGAAACAGATAAAACTGCTATTTGCAATGACTGCTTTTTTTTTTTTTTTTAGCTTTAATATCGGTATCGATATCGGTTATTGGCCACATCATATATATATATATATATATATATATATATATATATATATATAAATAAAATTATATATGTACATAAGTTTATACATTTTTTATTATAAATACATTGATCGGCTGTATTGACCAGTAATGAATACTTTTCTTTATATGAAATGATTATAAAACACGATTTCTAAGATAATTTGTACACATTCTTTCACTGAACATTTGATCAGAAAAGTTATCCCATTTAACAACCCTATGTTGCATTAGTAAAAAAAACAAAAAAACATGACTTACATTTTTATTTCTACTCATACTTTTATTCTACGCTGCTTTTGCAGCACAGCTGAATAATGATATACCTCAGATACAAAGCACACCCATCAACACAAAGTCATTTCTCAGCCTTCCCTTGATTTTCTGATACCAATAACTCAAATGTTTATTTGGCTTATTATTCTTTAGTATCTGATACAAGCCTAACTTTCTCCATATGAAAATCATTAAAAGGACTTTTTTTAAATAATAAAAATTGCCTACATTAACAACATAATTCATGAATTAGCTCTGAATTAGTGTAGCGGACTCAGAAAGATGTCCCCTCTCCTTTAACATCAACATCAAACCCCTTCTCCTCCTCCATGTCACCTTCACTCCATAATCCCTCTCTGGCGTGTCAGCTACTAAAATATCAAGCGGCTGATTACCGGGTGGTGTACACGGCTGATCCAGTAGTAAACGTACGGAAGGAGAGGAGGGACAACTGCCCTCTTCATGCCTTATTTTCGGAGTGTCCACATCAGGTGGTGGCTCAACACTGCTGACCTCAGTGGGGCCAAATTGATTGGATGTAGGTGTTGAAGCGCGACCTGCTGGAATTCTAGAGATAGACGACATTTCAGGCATTTCCAAACTTCTGCTGGTGGATGCAGCAGGAAATGTTCCGGTGTTCCTGTTTTTTGCCACCTGTCTTTTTGGTGCATCTGTGCGGCGTCTGGAAACCGGCCTTTCATTGTGGCGGGGTTGATTTCTGACATCAGCCGCAACGGTACGCTCCGCAGCTCTCTTCGTGCACGCTCTCTTTGGTTTATGACACTGGTCGTTTGACCCAGTCCGAAACGATAAGGAGGGGAATTTGCACACGCTGTTTTTTCTGGACAGCTGACTGCAGTTGTCAAGGATGCTTGTGGCAGACTGGCATCGCCTCCTCCCTCTTCTCGCCTGAGGGGCAGGTGCAACTGGGCAGCTGAACTGTGGGTTTACCTAAAAGAGTGAAAGCACAGTTAAGCATAATCAACATACTGCATCATCAATGGTCGATACCACAGTTTTTCCTGTCGATACCAGTAGTTTATGGTACTTTTTCATCGATACAGATACTTTTTGTCCCTTAAAAAAAAAAAAAATCATATGATTGTACAGTTTGCAACAATATCTTGAATCCAATAGCAATGTTAGGGCTATGGATGCACAATATTGAAATTTTGGCCGATATCCGATATTTTAAAACTCATGTGGCCAATAACGGATATCGATACCGATATTGAAAGCTGAAAAAAATAAGCAGTCATTGCAAATTGCAGTTTTGTTACCTATTTCCGACACTTTGAAAAACAGGGGTGGGAAAAAATATCAATACACTGAAATATCACAATATTTTCATATGCCGATATCAAATCGATATTTAAAAACTTGATATCGATCCATTTTATTCACAAAATCTTGAGAGATTTCATCATTCTGTTCCATAATGTCACGATATCATGTGAATTAGCGTAAGATTTCGTAACAAAACGATGAAATATTGCGAGATTTCGATAGTAAAATAGATTGATACTGCATTTTAAAATGTCAGTATCATATCAGCATATGAGAATATTGTGTATCAATATTTTTTTATACGCCTAGTCTTTAGAAGTTTTAAAGTCTGAAAAAAAGTCTAGTGTCTAAGATAAGATGGGAAAAGTGGTTTGGACGCAGTTTGTGGTTTCCCCTGTAAAGCAGCAGCTTTGTGATAACTGGCAGTGAGTCTTCTACAGCGCTGTGGAGGAATTTTGTTCCACTCATCTTTGCAGAATTGTTGTAATTCAGCCACATTGGAGGCTTTTCCAGCATGAACCGCCTTTTTAAGGTCATGCCACAGCATCTCAATGGGATTCAGGTGGGGACTTTGACTAGGCCACTCCAAAGTCTTCATTTTGTTGTTCTTAAGCCATTCAGAGGTGGACTTGCTGGTGTGTTCTGGATCATTGTTCTGCTGCAGAACCCAAGTGCGCTTCAGCTTGAGGTCACCAACAGATGGCCGGACGTTCTCCTTCAGGATTTTTTGGTAGAAGCAGAATTCATGGTTCCATTTACCACAGCAAGTCTTCCAGGTCCTGAAGCAGCAGAACAGCCCCAGACCATCACACTACCACCACCATGTTTTACTGTTGGTATGATGTTCCTTTTCTGAAATGTCGTGTTACTTTTACGCCAGATGTAATGGGACCTACACCTTCCAAAAAGTTCCACTTTTGTCTCGTCAGTCCACAGAGTATTTTCCCAAAAGTCTTGGGGATCATCAAGATGCTTTCTGGCTAAACTGAGACGAGCCTTTATGTTCTTTTTGCTCAGCAGTGGTTTTGGTCTTGGAACTCTGCCATGCAGCCATTTTTGCCCCCCAGTCTCTTTCTGATGATGGAGTCATGAACACTAGGGCTGTGACGGTACATGTATTTGTGTCGAACCGTTCGGTATGCTACTCTCGGTTCGGCACGACCCTGTACCGAACTGTTGGGCGCAGGATTTGTTTATTTTGTTATTTATTGTTTCATTAAGTTCTTGTGTGCCACCTGGCATAACGGACCCGCGCAGCGTGCTCACCATCCTGTTTCTAACAACTCATAACAACATGGATGTGAGAATGTTGAGCTACAGGAAGCACCGCTGGTCAGTCCTGTGTCTGGGAGCACTTCGGTTAGACGAAGAGGGAGCTGAAATTAGTGTGCCGACATTGCAGAACTGCAATCGGAGTGTTAAAGTCTTGATAATAATAATCATAAGCAGCTACTCAGTCATGTCACGTTTCCAAACTGATGAAAAAAAAGAGAAAACACAGAGGACAGAAAAACGTAAAGGATGTCATAAGTCCTGAAAAAAAAACCATTTCATTCCATAAAGTCGTGCTAAATATTGTTAAAGTTCAGATCTAAGATGATGTACGACATTAATTAAACGTGATTTTAACGGCGGTATCAGCTGTGCGCGTTCCCGCAACGTGCTCGTCCTCAGCACCGATGAAGAGGAGAGCGCTTCCATCTTCAGCTTCTCGGTACAGTTAAAACTGATATTTGTGTCGGAGTTTCAGCTGGTTGACGTGCAGACGCACGCGCTGTCTGAGGCGCCATGCGCGCTCATCCCGTGGACGTGCACGTGTCTGTGGGTGGTCGCATCACAGACAAACTAAGAACAGCTGTGACATGCTGTCATGTAAATCTGACAACTAAGATCAGTTTAGTTTTTAATCAGCTCAATATAAACCTGTTCTAGAGGAAATGAGACCTGAAACCAGTTCAGAGCTGGTGCTGGATGGAAAACCAGATCAGGATAAATTAACCTGATTTTGTAGGCAGTGCTGGGTCTGGTAGGGAAAACACTGGTTCGGGTATGTAGTATGAACTCAGCTGTGATGTTTAAGTTTAGTGAACTTGTTAATAAAACACAAGACAGTTAATATTTGTGATTTCTTTCTCCATTACTGTTCCGAGGAAAAACGGAACCGTCGCCTGTGTACCGAGATGCATACCGAACCGTGAATTTAGTGTACTGTTACAGCCCTAATGAACACTGACCTTCATTGAGACAAGTGAGGCCTGCAGTTCTTTGGATGTTGTTCTGGGGTCTTTTGTGACCTCTTCGATCAACTCTGGTTGCTGTCATTAATTTATTTTTTCCAATCAAGTATCTGACTCTTAACATGCATGTTAGATTGAACATGGGAGGGCCTATTATTGTGCTTAAAGAGCTAAAGCTAAAATTAACCCTCATAGCTTCCCAAGCTTTCTGAAGGGGTAGCGAGTGACATTTATGTTGTTACTTTTTTTCTACTTATGCAAATAGCATAAAACTTGGTCCGAGGTGTGTATTCTGGCTTGACTCATTATATTCTAGAAGATGGGTTGTCTAACTCTTTTTCTAAGGTCTCTAACTAAAATACACCTCATTTGCTCCTTGATGCCAATCCGTGCCACATTGACTTGCATTGAAAATGACCTTTCTATAATCAAACACCATTTCAGAATAAATTTTAGGATAAAATTTTTTCTCCTCACACACTCGCTTTACACTTCGATGATGTAGTTTGAACTGTTTTCCATGACATAAGACCATTTACTCAAAAGGGCCCCGCTTTTTATCTTAGTGATGAAACCAGAGACTTCAATGTTATTTCAGCAAATCAGCGTCTTTCAAAAATTCAAAAATGCTTAACACATCCCATGAAGTAAAAAAATCTTTTTTCTTCTTTCATGTGAGGTTATTTGAGCGTTAAAGGGTCTCAAAAATGTAATTTTGAAGTGTTTTTTTGTTTTTTTCAAGCATTTTGATCAGTCAGATCACATGCTAATGATTTAGGTCAGTCTTTAGCAGGGAATTTAGTTCCCTCTCTGTAAAGCTGCCATTCCAGTTCAAACTGGAATTTTTCCCACATTTTTTTTTACATTTTATCTTGAAACAACTTCCCATTGAGCTTTTTTAATTGTGTTTGCTATAATCCATGCTTAGGTCTGCTCTGTATACCTAATAATGGCCTGCCACCTACAGGCTATTTTTTTTTTTTTTTTTAACTTATTTTAACCCACTTTTCAGTTTTAGGCAGTAGGAACATTGTGTGCACAAACTGGAATTTAAAGGGTTAAAATTTTGAAACTCATTGATTTTATGGTATTGATGGTGGCCAGAAGTTAGTGATGACAGCCATTAAAGGAAATGCAACTTTTAATTTTTAGATAATATTTACAGGCCATTGGCCAGTCCGTGCCCTTAAGAAACTTAATGTAACTTAAAAAAAAAAAAAACACTGTAACACAAAAGTAAAGATGCATCAAAAAACATTTTTATACCTTTTTTAAATACTCCAGGGCTCTGATAATCCTGCACAAAAATAATTTTGCATTGATTGTATTTAGTTTTTTTGGAAGTTGGAGCACCATGTATGCAAAGTGGAATTTAAAGGGTTACATTTTTAAAACTTATTGATTTTTTTGATATTGATGGTTAGGCCATAAGTCAGTGATGACAGCCATGAAAGAAAATGGTAACTTTTCATTTGTAGATAATATTTACAGGCCATTAACTGACATTGGCCAGTCTGTGACCTTAAGAAGCTGAACGTAACTTTTTCTTATGGAGCTATAAGGGTTAATAAGTCCTCTAAATCAATAACTCACCCAAGAATTAAAAGATGAGCCGCTCTGCGTTTGTGTCTCTGAGAAAAACTCTTTGGGGTTGAGAGCAGCTCGGACCTCAGGCCCATTTTGGAGTCTGGCTCCACGCGCAGGCCGCTCCAGGAACAGCAGGGCAGGCTTGTCCGGCTTTGAAACTTTGCGAGGCATCAATGGAAATCATTCCTGAACGTCTGCTGGGATAACAAAAAACACCAGCAGCAAATAACTCCCTGAAAATCTGACTTTTACCAACAGATCAAGGCTGTTTACAGTTCAAACACCCACAAGAGGAAGTAATCATTTAAATGTTTTCACTCGTAACCAGCTCCTTACTCTACGTACCATGTTGTTGTCCTTTCCGTAGTCGGAATTACATGCATTTCGTTTACTAATTAAAGTTAAATGATCCCGTTCATGAAGTCTTGACTTAATATTTATGTTTTTCAGTCATGTTTCTCTCGATTTCCCGGTTTTCTTTTATTCTCCTTCTCTGATTTTGCTCCTTAGTGTTAAACCAGCATAGGAGCGCACTGCTGCCACCTATCGGATCAGTTGACTTTCTTTCTGTTGCCGCCATTGGCTCATTGTTGGCCACGTGACCAGAGTGACACGGGTTACACCCACAGCGCCAAAATTCAAAACCGCCTCAGAATCGAGCCGTCGACATGTAAATAACACTAAATAAAACTCTTTTGTCAACACAACAAAGGCTCGTTTGAAGACCGAATATGAAGTTCGTGTCGGAATCCAACAGTGCGGTAATATGAAGGTCTGACCTGTTTTTTTTGTCGTTTTATTTGTAGCTTTGCTGTTGATTATAACAGAGCAGCTAGCTTGCCGTGATGACAGTTAGCCACCTAGCTGACTTAGCCGACTAACGTTAGCTTAATGTTCACGTCTATTTAGGAGAGGAAATGTTTAAAAATGTAATAATGTAATTATTTGGTGGATTTTCTTAAATAAACTATAAGCCCCAATGTTTCCCGAACAGACTGGCTTTTTTATTATATTTTTTATTAACGTATTCTACGTATGAGATGAACATATCTGCCAGCTAAACGTTACATAATGAAACATCGGTAACTGCAGGTATGAAACGAGCTAACTGTTATTCTGGAAGGCGCTCGCGACCAGGAAACAGAACAACGGGCGAAAGTTGACATCGTAACTACGCATTTTTAGGGTTATAAAAGCCGATACAAGGTTAAACTGTATTTAATCCGACGAGTGAAGCTAAATCGGTATGTAATGGGTTTCATTCTTTGTCTATCTCTAAATAGGAGCAGTTTTTATTCAGCCGTGAGCAACAGCTTGGTATTATCTAAACGTTTATTAACCGGTAATTCTAGTTAGGATAGCACAATGTTGGGATAACTGATTTATTTAATTTTCCCACAAAAATGACTCTAATAGTTGTGCTTTTCTTGCTTTTGAACAGAATATCAGTGAAGTTCAAGGGGTATTTTAATGATCTGACCATGAGACGGAGCCCGAGGAGACCCCTGATCCTCAGAAGAAGAAAATTACCTTTCTTTCAAAATGAACCGACACCATCCGACACACAGGACCTGGCTGGTGCACCGGGCTCCAAAGAGCCCTGGAGCCCAGCTGCCCGTCAGTGCTTCCCTCATGGTATCCGCATTATGGATCACCCTTCCCTGTGTGACACGCAAGTGGTTGTTATTCCCAAAAAAGCAGATCTGCAAAGCGTCATTGGAGCCCTCACTGCTAAAGGCAAAGAGTGTGGCCCCCAGGGCCCGAACAAGTTTATCCTTCTGAGTGAAGACAGCGGATCTCTAAGCCGGGCTGCTGCTGACCGGGAACCTGGTTCCAGGAGTGCAGCTGGACCTCCAGTGAGAGGAGGACCCGTGCACAGCTCTCCTCAAGCTAAACCTTTCACCGAAATCAAACCATGTGAGGAATTAGAAGTTCTTTCCTGCTAAAACAGGATCTAATGCTTTTACCTAATGTAACATCTAAGTTGCATCGTGTTCTACCTTTTAATCCTTTTTCACGTTTTAACTGCTGTGTGTTATGTCTGTCACCAGTTATTAAGGATTCAAATTGCAGCCGCTTAGACGACAGCCTCACCAATATCCAGTGGCTGGGCAAAATGAGCCCATGTGCCTTAGAACCAGATGCTGCAAAGCAGATGAGCAACAAGGAGAACCAGACTCCAACGTCAGAGACTTTACAGGTCAGCCACTCGCTTTTAGCTCCAACCTGTCATTTTTCCTGTTGATGTGCTTGTGTGACAGAAATGCTGATTTCAGGCTTGTCTTAGAGTTTAACCAGTCTGTCACGTTGCATGTCACAACAGACTGATTTACACCACCGACCCCTGTAATGGAACCAGTCTGTATTAGTAATGGGCGATACCAAAACTTTTCCTGTCAGTATGATGCAAATAGTTTATGGTACTTTTTCATCTATATCGATGCTAATGCTTTTTGTCCTTAAAAGAAAATTACATGACTGTACAGTTTGCATTAGTGTTGTGAATGCAAGGGAAAAATTAAATAAAAGTAAAACTTGAGAAAGGAAAGAAATGCTTTAAAAACAATAATAAATTGGATTGATGAGTAAATTAAATAAAATAATGGGGATGCACGATATTGGAATTTTGGCCAATATCCGATGTGCCAATATTTTGAAAACTCATGTGGCTGATAACTGATACCGATATTAAAGCTGGAAAAAAATAAGCAGTCATTACAAATAGCAGTTTTATTTTCTGTTTCTGATGCTTTGAAAAATAGAGGTGGGAAAAAACATCAATACACTGAAATATTGCAATATTTTCATATGCTGATATCAAATCAATATTTAAAAATGCAGTGTCGATCTATTTTACCTACAAAATCTTGCAAGATTTCATCATTCTGTTACAAAATCTCACAATATTTTGTATATTCTTGTGAGATTTCATAATAGAACGATGAAATATGATGAGATTTCGTGAGTAACATAAATCGATACCGCGTTTTTAAATGTACAATATATTATCATGAAAATATCACACAATTTTCATGAATTCTCGCGAAATTTGTAACAGAACGATGAAATATTGCGAGATTTCATTAGTAAAATAGATCGATACCGCGTCTTTAAATGTCAATATGATATCAGCATATAAAATATCACGATATTTCAAGTGTATTGATATTTTTCACACCCCTAGTCTTTAAAAGTTTTAAGTCTGTGAAAAGGTTTTTGAAGAAGACGCTTTTTGGTTTTTTAGACTTCAGAAACAGCTGGCTGAGCGTTTAAATATCGGTTGGGTGGCCGGTGTCCAATACTCAGTTTTAAGGCCAATAGAGGCCAATACCTATAGGGGACCGATTATATTGTGCTTCCCTATAAAATAAGATTAAAAACCTCTTTCAATCATCAAATCAAATAATCAAATTAAGTACAAGTTAAGATTATTTGAATTCATTCAGTGGAAAATGTTCAAATATAAAATATAATTGTAATATTATAAATTTACCAAAACATAATGTGCAATAACCTGCATTAAAGTACTGAAACATACCAAAACATCATCATCATCACTAATAGTAGCAGCATCATCATGACATTTGATAGGCTACCACCATCATGTGATACAGAAGCTAGAATCTGGCTGCTTTCATCATTTCATTGCCTAAAACTCTCAGAAATGGAAACAAATAGCATGTTTTATGTCCGTACAGTGGTATCACCATACCCTAAATAGTAATGAGTCTGATATTTTGTCTGGCTGGTATCAAAGTATCAACTCCAGGGTATCGATATGCCCGTCTTAAGTCTGTATGTGTAATTTAAATGCAATCTTCCTTTTTAAAATGGTTACTGACATTGTTGATAGTAAATGAATGTAATTGTAGTTGCTTAAGTTGCACAGATTTCTCGGCAGTTTGACAACTGGGCCACACATTTGGTTCATTATTAGCTGAATTATGTTGTTTTTTTCTTTTCTTTTTTTCAGGCTAAAAATGTCCAGTGGATTGAAAATAACAGGACATGCAGGGTTTTTTATGACCAGACACACATACAGTCGTCCTCAAAATTATTCATACTCTCATTAAGGAGAAGACAAATTCATAATTCAAATAGCAAGAAATTTAAAAAAATAATAATGAATTAAAATTGAATGAATGATAATTTAGTGAAATAAAATATTCATTTTTAATTGTGCGTGGAAAAAAAAGGATTAAAAAAATTAATAAATAAAAAAGAAACTGTCCCAGACAAATTAGAGCACTTTGCTCATGAACAGTGGACCAACTTACCTGTCAGCAGGTGCAGACGTCTGATTGGATGTTACAGAAAACACCTGATTGCAGTGATTGCCTCAAAGTGTTGCTCAATTAGATTTTAGTTTAATCATGCTTGCTTTGTTTTATTTTTTGCTTGTTTGTTTTTTATATTTCAGTTGAACTACAATTCAAAATCAGTGTCATGATTGTCATGAAAATTTTATTGTGTTATTACATTTTTCAGTTTCAACTTATTTCACTGACGGATTTTTCCCGTTATTTAAAGGGATATTGTGTAAGTTCTGTGTTTTATTCACAAAAACTGATTATTTGGTTCAAAAGTGTTTTTTCATTAATCAGTAATCACTCCCATCAACAAACTGAAGTGCTCCTCTAAGTTCTAAATTTGCCGTTCGTATCATTCATTTACACATCGAGCGGGGCGGCTCGGTGGGGGCTGCCATGTCGTATCGCCATGTTTTTGTGTTAAGGAGAAGCGTGACAGCAGGAAAACACAGAAACTCACCGGACACACCGGAGTTTTCAGCTCAGTTCGAGGTAATGCCTTTGAAAAGTCACCGCGCTGCAGAGGGGAGAAACCAGCGTCTCACTGATGCTGCGTTCACGTGCAGTCGGGCAGACGGCCGTTGGTAACAAACCAGGTGTCATTTTAATCAATGAAGCCGAGCGAAAGACGGTAAAACATGGGTCAGGGAAAACAATACGACATCGCCATGACAACAAATCAGATGTGGACTGATGTCACTGTAACTGACGGACCACGTCTTCACATAGAGGCCGGTGATAACTTTACATGCAGCGGATGTCGTCGGTCTGCCCGGATTCACGCGAATGCAGCATGAAAAGTACGAGGGAGCTGCTCGCGATTACACAATGTCCCTTTAATGGAAGGGGGTAAATGATTTTGACGATGACTGTATATTTTCCATCAGTTCCTGCTCCAGCTCAGATGTGCAGTTTTTTGTGTGTTTGTTTTCAGGCACACAACATGTGTACCAGTGCAGAAATGGTCCTGCAGCCGACGCTGGAGAGGCCACCGTACTCCTACATGGCCATGATCCAGTTTGCCATAAACAGCAGGAAGAACAGGAAGCTGTCGCTGAAAGAGATTTACATGTGGATTGAGGACAATTTCCTTACTACAGAGAGGTGGCCAAACCAGGATGGAAGGTAAGATACCGAGATACCGATATTGTCCAACTCTTAAATTCCAATATCTGATATTAACCGATGCGATATATGCAGAAAACTGTGAGGTTCTATCTCTCATATGTTGAGAAATACAACTACCGTATTTTCCGGACTATAAGTCACACTTTTTTTCATAGTTTGGTTGTTCCTGCAACTTATATATCAGAATATATATTATATATTATAAATTTTTTATTTATTTTTTTTAAAAAGTGAGCTTTTACAATACTGAATTTCCCTTCGGGGATGAATAAAGTATTTTTCATTTCATTTTCATTTCATTTCATTTCATTTCATTTCATATATACAATTTAACATGTTTTTGAGTGCCAGTTCATGCTGACTGACATGAGCCAAGGATGCTTGTCCTTCTTTATCATGTTTATGATCATTTACAGGCATTAACTTTAGGGATACACGATATTGGAATTTTGGCCAATATCCGGTATGACAATTATTTAAAAATCATGTGGCCAATAACCGATGTCGATACCAATATTAAAATTTGAGAAAAAAAGCAGTCATTGCAAATAGCAGTTTTGTTATCAGTTTCTGACCCTTTGAAAAATAGGGGTGGGAAAAAAATAACAATACACTGAAATATCGCAATATTTGCTGATATATTGACATTCAAAAACGCGTTATCGATCTATCATCGGAATTGATGAAATATTATGATATTTTGTTAGTAAAATAGATCAATACAGCATTTTTAAATGTCAATATGATATCAGCAGATGAAAATATTGCTATTTTTTGGTGTATCGATATTTTTTCCTACCCCTAATTTTCAAAGCGTCAGAAATCAAAATCAACTGACTCGGACTTGGGGGCAAAAACCCTGATCAGGACATTTTTAGTGTTTATGAACACTAAAAATACTGAAGTGCAGATAATACTTCTAGATAAACATGAATACATTAGTAGAACCAAGTTCCATCGTTGCTCCAGTGAGAACCAGAAAATGACATGCACCCCTGGTCATCCAAGTTATGAAAATCAGACGCTGCTTTTATTTTATGTTCAGCAGAAGATGTTTGGCTTTGGAAAACTGTTGTATAATAAAATAATTTAATACAGTTTTGGGGGATGTTTTTTTGAGATTTTACTTTTTTATTAATCGTGCAACAGAAAAATAATCATTAGATTAATCTGCTAATTAGTTGTTGGAAAGTCGACTATTCGATAAAATTATTGGCCAAATAATAAAAATAATCGTTTACCCCCAGCCCTACACATTATAAGCAGCTTCAAAACAAGTCAGTCTGTAGCAGCAGCAGCTGCACCGTAGTCACATGACTCTGAAAGGAATGCTGGGAAATGAAGTTCTTCCAGGATAACAGGGACTTTTCCACATGCTGGACCGCTGCTAATGGAATCTCACGAGATTTCATTTTTCAAAATACAGGCCAAAAAAACGACACCAGTATCGTCCGATAATATCGGACATCCCTAATCTAATTAAAAGGATAATCTAGACAAGACACAGATGAGCAGCTACAGGCCGATCTCCAATCTTCCATTTTTAAGTAAGATCATTGAAAAAGCAGCCTTTCACCAGCTAAATGACTTTAAGAGAAAACAACCGTTATGATGTCTTCCAGTCAGGTTTTAGACAGCACCACAGCACCGAGACTGCTCTGACCAAAGTCATGAATGACATATGTCTGAATACTGACACTGGAAAAATGTCAGTGTTGGTTTTACTGGATCTCAGCGCTGCATTTGATACGGTTGACCACATTATATTACTCCAACGACTGGAGAAGTGGGTGGGTCTCTCTAGTTCTGTACTAAACTGGTTCAAAACATATTTGGAGAACAGGAAATATTTTGTGTCAGTAGGCAATTTTACATCTGAGCAGACAAAAATGACCTGTGGAGTTCCCCAGGGCTCTATCCTGGGGCCTCTTGTGTTTAACATCTACATGCTCCCACTGGCTCAGGTTATAAAGAACAACAATATTAGTTACCATAGCTATGCAGATGACACACAGCTATATATTACAGTGTCACCAGGAGACCGGGGCCCTGTACAGGCTCTTGGTAAATGTATTGATGAGATTAATGACTGGATGTGCCTCAACTTTCTTCAGCTGAACAAAAACAAAACTGAGGTGATTGTTTTTGGAGCCAAAGAGAAACGACAGCAGGTTGTCACAGAACTTCAGTCCATCCACCTAAAAACCACCAATCAGGCCAGAAATCTGGGTGTAGTGATGAACTCAGACCTAAACTTTGAAAAACACATCAAAGCGATCACTAAATCAGCCTACTATCACCTGAAGAACATCTCAAGGATAAAAGATCTGATGTCTCGGGAAAATCTGGAAAAACTAGTCCATCATCATCTTCAGTCGGCTTGACTACTGTAACAGCGTCTTTACTGGTCTACCTAAAAAAATCAGTTAAACAGCTGCAGCTCATTCAGAACTCTGCTGCCCGAGTTCTCACAAAGACCAGAAAAGTGGACCACATCAGTCCAGTTCTCAGGTCTTTACACTGGCTGCCGGTCCATCAGAGAACAGACTTTAAAGTTCTGCTGCTGGTCTATAAAGCTCTGAATGGTTGAGGCCCAAAATACATCAGTGACCTCTTGACCAGCATGAACCTACATGACCCCTCAGGTCATCTGGATCCGGCCTTTTATCAGTTCCCACAGTTAAAACCAGACATGGAGAAGCTGCGTTCAGCTTCTATGCTCCACATGTCTGGAACAAACTCCCAGAAAGTCTCAGATCAGCTGAAACACTTAGTTTATTTAAATCCAGGCTGAAGACCCACCTGTTCTCAGCTGCATTTACGTAGATTTTATTCAAAAGTTAAAATCCGCACGTCTCTGTATTCTCTCTTTTTTAATCTTAAATGCTTTTAATTTTGAATCATGCGTCTAATTATTTTTTTCTCTCCCTTTTGCTTATAATGTTTTATGTAAAGCACTTTGAATTGTTCTGTACATGAAATGTGCTATACAAATAAACTTGCCTTGCCTTGCCTAATGTCAGATGCTAAAACGTGACCTGGAGACCTTTTTTTTTTTCTCATTTCTGGTTGCAGAACTCCATTCGCCATAACCTCTCTCTTCATGACATGTTCGTCCGTGAGGCATCGCCAGATGGTAAAAGTTTTTTCTGGACTATCCGCCCTGAAGCCAATCGGTGCCTCACTCTTGATCAGGTGTACAAGGTGAAGATGGAATCATTTTGTGTGACATAATGCCTGTATCATCTGCTTTGATATTCATTCCGTTGTTTCCCTTCTGGCTTCACATGCTTTGTTTGTAGCCTGGTTGTGACTCAGTGACATCTCCTGCTTCTGGGCCAATGCTTTTATTTCCACAACAAGTAAGACTGATCACCCTTTTTTTCAGTTCTCCTACAAGTTTCACTTCAGGCAGTCTGCAGGAAGCTGATAGAGATAGGAAAGGGAGAAAAGAACAGCATCAGGACTCATTTATTAACCAGTGTTTTTCCAGCCAGAGAACAAAGCTGCTCCTGGGAGTCAAAGGGTGAGGGACATCTTTTCATTGCAGGAAGAGGTGATGTAAGAGGGCGAGAGGCTGAAGCTGCAGTCTACGACTGTACTGAAGCCTAATAATGAATATGTGCACTCATAAAACTATGTTGTTCCTCCGTACGGACAGTCATGACAGGCTAAAGACAGTAGACCTGGTGCTTCCCAGACGCTGTCGGCAGTGTAAGCACAGTCTGCTCTAACAGTGTGTCTTCTTCACAGCAACAGAAGAGGATGAGTATGGATGCAAGGAGGACACCAACTTGTGGTGAGTTCTAGGAACCTTTTGGATGTGCAAAACCTGGTAGAAAGACTGAAATCATCAAAGATGGCAGACAAAGGGAAATACCGGTCACAGTTTCGGTTTGAATCCTGGTGGTGTGGTTGATGATCGTGTGTCTCTGTGTGTCCAGAGAGGAAGATTAAGCCTCTTCTGCCTCGAACCGACTCCTACTTGGTTCCCATCCAGCTCCCCGTTGCCTCCTCGGTGTATCTGCCAACCTCGTCGGCCTCCTTTGCCCCCGCTTGCCCCCTGCAGAAACAGACCGCTTCACGAGGAGCCAAGAGAGTCCGCATAGCCCCAAAGGTAAGCATCTTATATGTGGGGATGTCGTGGCGGTAGATTTCCTTTGCACAGTTACTCTCAGACAAATAATCAGAATTTTACAGTTAGTACGAGGGATGCCTCCCATCGATATCGGCCTTAAAACTGAGTATCAGATATCGGCCACCCCACCGATATTTAACCGATCAACCCGCTGTTTCTAAAGTCTAAAAAAAGAAAACTTCTTCAAAAACTTCTATTTTACAGACTTTAAAACTTCTAACGACGAGGGGTGGAAAAAAATATCGATACACTGAAATATCGCAATATTTTCATATGCCGATATCATATTGACATTTAAAAACGCGGCATCGATCTATTTTAATAACGAAATCTGGTGAGATTATTAATTGTGCTGTTTAATTCCACCATTAACTGTAAAATCCCAACATCTAACAAAGGACATGACAAACCACATGTTTTATTTCTCCTCTTGAGAAGCTGTGTATGACATCATACATCATTTCTAGGGATGCACGATATTGGAATTTAGGCCAATATCCGATATGCCGATATTTTAAAAGTCATGTGGCCGATAACCGACCGGCTGAAGCTACTACATGCTGCAAACTTTTCAGTAGCAACACAGTCAGCAGCACAATGTTGGAATTGTAAGCAGCATCCAGGAAATGAGTGGGGCAACATGATGATGATGATGATGATGATGATGGACGGAGATGAGCTGGTGGAAGTCTCATATGGTATGGAACATGTGAAGGGAGGAAAGAGGAACTTGCTTTTAATGTTAGTGAATGTTCAGGCTGCTACATCATCGTCTACAGCTGCCCGGTTCATGCTACTCAGTATGAAATTAAATAATCACAGAAGTTAAAACAGCTCAACTTTAAACATTTTATCTGTAAAATACCACATACAGCTGTAACATTAACTCATATAAACAACAGTACAAAATTGACAAGAACTTTAAGATTTTACATTTTAAAGTTTTAGTAATGTTGTAATTGTGTATTTTCATTAAAACGTGGTATTATTGTGTGGTAAGTTTAATTAGCTTACTGCATGAATACAGATTTTAAAGTAATGAAGCCATTTTATACATTTAATTTCTTTCTAACTTTACATGGAATAGATAATCATTATAAGGGATTACCGCTCCGGTTGGGTTTCGGAAGTTGAAAATTTGGACTTCCTCTGGGGGATGTTAAGAAGCGTCTGGTTGTTAAAATTTAATAAAAGGATAAAAAAAAAATAAATTAATTTAAAAGGGAAATGAAAAAAAGGGGAAAGAGAGGTCTCTCGGGGGGGGGGGGGGAGAAAATAAAAAAAAAAACATGTGTTGGGGGGGGGGGAGAAGACAAAAAAAAAACAAGAAAAGCAGCTAATGATGGGGGTTAAAAATATTGGGTTTAAAAAAAAAAAACATAAAAAAGGGGGTTTACCTCCGTTTAGGGAAAAGGGGATGAAAGAAGGGAGAGGTTTAAAGAATATTGTGTTTAAAAAAAAAAAAAATAAGGGGTGATTAAAACCACTTAAAAAATAAATCTGCAAGAATAAAAAAATTAAAAAATGAAATGGAAAAATGAAAGATTAATTATAAAAAAAGAAGAAATAGAAGAAGAAGAAGAAAAAAAAAAGGAGAGGGGAGAGGAGGGGGAAGGAAAAAAAATAGAAAAGAAAATGTGTAAGGGGAGGATGAAGTAAATAGAGTAGGAGCAAGTTAAGATAGGAAAAAGTTTCTGTGGGGAGAAAAAAAACAAAGAGAGTGTCCTTTTATATTCCCAGTTTTCAATTGAAAAGGGGAGGGGAAAGACCGATTAGATGTGGTGTGAAGCAAAAAATGAAAAAAAAAAGTTAAAAAAAGTAGGTATGTAAATGAGTGAGGCGAGAGGACAGGGAGAGAAAAAATATATATATTTATAGGCGGCAACCGAAAAATACACGATAAATTACTTGAATAATGTCATTTAGAAAGAATAATATATAGTATTATCGTTGACGTATAAGAAAAGATGGAGAAATGCCATAGGGGGACTCAAGGTGACCTATTCCATGTAATGTTAAAATGATCTATTCTGATGTGACACTACATGTAATCAGAACCGCTGTCTTATAGGCGTGTTTCGTGCAGATCTGCATGTATGTGATTTATCGTGGTGGTTGAGCTTCTTGTTTTTGTTCTGTCTGATCGTGCACCACGTTCTGCTGCTGTAAAGTTTATATCTTAAACAGACTTTCCATCACAGACCGATCCGTGTGCCCTGCTTAGAAACCATGTTTTTAAGTGGATAAACATCACTGCTCATGTCAAGCTAGATATCCCCCCACCCCACCCCCCAACAGAACTTCACTAATGAACAGTAAAGTTCTGTGGTTATCTGATGCATCACTGTAGATTAACATGTAGTTAGTTGGAACAGCTGTCTGTGTTGCAGATTCACCACTGCTCTAAAGTGGCCGTCGCGTCGTTTCTGACACTTTGAAAAATAGGGGTGGGAAAAAATATTGATACACTGAAATATCGCGATATTTTTATGCCAATATCAAATCGATATTGAAAAACATGGTTCTGATCTATTTTACTTACAAAATCTCGCGAGAATTCATCGTTCTGTTAACAAATCTCACAATATTTTGTGAATTCTTGGGAGATTTTGTAACAGAACGATGAAATATCAGGAGATTTTGTTAGTAAAATAGATTGATACCGCGTTTTTACATGTCAATATGATATCAGCATATGAATTTATTGCAATATTTCAGTGTATCTATTTTTTCTCACCCCTAGTCTTTAGAAGTTTTAAATTCTGTAAAAAAAGAAGTTTTTGAAGCGGAAAAAGGTTTTTTTAAACTTTAGAAAAAGCGGGCTGATCGGTTAAATATCGGTTAAATATCGGTGGGATGTTTTAAGGCCGATATAGGCCGATACCGACAGGGTGCTGATTATATCGTGCATCCCTGATCATTTCAGAGTCTTCAGGAAGGCTTTAAAGGATGTGCTTCTGTGTCTGGCAGGTGACACAAAGCAACGTCGCAGCTGCAGCCGCATCTCCTCAGAGCAGCAAAGACCTGAAGGTGGAGGTGAAGCAGGAACCCGTAAGTCTTCCAGCTGTATGCCAGACTCCCCAAGACCCCCCAAAGAGACAAGCCAGCAGCTCTCGTCGCAAACAGTGCCTGGTCCACTCTCTGCAGGAGGAGCCCGTCCTCCTCTGCCCTGATAATACTTTCTTTGACTCTGCCGTGGTGTCCGACGCGTCCACCTTCCAGGATGTGGGCGACTCGGAGCTGGAGGAGCACCAGCACACGCAGGACAGCCCTGACCGAGAGTTCTCCTTCAAGACCCCCATAAAGAGCAGCAGCCACCTGACCTCCTCCACACCCAGCAAGCCGCCCCTGAGTGCTGCTGCCGAGCCCTGGAAGGTCACCCCAGTGGGCAAAGGGACCCACACTGTTCTGGAGGTCAGCCCCATTCGCACACCCGGCAACCCCGCGGTCACCCCCCGGCACGACTACACCCCCCTCAGCTTCAGCGGCACTCCCTTCAAAGACCTGCCTCTGTTCAGCTCGCCCAGGGAGCTGCTCTCATCCGGCCCCGCCAGATCCACCACACCAGCAGAGTCGCCCCTCAGACACCTCCAGGGCGGGGGCACCCCCGCGCCGGCCAACCGCTCCGTCACAGAGGGCCTCGTCCTGGACACCATGAACGACAGCCTGAGCAAAATCCTGGTGGACATCAGCTTCTCGGGTCTGGACGACGAGGACCTGGGAACCGCCAACATCAGCTGGACCGACTTCCTCAACCAGTTTAAGTAGCCTGAAAGGGGGCGTGGCCATGAAGGCGATCGTTGCAAACACTACAGGTGGGAAAGCAGGCCGTGGAAATGCAGAGCAGAAGCAAGTGATGCGGAGACCAGGCCCGAGGAGATCCTCCCCACCGACGATAATTAGCTCGTCAAGCAGAGGGAGTTTAAATAAGCTGTTGTATAAACAAGTTAAAGCCACAATTTTTATTATCACCATTTACAATAATAGTTTTACTAGGGATGCACGATATTAGAATTTTATCCGATATGCCAGTATTTTAAAACTCATGTGGCCGATATCAATACCCCAAAAAATAAGCAGTCATTCCAAATAGCAGTTTTGTTTTCTGTTTCTGGCTATTTTAAAAAATAGGGGTGGGGGAAAATATGGATACACTGAAATATCGCGATATTTTCATATGCCGATATCGAATCGATATTTAAAAACGTTGCATCGATCTATTTTACTTTAAAAATCTCGCGAGATTTCATCGTTCTGTTACAAAATCTCACAATATTTCGTGAATTCTCATGAGATTTCATAATAGAACGATGAAATATCGTAAGATTTTATTAGTAAAATAGATCGAAACAGCGTTTTTAAGTGTCAATGTGATAACATATGAAAATATCACAAAAGTTTTGTGAATTCTCGTAAGATTTCATAACAGAACGCAGAAATATTGGGAGATTTTATTGGTAAAATAGATCAATACTACGTTTTTGAATGTCAATATGATATCAGCATATGAAAAAAATTGCGATATTCTAGTGCAATATTTTTTCCCACCGCTAGTCTTTATAAGTTTTATAGTTTGTAAAAAAGACGTTTTTGAAGAAGAAGAAAACAAAGTTTTGGGGGGGGGTTTAGACATTTGAAACAGCGGGCTGAGCAGTTAAATATAGCGTCCGATACTCAGTTGTAAGGCTGATATAGGCCGATACTTACACGGGGCTGATTATATCCTGCATCCCTAGTTTCACCTGTTTGGGGAAGAGTGGTAGAACTCCAGATTTTGTCTCCTCGACTTCGACCCGATCATTTCAGGAGTTAAGTGTCAGTATTTCTGGAGAGTAAACACACTTAGCAGGAGTGTGAATTGATGCGGCCATCTTTGTAGTTCTTTAAAAGGACATTCTGTCATTCAGACCTGTTTATTTATTTATTTAGGCATCTTTATTGACCTTGACATCTTCCTGCGAGGATGAGGAAGGGCTTCGTCTCTTCCAGATTTGCTTGCTTTTGCTTCTGCTTTGCTTCCTCTGGACGTGTCTGGCTGCTGCGTGGAGTTATCTCCCGTCTTTTTAAACACCAGAGAGGCTTTAGCTTTAGTAACCAGGTTGAAATAAATCACGTGACCTCGTTCGCCTCACCACCTCTCCCCGTCTGCATGAGAAGTATGTAAGTGTATTTGTTGATTTGCACATTTTTAATATATTATTTTCCAGTTTTGATCTATAAAGTGATGTTATCTGATCAGCTAGCAGGATGCCTCAGTGTCCGCATGGAACCGATTAATAGTCTAGCAATAACAAAATCCTGCAACTAGCACTAACAGCAGTAGAGTTTAGATGTTCTCATCACTTTTCATTTACAGTAACTGTGCCAGTATCAACGTCAGGGCATTTCGTACCCACACAGGAAGTTTTTATTCAGCAGTGACTTGACGTTAGCACATTTTGAGGGAGCATACAGAGTATTTAGTATTTAACTAACATTGCAAGAATGCATGCTGTCTTTGTTTTTAGTCTTGAAGCACAAGCAGGTAAAAAGGGCACAAAGCGTGATTGTCAGCTTGTTCTGGTGCAGCACATCTTCTCTGTGCCTGTTTCAGAAGATGCATGATAATGTCTGGCTTCAGTAAGTCCTCCAGGTCACGTGACATTTTATCTCATGCATATCAGGATCCATGATGGGTAACGAATCAGGGAAACAGGAAAGCTGCGGTTTCCAGCACGTTTCAGCTCAGACTCTTGTTCCGTTTACTCAGACTGAATGTTTCTCCCCTCATTAAACATCAGGACTGTCTGAATCTGATTTACATTTAAACAGCTGTAAAAAGATGAGGTGCAATTTCTACATCAGCGTTGAGCTTCCTGATAAACTCACGGCACAACTGTTCATTTCTATTTATCTTTGAATAAAAGTTTAACAATTAAAAGATGCTCTGTGATTCAAAAAGTGTTTTATTCATTCTCATACAACTGTAAAAATATTCTCATCCCCCAAAAAGAGTTTAAAAATGACCTCATTCAACACATTAGTGGCTAGTAGGCATGGGTGACATTATCGTGTGTGATATATTGTCAAAGAAATTCCCCGTGGTAATAACTTGTCATCTCACGATAAAAATGATAATTTATCATATATATTCAACTCATGTGTAGTTGTTTTTGCTGTTTGCACCGTTTGAATAAATGTCAAATTTGTTCTCATATTTCAAACTTGTTAGGTTTGTAATGCAGGTGTACACATAAACTTAATTGATATAGTTTAGTGGCTTTTAGTGTTATGTAAGGTCTCAACATAGAATGTAGTGATGGATTTATAAAACAAATGATTAGGCTGATATTTTCTATCGTCACTTATCGTTATTGTGATTAAAAACAGAAATTATCGTGATATATTTTTTAGTTCACATTGCCCTTCCCTAAAGGTACGTCTAACCTCTAAACTTCACAGTATACGAAACAGCATTTAACTTGGTTTTATAATTGACCTATGGCTAAGCCACGCCCCCTCACTCACTGGGATAGTCAACATTCGGTGACAGGCGCTATGTGGCGTCTTGGGAGACACGGACAGCAGACGCGGGGTCAGACAGACCATGACAAGATAGATAAACATGAAAAAAGAAATAGGGATGCACAACATTGGAATTTTGGCTGGTATCCAAGATGCCGATATTTTAAAACTCGTGGCTGATATTGATACCGATATTGAAGCTGAAAAAAATAAGCAATCATTGCAAATAGCAGGTTTGTTATCCGCTTCAGACACTTAAAAATAGGGGTGGGAAAAAATATTGATACACTGAAATATTGCAATCGAATGCCAATATCAAATCGATATTTAAAAACAATAATTCTCGCGAGATTTCATAACAGCACGATGAAATATAAGATTTTGTTAGTAAAATGGATCGATACACGATTTTAAATGTTAATATATCAGTATATGAAAATATTGTGAATTCTTGTGAGATTTTGCAACAAAACCATGAAATATCGCAAGATTTTGTAAGTAAAATAGATTGATAAAGCATTTTTAAATGTCAATATGATAGCATATGAAAATATGGCGATATTTCAGTGTATCGATATTTTTTCCCACCCCTAGTCTTTATAAGTTTTAAAATCTGTAAAAAAAAAAAAGAAGTTTTTGCATTTTTTTTAGACTTTAGAAACAGCGGCCTGATCAGTTAAATATTGGTTGGGTGGCCGATGTTTGATATTCAGTTTGAAGGCTGATATAGGCCGATACCGATAGGGGGCCGATTATATTGTCCACCCCTAAAAAAACATTGTTCACAAGTCTGAAACTGAGTCAAAATCTTGTGCATCTCTGGAGTGTAACTTGTGTCGCTCCCTCAGTTTCTTGCACAAACTACTGCACGGCTGCCGGTGTTGTGCCAAAAAGTGATCGTCTGCCAAAAACTGATTAAACAGCCACGGGAGCGGAGTCGAGTCTGCCTGCAGCTTGGAAGCCAGAGGTGTGTCGTTACCAACGTTACTACAACACAGCTGTAGCTGCTCTCTTATGTACCATTACCAAAGTACAAAAACTAGCACGTTTGGCTAGCGTTAGCTAACTTAAACTAACGTTAGGGATGTTAAAGGTAAATTCATATTTCTTATGTTGCCTCAAATACGATGTCGCCTTACCTTAGAACAGATGTAGACATCCTTGTTAATTTTATCCACGTTCAGTTGATGTTGTATTCTAGTGCATAACTTTATCCAAAGCAGACACTTTTCTTGTTTGAGATGTGGCTTGGGAAAGGGCTAAAAATCCACCCTGTCGCCTCTCAGGATACCTTGTGTCGGAGTTGCACCCCATTTGACCATTTTAAACAAAAAAAACACAAAGACACAAAACAGACTAACTTCAATGGACGTTCAAGCAGAGAATGTTGGAGTGTATTGGGTTCGCTGTGCGCGCTGTGATTGGCTCATCACATTTGGGGGCGTGGTTTAATCATAGGTCAATTGTCTTATTAAAACATCACACATCTGTTTCCAGCAGTTTCACTTGCTTTAAATTTTTGCTCTAAAAATTGTTTTAGTATTAAAGGCATATGCCACCTCTGGGTGAAACTGAGCCCCCCACCCCCCCCCCCCCCCCCCCGCAGTCCCCTGAGTTGGACTGGTGGGCAGAAGCGTTTTCTAGACGAACCAGTCATTCTCTGAATCTGGCAGCACTGACTTTAGCTTAGCTTAGCATAGTTGCTGTAATCGGGTGGTTCCAATAGCATCACTTGGTGATAGTAAACTAATGAACTCCAATTTTTTTCCAATTACTTTTCGTGACCCGCACATTCTGATCGAGTACAAACGAGATGCCGATTTTACATCGAAAGACTGACTGCGGCATTCAATAGAGGAACTACATGCCGCAGAAGTACTGAGGCGATAGTAGCAAAGGCAGCACGCATGGGCAGCATCCAGTGGCAACCCCGTTCACAGAAGTTGGGGCATATAGTTCCCCTATAGGGGATTATCACGCTTACCGGAAGTTCCTGGTATTTGGGCACTTCCTCTTCCGGGCCATGTTTACGACAGCCGTTCCTGCTCTGTTATACTGTTTAAATCGGATAAACTCCAAACATACTTAAGTTTTCATTCCAGACTGAAGTGATACTGGATCAAAAGCTGGATCAAAGCGATCGATTCGCCGCGGTGAAGGGCCGAACTTTATAATAAAACACACGTTTGTTCGTCGCCGGTGGGGCACAACACCGGCACTTCACAGCATGCTAGCATTAGCCAGCTAGCATTTACTGACGTGCTTAACATTGTGCGTCTTAAAACACACAAACATCTGAAAATCGGGTCTGTACCTCCCCGTTTCCAGTGGAACAACTGGGGACTGCCAAGAAAGGAGACACTTTCAGATGCTTGTGTGTTTTCAGCCGCACAAAGTTAGGCACGTCATCGAGCTGGCTAATGCTAACCTGCTAACACGACTGCGCAGTCTGCCGGCCACAAACAAACGTGTGTCGTTTTATTATAAAGTTCGGTCCTTCACCACGGCGAATCGGTCGTTTTGATCCACTTCTTCCTCAGCATCACTTCAGTCTGGAATGAAAACTTAAGTATGTTTGTAGTTTATCCGATTTAAACAGTATAACAGAGCAGGAACGGCTGTCGTTAACATGGCCCGGAAGAGGAAGTGTCCAAATACCGGGAAGTTCCGGTAAGCGTGATAATCCCCTATTGAATGCCGCCTAATCAGTCCTTCAATCTGAAATCGGCATCTCTTTTGTACTCAATCAGAATGTGCGGGTCACTAAAAGTAATTGGAAAAAATGTCGAGTTTATTAGTTCACTTTCGCCAAGTGATGCTATTGGAACCACCCGATTACAGCAACTAAGCTAAGCTAAGCTAAAGTCAGTGCTGCCAGATTCAGAGAATGACTGGGTCGGCTAGAAAACGCTTCTGCCCACTTGTCCAACTCAGGGGACTGCGGGGGGGGGGGGCTCAGTTTCACCCAGAGGTGGCATAAGCCTTTAAGTTAATACAACATAAATCTCCCCAAACTGGCACTCATGGAGTCTGTCGGATCTTCAGTACGTCTGGACTTCCTGCGGAGCCACTTCCAGCAGGATTTGCAGCTGCTTGCTGCAGTAGTCTGTAAACATCAGAGGAAATCTGAATTATGACTGCTGGATCATAAACGAGACGTTTGCAGGTGTGGAGAAAACTTACTGAACACGCGCCTCCATCTGAGGGGCAGCCGGTACCGATAAACGGTCACGTAGTAAACCGGAACCCCGGTAAGCGTCAGGGCGCAGCTTTGTCCGGTGTTCCAGGGGTCCGAGTAAAGCGAAAGACCCACAATGAAGAAGCAAACCACCGTGAAGATGACTGCGATCGCCAGGGGTACCTTTGGGGGATGAAGCGCGTAGTTTAGGTGTGATGGAGGGAATATTCCAGACCGTTCAGAGCCACGAGCCAACCTTGAAAGGCCTAGGGTGGAGAGGGAAACGGTATCTGTGGATGAGCATCCCCAAGGTTGCCAAGGCGATGAAGAACCAGCGAGAAAAGGAGGCAAAGTTGATGAGCTGGTAGATTTCTCCTGTGATGAGCATCAACACCACCAAAGGATACTGGAGACGGAGAGAAAGAGCTTCCATCACACACTTGCTTCCAGTATCGGATAAAGGGTTAGGAAATCACTAATGCCACACAGACTAACAATTTCTACATGTTACATGTAAAATGTTTGAAATAGGGATGCACAATATAATCAGCCCCCTATCGGTATCGGCCTATATCGGCCTTAAAACTGAGTGTCGGACATCGGCCACCCCACCGATATTAAACTGATATTTAACCGATCAGGCTGCCGTTTCTAAAGTCTAAAAAAATAAAATTCTTCTTCAAAAACTTCTTTTTTACAGACTTTAAAACTTCTAAAGACTAGGGGTTGGAAAAAATATCGCAATATTTTCATTTGCTGATATATTGACATTTGAAAACACTATATCTGTTTATTTTACCAATGAAATTTTGTGATATTTAATAGTTTTTTTTACAAAATCCTGCGAGAATTCACAAAATATTGTGAGATTTTGTATGAATGATGACATCTCATGAGATTTTTAAGTGAAATAGATCGATACCACGTTTTAAAATATCAATTTGATCAACATATGACAATATTGCGAAATTTCAAAGCGTCCCCTATTTTTCAAAGTGTCAGAAACGGATAACAAAACTGCAATGACTGCTTTTTTTTCCAGCTTTAATATTGGTATTGATATCGGTTATCGGCCATATGTACAGGTACTACCCAAAAAATTAGAATATCCTGAAAAAGCTTGTTCATTTCTGTAATTCAGCTTAAAAGGTGCAATTTACATATTGTATAGATAAATAATATGCAAATCAATATATGTCACGCTTTTGTTTGTTTGGATGTTGCTGATTAGGACTTGCAGCTTAAGAAAACCTCAAATTCAAAAACTAAAAAATTAGAATATTGCATGAAAGTGGGTGGGAAAGGGGGATTTGGGGGGGGATTATTTGGGAGGGGGAGAGGAGAGAGAGGGGGGTGGGGAAGAAGTTTATGGGGTGGATGGGGTGAATTATAGCTGAAGAAAAATCTAGACAATAGAGGTTAATTATATAAGGATTTTAAAAACAAAAATATCAGGCCTCCGAAAGTAAAATCTTTCACCTGTACTTAGTACTTGGTGGGGGCCCTTTAATGACTGCCTTAACCCGGCGTGGCATGGATGCTAGCAGCTTGTGGCATATTTCAGCTGTTATGGAGACCAACATGCTTCCATCACAGCCTTGAGCTCTTCTTCATTGTTTGTTCTCTTCCTGTTCAGCTTTCTCTTGACGATGACCCACATGTTTTCAATGGGGTTCAGGTCAGGTGGGTTTGCGGGCCAATCCAGCATGGTGATCCATGGTTGTTGAAGCAGGATTTTGTAGTTTTGGCAGTGTGGGCAGGTGCCAAGTCCTGCTGGAAGATGAAGTCTGCATCCTCATACAGCTGGTCCTCTGAAGCAAGCATGAAGGTCTCCAAAATGTCCTGGTAGACGGCTGCATTTATGCTGGACTTGATGAAGCTCAGAGGACCAACACCAGCAGCTGATATGGACCCCAGGTCATCACAGACTGGGACACTTAACACTGACCATCTTCTCCAGGCTGCTGTCAGCCCTCCGGCTTCTACACCGTTTTCTTCCACTTAACTGTCCATTAATGTGCTTTGAGACACTCTGAGAACATCCAGCTTCTTTTGCTATCACTTTTTGTGTCTTTCCCACCTTGTGCAGGGAGTCAATGATGGTTTTCTGCACAACTGTCAGATCAGCATCTTCCCCATGATTGTGAATTCTTCTAAACCAAGACAGAGACTTTTTAAAGGTTCAGGGTACTTATGGAGGTGTTTTGGATTAATTATCTGATTAAAATGTGACACTCTGAGCTACAATACTGGAGCTTTTCACAGTATTATAGTTTTTGAGTTTTAGAATTTGAGGTTTTCTTAAGCTGCAACTTCTAATCAGCAACATCCAAACAAATACAAGCTTGAAATATATTGATTCACATATTATTTGTCTAAACAATATGTAAATTGTAACTTTTAAGTTTAATTACAGAAATACATTAACTTTTTCAGGATATTCTTATTTTTGGGTAGTACCTGTATGTGTGTATACATATATAAATATATATATTTATATATATATATACATACAGTATATACCTGTATATACACACGTGATATATATATACAGCTGTGTAAAAGTGTTTGTCCCCTTCCTGATTTCTTACTTTTTTAGTCACACTTAAATGTTTCAGATTATCAAACAAATTTAAATGTGAGACAAAGATAACACAAGTAAACATAAAATGCAGTTTTTAAATGGAGATTTTTATTTTTAAGGGGGGGGGCTGACAGCAGCCTGGAGAAGATGGTCAGTGTTAAGTTTCCCAGTCTGTGATGACCTGGGGTCCATGTCAGCTGCTGGTGTTGGTCCTCTGTGCTTCATCAAGTCCAGCATCAATGCAGCCGTCTACCAGGACATTTTGCATTTTGGAGACCTTCATGCTTGTTTCAGAGGACCAGCTGTATGAGGATGCAGACTTCATCTTCCAGCAGGACTTGCCCTGTGTGAAAAAGTGTTGCCCCCTAAACCTAATAACTGGTTGTTCCACCTTAGCAGCAACAACTGCATCAAGCGTTTGTGATAACTGGCAGTGAGTCTTCTACAGCGCTGTGGAGGAATTTTGTTCCACTCATCTTTGCAGAATTGTTGTAATTCAGCCACATTGGAGGCTTTTCCAGCATGAACCACCTTTTTAAGGTCATGCCACAGCATCTCAATGGGATTCAGGTGGGGGCTTTGACTAGGCCACTCCAAAGTCTTCATGTTGTTGTTCTTAAGCCATTCAGAGGTGGACTTGCTGGTGTGTTCTGGATCATTGTTCTGCTGCAGAACCCAAGTGCGCTTCAGCTTGAGGTCACCAACAGATGGCCGGACGTTCTCCTTCAGGATTTTTGGTAGAAGCAGAATTCATGGTTCCATTTACCACAGCAAGTCTTCCAGGTCCTGAAGCAGCAAAACAGCCCCAGACCATCACACTTAAACCACCATATTTTGCTGTTGGTATGATGTTCCTTTTCTGAAATGCCGTGTTACTTTTACGCCAGATGTAATGGGACCTACACCTTCCAGAAAGTTCCACTTTTGTCTCGTCAGTCCACAGAGTATTTTCCCAAAAGTCTTGGGGATCATCAAGATGCTTTCTGGCTAAACTGAGACGAGCCTTTATGTTCTTTTTGCTCAGCAGTGGTTTTGGTCTTGGAACTCTGCCATGCAGCCATTTTTGCCCCCCAGTCTCTTTCTGATGGGGGAGTCATGAACACTGACCTTCATTGAGGCAAGTGAGGCCTGCAGTTCTTGGATGTTGTTCTGGGGTCTTTTGTGACCTCTTGGATGAGTCGTCGCTGTGCTCTTGGGGTCATTTTGGTCGGCCGGCCCCTCCTGGGAAGGTTCACCACTGTTCCATGTTTTCACCATTTGTGGATAATGGCTCTCACTGTGGTTCTCTGGAGTCCCAAAGCTTTAGAAATGGCTTTGGAACCTTTTCCAGACTGAAAGATCTCAATGACTTTGTTTCTCATTTCTTCCTGAATTTCTTTTGATGGCAGCATGATGTTTAGTTTTTGAGGATCTTTTGGTCTACTTCACTTTGTCAGGCAGGTCCTATTTAAGTGATTTCTTGATTAAGAACAGGTGTGGCAGTAATTCAGCCTTGGTGTGGCTAGAGAAATCGAACTCAGCTTTCCAAAGATGTGACAAACCACAGTTAATTTATGTTTTAACAGAGGGGGGCATCACTTTTTCACAGAGGGCCATGTGGGTTTGGATTTTTTTCCCCCTTACAAATAAAAATCTTTATTTAAAAACTTCATTTTGTGTTTACTTGTGTTATCTTTGTTTCACATTGAAATTTGTTTGATGATCTGAAACATTTAAGTGTGAAAAACATGCAAAAAAGTAAGAAATCAGGAAGGGGACAAACACTTTTCACACAACTGTATATATACATACATATATAAGTTATATATTTGAATATTTGCCATTTTCTTGCTGTAAAGAAATTTTATTTATTTAGATTTATTTTTTTTTTTTTTTTTTGCTCACATTTGCCTGCAGAAATCAGACTATTTCTACAGTCTATTTCATTAAGCTTAATTCTGTTTGATTTCATTTAGAATATCAGATTCTTTAATAAACAAGCATAAAATACTTCCTTTTATTCATCATCATAGTTATAACACCAGTTATAAAAGCAGAGCCTTCAGCAGATCTGCTTTATGAGGAATGCTCACCAGGAACAGGACAGCAGGTAAAGGTGTGCATCTGCGGATGTGAATCATGGAAAAGATGGCGGGCCAGTGGCCCTCTCTGGCCCCCACAAACAGCATCCTGCAACACAGCTGTCTCATTACATCAACCCCACTGTAGGAAATAACCTAAAAACAGCCCCTCTGTCCTCACATTACCTGGGTGATCCAAAGAAGCCTCCGTTAAGTGCTCCAAGGCAAGATAAGGCCACAAGAATGGGAATCAGAGAGGAAAGTCCCTGAAGAGCACGGTTGGCAAACGTCTGCAGGCACACAAACACACCATGAGACCCACAATGTTCTGATCTGTCGCCTCTCATCGGGGGTGTAATATCCTGCAGCACCAACCACGGCCACAGCATCAGACAGCAGCAGCTCAGCAGGGGTCATCATGGTGTAGTAGGCCACGTTTACAAGCACGTAGAAGAACGTCACCGTCACCATGGAGCAGATGATGGCCAGCGGGATGTTTCTGGCAGGAAAGGATTCACACGCACACAGCAGCACTTAGAGGGCAGCTGGACTTTCAGAAACCAACTCATACAGGAGCACTTTTAAAATACCTGTTTGGGTTTATGACCTCCTCTGTGACAAAATTCAGATAAAACCTAGAAAAGAAGACAGAAGCCCAGACAGACGAGTGCTGACGGTGTAGCTGCGATGCTGCATGTACTGCAGGGAGGCTGCTTACCATCCACCGTACGCATAGAGACCGTTATAGAAGGCCAGCGGCAGCTTATCCAGAGTCAAAGCATCGACCTCAAAACCATTCTGGAAATTTTCTGTCTTTCCTGTCAACAACAGATTTAAAAAAAAAAAAAAAAAGTTGTTTTTAAAGCCATCTGTCTACAATGTAAAAAAGTTTTCTTTCTGTGTCTTTTCAGTTTTTACTGTTATTTTTAAATGACAGTAAAAAAAAAAAAAAAAAAAAAACAGTAAAATTAAGGATGCATGATATTAGAATTTTGGCCGATATCTGATATGCCGATATTTTAAGATTGGAATTTTGGCCGATATCTGATATGCCGATATTTTAAAACTCATGTGGCCTATAACAGATATCGATACTGATATTAAAGCTGAAAATAAGCAGTCATTGCAAATAGCAGCTTTGCTATCCGTTTCCGAACACTTTAAAAAATAGGGGTGGGAAAAGATATTGATACACTTAAATATCACAATATTTTCATATGCTGATATCAAATCGATATAAAAAAATGTGGCATCAATCTATTTTACTACAAAATCTTGCAGGATTTCATTGTTCCGTCACGAAATCTCAGGATATTTTGTGAATTCCCACGAGATTTCATTAGTTAAATAGATGGATACCGTGTTTTTAAATGTCAATATGATATCAGCATATTAGAATATCACAAAAGTTTTGTGAATTCTTGCAAGATTTTGAAAGAGAATGATTAAATATCACGAAATTCATTAGTAAAATAGATTGATACCGCATTTCCAAATGCCAATATATCAACATGAAAATATTGCGATATTTCAGTATATCAATATTTTTTCTCAACCTCGTATTCAGAAGTTTTAAAGTCTGTAAAAAATAAGTTTTTGGTTTTTTTAGAATTCAGAAACAGCGGGCTGATCAGTTAAATATCGGTGGGGTGGCTGATGTCCGATACTCAGTTTTAAGACTGATATAGGCCGATACCGATATGGGGCCAATTATATCGTGCATCCCCAATCATTATTATTATTATTACATTTCTAATCCTCCTACCTTTGGCCAGTGCAATGATCCCAGGGATGATGATGAGGACCAGAGCGAACATCTTGATGAAGGTCAGGGTGACCTGCGTGCGAGAGGCCATGCTCACGCTCCAGCAGTTCACGGCAACAACAAACGCTGCAGACACAAGTTACCGTCCTGACGAACTCCCACTTACAGATCAAAATACTGCGTATAAAAGAAAAGGAGCAACACTCACTCACTCCGAGGATACTAACGAGTTTGATCAGCGCCATGGGAGCAGCACAAGGGGCAAAAAATGGCTCCACCACATAACGTCCAAAAGCCAGGGACACGTATGAGGCCACAGCTGGTCTGCAGGAGGAGAACCGGCTTTAAAGGTGTCACCGAATGTGTTTAATACCCCCAGAATCACCCTGATCCTCTACCTGATGAACAAGAACTCCACCCAGAGTCGTAGGAAAGCAGGCAGGGGCCCCAGTGTCTCCAGCAGGTAGGTGTAGTGACCCCCAGACTTGGTGAAACTGGTGCCCAGCTCAGCGTAACACAGAGCCCCTTAAAGAGCAGAGAAAGAGAGTGTGGAGGTTAGATTTAGGTCGTACAAAGACTCCAGGTAACCGATCACTGACAGGTGAGCTGAAAACGCTGCAAGAAAACATGAAATTATCACAGCAAACTGAATATTAGAAATGTATTTGATTTTGTTATTTAAATTAAAATAAATTAAATAATTTAATTATTACAACAAATTGAAATATTAGAGAATTTAATTATGTAATGAAAATTAAAGTAAATTAAATAGAAATTAAGGTATAACAAATTGAAATATTAGTAATAAATATAATTATGTCATGAAAATTAAAGTAAATTGAATAAAAACTAAATTAAATTATTACAACAAACTGAAATATTATAAATAAATTTAATCAAATCATATGAGAAATAAAGTTAATTTAATTTAGTTATTACAACAAATTGAAATATTATAAATTAATTTAATCAGGTCATACGACAGTAAATTAGATAAAGATTAGTCTATTACAACAAACTGAAATATTAGTAATAAATTTAATCAAATCATGTGAGAATCAAAGTAAATTCAATTAAATTTTAATTATTACAATAAATTGAAATATTAAAAGTAAATTGAATTCCATCATATGAGAAAATAAATTTAATTTAATTTTAAATTTAATTATTCTGACAAATTGAAATATTATAAATTAATTTAATCAAGTCATATGACTAAGTTAATTAAATAAAGATTAAATTATTACAACTAACTGAAATATTAGAAATGAATTCAATTAGATCATATGAAAATTAAAGTAAATTAAATTAAAATATTTCATTGAATCATTAAAACAAACTGAAATATTAGATCATATAAAAAATAAAGTGAATTAAATTAAATAGTTAAATTAAATAGTTAAAAAAAAACAAACATCAAACAGATTTGTTTCAGTTCTATAGGATTTTGAGTGACCTAAATGGGGACCATGTTGCCATGGTTACATGACAGTATGTAGTCAAGGAACAACCAAAAACCGCCCTGTGAAGAGAGCAGGTTTTAGTCTGCATCAGGACTCTGGGTGGTCCAGGATCTGATGCACATGCAGACAAAATATCGCTGCTACGTCAGAGTTTGTTGCGTATGGAGATCCAGACCTGCAGACCTATTAGCATGTTCATTTATCCGGATCACGCATGTCATGGATGACACAACATCATATGATCTCCAGGTGCATGTGCAGCGCCTACATGGAAACGATGCCCTGCAGAGGGAAGTCACGCCTGCAGGAGCAGCGTGATGTTCGGCTGAGGAAACTTCCATTCATGAAGGTGTTATGTTGACACATATCCCCCCCCCCCCCCCCCCCCATTCACGACCTGAAGGATCTGCGTCTGACAGAATGGTGTCAGAAACCACAGCAGACCTTCAGAGGTGGAGCTCAAACACTGACAGTTACTGTCGGGCTGCGTCCCTCAGAAAACGGACACGACTTATTCAGTATACGGCTTCATGTTATGCTGATTTCTGCGTGATATGTCCAGCAAATGAATCCTAATACTGTTTTCACTTGTTTTGTTTGTTTGTTGGGATGCACGCTATTGAAATTTTGGCCGATATGCCGATATTTTAAAACTCATGTGGCCGATAACCGATATCGATCCCGATATTAAAGCTGAAAAAAAATGAGCAGTTTTGTTATCCGTTTCCGACATTTTGAAAAATAGGCATGGGAAAAAATATCAATAGACTGAAATATCGCAAAATTTTCATATGCCAATACCAAATCGATATTCAAAAATGTGGTATCGATCTATTTTACTCACAAAATCTTGCAAGATTACATCATTCTGTTGCACATCTGTCACGATATTTTGTGAATTCTTGCAAGATTTCGCAACAGAACAATGAAATATCGGGAGATTTCATTAGTAAAATAGATTGATACCCAATTTTCGAATGTTACAATGATATCAACATATGAAAATATCGCGAAATTTTCTTGAATTCTTGTGAGATTTCATAACAAAATGATGAAATATCGCAAGATTTCATCAGTAAAATAGATCAATACCGCATTTTTAAATGTCAATATGATATCAGCATGTGAAAATATTGCGATATTTCAGTGTATCGATATTTTTTCCCACCCTTAGTCTGTAGAGGTGTGAAAGTCTGTAAAAAAAAAAGAAGTTTTTGAAGAAGAAGAAGTTGTTTTAGGGTTTTTTTTAGGCTTTAGAAACAGCAGCCTGATCAGTTAAAATATCGGTTAAATATCGGTGGGGTGGCTGATGTCCGATACTCATACACAATGTTTTTATCAGGTTTGAGTCACCGGATCACGGATTTGCACCCCCCCCATCACGGATGCTGGCTCCTGAACTGCGTGCTGATGACATGTTTGCACACATGATGCAGAATCCAGTTTACAAACAGTTTTCACCTTTTTTTCTTTTTCTAGTTGCAATTATTTTCCTCCAAAAAACGGTGCAAGCACATTTTTTCAGTTTTATTTTTCAGTATTTCCAGCTTTTGTGGAAAGTGGGATTAAATCAATGCATTTAAAGTTACTTGAATATGTTTTTATTTGTTTTTTATGGTGATTAAAGCGTGTCTTATTTCAGATTTTGGGACATGAACCTGTCTATTATGTAGTTTAGGCATGCAATACTGCAAATGTGCATGTTACGCCAAACAAAATGACTAAATGAGTTCTGTGAATGAGAAATTTAGTGATTATCGTTCATTCTTGACAACAAATGCATGAATAATCAGTTAAAAGTAAAAATGGAAACTATAGAGCGAAACTTACCGAACAAGGAGAGGATGCCGCACAGCGCCCACACCAGCAGAGAGAGCCCCACGCTGCCGCTGTTCATCAACACCCCCTTGGGTGCGATGAAGATCCCGCTGCCCACCACCGTCCCGATGATGAAGGACACAGCAGGCAGCAGCCCGATCTCCCTCCGAAGGTGCACCCCCTCCTCATCCGTCTCCTTCCTCTCCTCCTTCACCTGCAGTCCCTCCATTCCTCTGCAGCCGCGGGTCAAAGAGCGAATGTGGCTGAAGGGAGTAAACACGGCTCCCCCCCCCCCTCGTCCAGCTTGTTTTTCTCCACTCATTGGCTCGTCTCTTCACCCGCCCAGCTTGCAGGGAACAAAGCCAGCTCTCTGCCAAGCTCCACAACTGATGACAGCACTTTAGACGCTCCACACTTTCCTGCATTGTGCTGTTTGTCTGAGCACATGTGTGTTCAGCTTGACAGAGGGCTTTTGGGCTGAGGGGGGAGAGGGAGAGAGTTGTTGAAGCAGCTGCACCGACTACAGGGGGGCCACAAGTTCACACAGTCTGACTTTTACATCTCAGCCCTCAAAAACTCTGGTTCATACGGAAGATGATGAGGACCACTGATGAAAAAACAGAGAAGAAGTCTGAATTCTGACTGTTTTCCAGAACATTTGAGAAATAATCAGGAGATTTTTTTTTTATTATTAATGAAAAAAGTCAAAGTTATGAGAAAAAAGGTGGAATTCTGAAATTAAAGTAATAATTCAGACTTTTTTCTAGAACATAAAATAACGGGAGATTTTTCTTTTAAAACTCAGAATTCTGAATTTAATCCCAGAATTTGGACTTTTTCCCCTGAATTCTGTTTTTTCCCAAGAACATCTAAAAAAAAAAAAAGAAATTTTTTATAATTTCTGGAGGAAAAAAATTAGAATTCTGACTTTTTTTCCAGAAAATCTAAAAAAAAAAAAAAATCACCTGAATTTTATTGTATTATTTAAAAATATATAAGTTATGAGAAAAAAAGTGAGAATTCTGAAATTAAAGTCATAATTCAGGCTATTTTCCAGAACATAAGAAACAGGATTTTTTTTAAAGTCAGAATTCTGACTTTAATCTCAGAATTTTGACTCTTTTTCCCCAAATTCTGACTTTTTTTCCCAGAACATCTAAAAAAAAATTTGATATTTATAATTTCTGAAAAAAATCAGAATTCTGACTTTTTCCCAGAACATAAAAAAAATGCAGGAGATTTTTTTTTATTATTTCTAAAAAATCAAAGTTATGAGAAAAAAAGTCAGACTTCTGACTTCTTTCCAGAACATAAAAATGGGAGATTTTTTTAAAGTCAGAATTCTCTTTTTTTCTCCAAATTCTGACTTTTTTCCAAAACATCTTTTTTTTAAAAAAAATTGCGATATTTCTTTTTTTTATTTCTGAAAAAGTCAGAATTCTGACGCAGAACTATGACTTTTTTAGAACATTAAAAAAAATTGTTTTTTTTATTACAGAAAAAAGTCAGAATTTCAACTTTAATCTCAACATTCTGACTTTTTTTAATCAGAATTTTATTTCATTTTTTCTTCAGTGGCCCTAATCTTCTTCCGTAGGTTCAGATGAATTCATCCATA
The DNA here is from genome assembly GCA_023101725.1 of Atherinomorus stipes. Taxonomy (NCBI): domain Eukaryota; kingdom Metazoa; phylum Chordata; class Actinopteri; order Atheriniformes; family Atherinidae; genus Atherinomorus; species Atherinomorus stipes. The sequence continues at coordinate 121,284 of JALJCO010012723.1, forward strand.
TAAAAATGATTCATTCTTCCGCTGCAGAATAAAACAAGCAGACCTCAGATCAGTTCAGAATGAGAAACAAAAGTGGGGAAAAACCCCAGTAGCCGTTTGATTAGCTTGTTTTCTCTTCTTTTCACTTGACTGGCCACTGCATGGATGTCAGCTTCACTTCATCAACAGCAGCCGTGCTTGTTAAAATTCCTCTGAACCATAAATACCAAGAAGTTCCTGTTGTCAAGAGTCGTTCACTGTGAATGAATTCATCTGCAGAAGCTGCAAGACAGACGGCTTTAGAGCAGAAATCAGACATTTGAAGAAGTTCTTTCTCTTTAAACTAATGTTTTTGTCTTTTAGGTGATGTTTGTTCAGAATTAGAGCCGTTTTACAAGTTTACAGGTTTGAGTCAGATATGTCCATGAGATTTACAGCATTGGTTTGTGTTGGCAAATATCTGATGGTCTCACTCATCCTGTTTGTTATTCTTGGAGTTTTAAAGTGCCAGATTATTTTTGAAACTGTGAACTGTGACGACTTTTTGTGTCTTGTCTCCTTCTGAAGCCACCCAGCTCAAAAATAAATGTACTATGGACTAAAATTTTGCATACTTATAATACTTCAAGTGTGTTTATTAGTTAATTAGTAGTTTATTGGCTATTTTGTACTAAATATATTTGAATTGTAATGAAATTGTAGAAAAGCTACATTTGAAATGTAGAGGCGGTACGGAAAGTATTCAGACCCCTTTAAACTTTTCACTCAGTTTCATTGCAGCCATTTGCCAAAATCAAAAAGTTCATTTATTTTCTCATTAATGTCACTCAGCACCCCATCTGGACAGAAAAAAACAAATGTAGTAATTTTGTTTGTGTTTACGGAGAAATCGCTCCGTAAACACTTTGTTTAGCCCCACAGGGATTCTGAAAAGCATTTATTGAGGTGAAAAAGTTTTGCTTTAACGCGAAACATTATTTGAAATAAGTTAAACAATTAACAGTTTGTTTAAAATTAATTTTAATATTTATTACAGTGTACAGATTATATTTCTGTTTCCGTAATAAAGTGTACCTAAACTACTTAATGCCACCTTAAAAGCAGATCACAATCTTGGCTGAATGTGTGCAGATTTCTGATCATGTTCGGCTCCTTTAGCCGTCAAAAATGCAATAAAAAGCTAAAGTACAGGCAACAAACGCAGTAAAAATACTTTAATTTAAGGTGTTTCTTCAGATTAGAGTTTGAGTTTTTGGACGCAGCTAGCAGGTTGTTCACAGGCAGATTACACGGCACCGTCAGGTGTCGCTCATCCGCCACTTTTTTAGCTTTTTTTAGCTGTGGTTGTGATGCTAGCTAACAGGCAGCATGCTAGTTTAGCTGCCCTGTTATTCACTGGAAAATTATGGGATAGCCTACGCAACACTCGGCTTGTGCCACAAATAAATTATTTATTGGGGAAATGTGAAAAACACACAAGTGTTTTAATGGTATTACAAAAGTAACTGTATTATAAATACCCAGATTTACTGGAAACGGTTACTCCTAAATACGTATTCTGTTACTCCCCAACACTGTGTTAGATGCTAATCCAGAAAATCAAGCTAGTAGGCCTACAGGTCTGTGCAATCATATTGAAAAATTGGGAAAGATTTTACACAATTTTCCTGACTGTGCCGTAACACTGAATTTTAGGGCCCCCCACCTGTCAAATTCCACTTTAACCACTGTATATACAGTGGGGCAAAATAGTATTTAGTCAGCCACCAATTGTACAAGTTCTCCCACTCAAGAATATGAGAGAGGCCTGTAATTATCATCATAAATATACCTCAACTGTGAGAGATGGAATGAGAAAAAAAAAAAAAAAAATCCAGAAAATTGCATTGTCTGATTTTTAAAGAATTTATTTGCAAATTATGGTGGAAAATAAGTATTTGGTCAATAACAAAAGTTCACCTCAATACTTTGTTATATCCCCTTTGTTGGCAATGACAGAGGTCAAACGTTTTCTGTAAGTCTGAACAAGGTTTTCACACACTGTTGCTGGTATTTTGGCCCGTTCTTCCATGCAGATCTGCTCTAGAGCAGTGATGTTTTGGGGCTGTCGTTGGGCAACACGGACTTTCACTCCCTCTAAAGATTTTCTATGGGGTTGAGATCTGGAGACTGGCTAGGCCACTCCAGGACCTTGAAATGCTTCTTAGGAAGCCACTCCTTTGTCGCCCGGGCAGCGTGTTTGGGATCATTGTCATGCTGAAAGACCCAGCCACGTTTCATCTTCAATGCCCTGCTGATGGAAGGAGGTTTGCACTCAGAATCTCACCATACATCGCCCCATTCATTCTTTCCTTTACACTGATCAGTCGTCCTGGTCCCCTTGCAGAAAAACAGCCCCAAAGCATGATGTTTCCACCCCCATGCTTCACAGTAGGTATGGTGTTCTTTGGATGCAATTCAGCATTCTTTTTTTTTTAGAACTTTGCCAGTTTAGAACAGATACAGGCAATTTTATAGTACAACATTGTAACCCTGAGTGTGGGCCTGGGTTAACACAAAAAGCCAAGCAGTATTTATGAGACAATATGTCATAAATAAGGGTTTCCAATTCCACAGATGTAGAAAGGGAAAGACTGAGAAAAATAAAAAACAGAGCAAAAAGACATACAGAAACACATTAATTAAGGTATTTATAGACCAGGGACCATCTTCTTTTAAATAAAGGGAGCTGCAGCTGCAGTTGGGCTGTCATGTGTTCCATCATATAAACATTTCTCAAAATGTCCATCCATTGCTGTAATTCAGGGGGGCAGCTTTCATCCAATTAATAGTTATACATTTCTTTGCTATCATCAGCAATTCAGCATTCTTTCTCCTCCAAACACGAGAAGTTGCGTTTCTACCAAAAAGTTCTATTTTGGTTTCATCTGACCATATTACATTCTCCCAGTCCTCTTCTGGATCATCCAAATGCTCTCTAGCAAACTTCAGACGGGCCTGGATGTGTACTGGCTTAAGCAGGGGGACACGTCTGGCACTGCGGCGTAGTGTGTTACTGAGAGTAGCCTTTGTTACTTTGGTCCCAGCTCTCTGCAGGTCATTCACTAGGTCCCCCCATGTGGTTCTGGGATTTCTCCTCACCGTTCTTGTGATCATTTTGACCCCACGGGGGGAGATCTGGCGTGGAGCCCCAGATCGAGGGAGATTCTCAGTGGTCTTGTAAGTTTTCCATTTTCTAATAATTGCTCCCACAGTTGATTTCTTCACACCGAGCTGCTTACCTATTGCAGATTCAGTCTTCCCAGCCTGGTGCAGGTCTACAATTTGGTTTCTGGTGTCCTTTGACAGCTCTTTGGTCTCGGCCATAGTGGAGTTTGGAGTGTGACTGTTTGAGGTTGTGGACAGGTGTCTTATACTGATAATGAGTTCAAACAGGTGCAATTAATACAGGTAATGAGTGGAGGACGGAGGAGCCTCTTAAAGAAGTTACAGCTCTGTGAGAGCCAGAAATCTTGCTTGTTTGTATGTGACCAAATACTTATTTTCCACCATAATCTGCAAAAGAATCTTTAAAAATCAGACAGTGATTTTCTGGATGTTTTTCTCATTCTGTCTCTCAGAGTTGAGGTATATGAATGATGACAATTACAGGCCTCTCTCATCTTTGTAAGTGGGAGAACTTGTACAATTGGTGGCTGACTAAATACTTTTTTGCCCCACTGTATGTATATATATATATATATATATATATATATACACACACATTTTTGTGTTAAAGTGTTTGCCCCCTTCTAATTTCTTACTTTTTTGCATGTTAGTCACACTTAAATGTTTCAGATCATCAAACAAATTTGATTGTTTGACAAAAATAACAAAAGTAAACAGAAAATGCAGTTCTTAAAATGAAGATTTTATTTAAAGGGGTAAAGAATCCAAACCTCCATGGCCCTGTGTGAAGTGATCTCCCCCTAAACCTAATAACTGGTTGTTCCACCCTTAGCAGCAACAACTGCATCAAGCGTTGTGATAACTGGCAGTGAGTCTTCTACAGCGCTGTGGAGGAATTTTGTTCCACTCATTTTGCAGAATTGTTGTAATTCAGCCACATTGGAGGCTTTTCCAGCATGAACCGCCTTTTTAAGGTCATGCCACAGCATCTAATGGGATTCAGGTGGGGACTTTGACTAGGCCACTCCAAAGTCTTCATGTTGTTGTTCTTAAGCCATTCAGAGGTGGACTTGCTGGTGTGTTCTGGATATTGTTCTGCTGCAGAACCCAAGTGTGCTTCAGCTTGAGGTCACAACAGATGGCCGGACATTCTCCTTCAGGATTTCTTGGTAGAAGCAGAATTCATGGTTCCATTTACCACAGCAAGTCTTCCAGGTCCTGAAGCAGCAAAACAGCCCCAGACCATCACACTCCACCACCACATTTTACTGTTGGTATGATGTTCCTTTTCTGAAATGCCGTGTTACTTTTACGTAGATGTAATGGGACCTACACCTTCCAAAAAGTTCCCTTTTGTCTGTCAGTACAGAGTATTTTCCCAAAAGTCTTGGGGATCATCAAGATGCTTTCTGGCTAAACTGGACGAGCCTTTATGTTTTTTTGCTCAGCAGTGGTTTTGGTCTTGGAACTCTGCCATGCAGCCATTTTTGCCCCCAGTCTCTTTCTGATGGTGGAGTCATGAACACTGACCTTCATTGAGGCAAGTGAAGCCTGCAGTTCTTGGATGTTGTTCTGGGGTCTTTTGTGACCTCTTGGATGGTCGTCGCTGTGCTCTTGGGGTCATTTTGGTCGGTCGGCCCCTCCTGGGAAGGTTCACCACTGTTCCATGTTTTCACCATTTGTGGATAATGGTTCTCACTGTGGTTCTCTGGAGTCCCAAAGCTTTAGAAATGGCTTTGGAACCTTTTCCAGACTGAAAGATCTCAATGACTTTGTTTCTCATTTTTACTGAATTTGTTTTGGACCGCAACATGGGCAGGTCCTATTTAAGTGATTTCTTGATTGAGAACAGGTGTGGCAGTAATCAGGCCTGGATGTGGATAGAGAAATTGAACTCTGCTTTCAAAGATGTGATAAAACCACAGTTGATTTATGTTTTAACAGGGGGGCAATCACTTTTTCACACAGGACCATGGAGGTTTGGTCCCCCCCCCCAATAAAAAATCTTTATTCCAAACTGCATTTTGTGTTTACTTGTGTTATCTTTGACTCACATTAAAAATGTTTGATGATCTGAAACATTTAAGTGTGACAAACATGCAAAAAAGTAAGAAATCAGGAATGAGGAAGACTTTTTCCACACAGCTGTACATATATATATATAGTATTTTTTTTATGGATTTAGTCGTATGTTGTTTTTGCCCTGTGTTTGGCAGTTACTGCTTTTACTGAGTGTATGTTTCATGGCTACATTTGTGATTCTTGTCTCTTTTTAAAAACCGACCTGGTGACTGGAAACTGAATTGCCCTTCAGGGATAAATAAAGAAGCTGAACTGAAACAAAACCTCCAGTTCAAACAGGAACACACATTTTCACCTGTTCACCGGTGAAATGATTTACTAACACCCTGATCAAACTTTATTCCTCTAAACCCAACCTTGGACCGTCCCCCTTTGACCTTGGGTTGATGGTTGGAGGTCAGGCAGGTGTGCATCCATGTACACCTGAAAAGAAAGAATGACATTTAATTCATTCAATAACACATATTTAACCCTGAATAAACCAGCGTTACAGACACACTGGTTCAGGATTGTTTTACTCCCCTGCATTTAGTTTTATACTCAGTAATGGAGGACCTTTCTAAAGTAATGAAGTAAATTACTTGGGCCAAAAAAGTATGATGACACGTCATGAAAACGGTGACTTCCCAGGTGAACTTTGCTGAAGGCGTCGCTGGAAAGTCCTTCACCCACCAGCGCTTTAGTGACACCGGCTGGCAAAACAGCTACACTGCAGCACACTCAGAAACGGGGAACCCTGTTCATCTTTTACAGTTAAAGATATAGGGGCCCGCCGACAGGGGGGGGGGGGGGCACACAGATCTGCTGTCCCGGGCCGAGGGGGGGGGGGGGGGGGCAGAGCTGGGCCCGGATTGCATGGGTTTGAAAACCCCTCTGATAATATGAACCGCAATTACAGCGACCTGCTACAAGTCCTCCGTCACTTATGTAAGAGCAAGTTCCATTTACATCTTATTTTTGGTTCTAACTTGTTCCTCATGGCCTGGTTCTAATGGGTTCCTCGTGTCCTGGTTTTAACAGGTTCCACATGGCCTGGTTCTAAGAGGTTCCTCATGGCCTGGTTCTAATATGTTCCTCTGGGCCTGGTTCTAACATGTTCCTCTGGGCCTGGTTCTAACAGGTTCCTCATGACCTGGTTCTAAGAGGTTACTCATGGCCTGGTTCTAACAGGTTCCTCTGGGCCTGGTTCTAACAGGTTCCTCATGGCCTGGTTCTAACAGGTTCCTCTGGGCCTGGTTCTAATATGTTCCTCTGGGCCTGGTTCCAACAGGTTCCTCATGACCTGGTTCTAACAGGTTCCTCTGGGCCTGGTTCTAACAGGTTCCTCATGGCCTGGTTCTAATGGGTTCCTCATGGTCTGGTTCTAACATGTTCCTCTGGACCTGGTTCTAACAGGTTCCTCATGGCCTGGTTCTAACATGTTCCTTGTGGCCTGGTTCTTATGGGTTCCTCATGGCCTGGTTCTAACGGGTTCCTCGTGTCCCGGTTCTAACAGGTTCCTCTGGGCCTGGTTCTAACATGTTTCTCTGGGCCTGGTTCTAGCAGGTTTCTAATGGCCTGGTTCTAACAGGTTCCTCATGGCCTGGTTCTAACATGTTCCTTATGGCCTGGTTCTAATGGGTTTCTCAGGGCCTGGTTCTAAGAGGGTTCCTCATGGCCTGGTTTTAGCATGTTCCTTATGGCCTGGTTCTAACAGGTTTCTAATGGCCTGGTTCTAATGGGTTCCTCAGGGCCTGGTTCTAACATGTTCCTCTGGGCCTGGTTCTAACAGGTTCCTCTGGGCCTGGTTCTAGCATGTTCCTCTGGGCCTGGTTCTAATATGTTCATCTAGGCCTGGTTCTAACATGTTCATCTGGGCCTGGTTCTAACATGTTCCTCTGGGCCTGGTTCTAACATGTTCCTCTGGGCCTGGTTCTAATATGTTCCTCTGGGCCTGGTTCTAATATGTTCCTCTGGGCCTGGTTCTAATATGTTCATCTGGGCCTGGTTCTAATAGGTTCCTCTGGGCCTGGTTCTAACATGTTCCTCTCGGTCTGGTTCTAATATGTTCCTGTGGGCCTGGTTCTAACATGTTCCTCTGGGCCTGGTTCTAACAGGTTCCTCTGGGCCTGGTTCTAATATGTTCCTCTGGGCCTGGTTCTATAAGATTCCTCTGGGCCTGGTTCTAACAGGTTCCTCTGGGCCTGGTTCTAATATGTTCCTCTGGGCCTGGTTCTAACAGGTTCCTCTGGGCCTGGTTCTAAGAGGTTCCTCTGGGCCTGGTTCTAATATGTTCCTCTGGGCCTTGTTCTAACAGGTTCCTCTTGGCCTGGTTCTATAAGATTCCTCTGGGCCTGGTTCTAACAGGTTCCTCTGGGCCTGGTTCTAATATGTTCCTCTGGGCCTGGTTCTAACAGGTTCCTCAGGGCCTGGTTCTAACAGGTTCCTCTGGGCCTGGTTCTAACATGTTCCTCAGGGGGCCTGGTTCTAATATGTTCCTCTGGGCCTGGTTCTAACAGGTTCCTCTGGGCCTGGTTCTATAAGATTCCTCTGGGCCTGGTTCTAACAGGTTCCTCTTGGCCTGGTTCTATAAGATTCCTCTGGGCCTGGTTCTAACAGGTTCCTCTGGGCCTGGTTCTAACAGGTTCCTCTGGGCCTGGTTCTAAGAGGTTCCTCTGGGCCTGGTTCTAACAGGTTCCTCTTGGCCTGGTTCTATAAGATTCCTCTGGGCCTGGTTCTAACAGGTTCCTCTGGGCCTGGTTCTAGCATGTTCCTCTGGGCCTGGTTCTAATATGTTCATCTGGGCCTGGTTCTAACATGTTCATCTGGGCCTGGTTCTAACATGTTCCTCTGGGCCTGGTTCTAACATGTTCCTCTGGGCCTGGTTCTAATATGTTCCTCTGGGCCTGGTTCTAATATGTTCCTCTAGGCCTGGTTCTAATAGGTTCCTCTGGGCCTGGTTCTAACATGTTCCTCTCGGTCTGGTTCTAATATGTTCCTGTGGGCCTGGTTCTAACATGTTCCTCTGGGCCTGGTTCTAACAGGTTCCTCTAGGCCTGGTTCTAACATGTTCCTCTGGGCTTGGTTCTAACATGTTCCTCTGGGCCTGGTTCTATTATGTTCATCTGGGCCTGGTTCTAACATGTTCCTCTGAGCCTGGTTCTAACAGGTTCCTCTGGGCCTGGTTCTAATATGTTCCTCTGGGCCTGGTTCTAATATGTTCCTCTGGGCCTGGTTCTAATATGTTCATCTGGGCCTGGTTCTAATAGGTTCCTCTGGGCCTGGTTCTAACATGTTCCTCTCGGTCTGGTTCTAATATGTTCCTGTGGGCCTGGTTCTAACATGTTCCTCTGGGCCTGGTTCTAACAGGTTCCTCTGGGCCTGGTTCTAGCAGGTTTCTAATGGCCTGGTTCTAACAGGTTCCTCATGGCCTGGTTCTAACATGTTCCTTATGGCCTGGTTCTAATGGGTTTCTCAGGGCCTGGTTCTAAGAGGGTTCCTCATGGCCTGGTTTTAGCATGTTCCTTATGGCCTGGTTCTAACAGGTTTCTAATGGCCTGGTTCTAAGAGGTCCCTTAGGGCCCTGGTTCTAATGGGTTCCTCAGGGCCTGGTTCTAACAGGTTCCTCATGGCCTGGTTCTAATGGGTTCCTCAGGGCCTGGTTCTAGCAGGTTTCTAATGGCCTGGTTCTAACGGGTTCCTCGTGGCCTGGTTCTAACAGGTTTCTCAAGGCCTGGTTCTAACGGGTTCCTCAAGGCCTGGTTCAAACAGGTTCCTCAGGGCCTGGTTCTAACATGTTCCTCTGGGCCTGGTTCTAACAGGTTCCTCTGGGCCTGGTTCTAACATGTTCCTCTGGGCCTGGTTCTAACATGTTCCTCTGGGCCTGGTTCTATTATGTTCATCTGGGCCTGGTTCTAACATGTTCCTCTGGGCCTGGTTCTAACAGGTTCCTCTGGGCCTGGTTCTAACATGTTCCTCTGGGCCTGGTTCTAACATGTTCCTCTGGGCCTGGTTCTAATATGTTCCTCTGGGCCTGGTTCTAATATGTTCCTCTGGGCCTGGTTCTATGTTCATCTGGGCCTGGTTCTAATAGGTTCCTCTGGGCCTGGTTCTAACAGGTTCCTCTGGGCCTGGTTCTAAGAGGTTCCTCTGGGCCTGGTTCTAATATGTTCCTCTGGGCCTGGTTCTAACAGGTTCCTCTTGGCCTGGTTCTATAAGATTCCTCTGGGCCTGGTTCTAACAGGTTCCTCTGGGCCTGGTTCTAATATGTTCCTCTGGGCCTGGTTCTAACAGGTTCCTCAGGGCCTGGTTCTAACAGGTTCCTCTGGGCCTGGTTCTAACATGTTCCTCAGGGGGCCTGGTTCTAATATGTTCCTCTGGGCCTGGTTCTAACAGGTTCCTCTGGGCCTGGTTCTATAAGATTCCTCTGGGCCTGGTTCTAACAGGTTCCTCTTGGCCTGGTTCTATAAGATTCCTCTGGGCCTGGTTCTAACAGGTTCCTCTGGGCCTGGTTCTAATATGTTCCTCTGGGCCTGGTTCTAACAGGTTCCTCTGGGCCTGGTTCTAAGAGGTTCCTCTGGGCCTGGTTCTAATATGTTCCTCTGGGCCTGGTTCTAACAGGGTCCTCTGGGCCTGGTTCTAACATGTTCCTCAGGGGCTGGTTCTAATTGGTTTCTCAGGGCCTGGTTCTAACAGGTTCCTCAGGGCCTGGTTCTAACAGGTTCCTCTGGGCCTGGTTCTAACATGTTCCTCAGGGGCTGGTTCTAAATGGTTTCTCAGGGCCTGGTTCTAACAGGTTCCTCATGGCCTGGTTTTAACATGTTCCTCTGGGCCTGGTTCTAATTGGTTTCTCAGGGCCTGGTTCTAACATGTTCCTCATGGCCTGGTTTTAACATGTTCCTCAGGGGCCTGGTTCTAATTGGTTTCTCAGGGCCTGGTTCTAACAGGTTCCTCAGGGGGCCTGGTTCTAATTGGTTTCTCAGGGCCTGGTTCTAACATGTTCATCATGGCCTGGTTCTAGCATGTTCCTCATGGTCTGGTTCTAACAGGTTCCTCTGGGCCTGGTTCTAACATGTTCCTCATGGCCTGGTTCTAATTGGTTTCTCAGGGCCTGGTTCTAACAGGTTCCTCATGGCCTGGTTTTAACATGTTCCTCAGGGGCCTGGTTCTAATTGGTTTCTCAGGGCCTGGTTCTAACAGGTTCCTCAGGGGGCCTGGTTCTAATTGGTTTCTCAGGGCCTGGTTCTAACATGTTCATCATGGCCTGGTTCTAATGGGTTCCTCAGGGCCTGGTTCTAACATGTTCCTCTGGGCCTGGTTCTAACAGGTTCCTCTGGGCCTGGTTCTAGCATGTTCCTCTGGGCCTGGTTCTAATATGTTCATCTGGGCCTGGTTCTAACATGTTCATCTGGGCCTGGTTCTAACATGTTCCTCTGGGCCTGGTTCTAACATGTTCCTCTGGGCCTGGTTCTAATATGTTCCTCTGGGCCTGGTTCTAATATGTTCCTCTGGGCCTGGTTCTAATATGTTCCTCTGGGCCTGGTTCTAATAGGTTCCTCTGGGCCTGGTTCTAACATGTTCCTCTCGGTCTGGTTCTAATATGTTCCTGTGGGCCTGGTTCTAACATGTTCCTCTGGGCCTGGTTCTAACAGGTTCCTCTAGGCCTGGCTCTAACATGTTCCTCTGGGCTTGGTTCTAACATGTTCCTCTGGGCGTGGTTCTATTATGTTCATCTGGGCCTGGTTCTAACATGTTCCTCTGGGCCTGGTTCTAACAGGTTCCTCTGGGCCTGGTTCTAATATGTTCCTCTGGGCCTGGTTCTAATATGTTCCTCTGGGCCTGGTTCTAATATGTTCATCTGGGCCTGGTTCTAATAGGTTCCTCTGGGCCTGGTTCTAACATGTTCCTCTCGGTCTGGTTCTAATATGTTCCTGTGGGCCTGGTTCTAACATGTTCCTCTGGGCCTGGTTCTAACAGGTTCCTCTGGGCCTGGTTCTAGCAGGTTTCTAATGGCCTGGTTCTAACAGGTTCCTCATGGCCTGGTTCTAACATGTTCCTTATGGCCTGGTTCTAATGGGTTTCTCAGGGCCTGGTTCTAAGAGGGTTCCTCATGGCCTGGTTTTAGCATGTTCCTTATGGCCTGGTTCTAACAGGTTTCTAATGGCCTGGTTCTAAAAAGGTCCCTTAGGGCCCTGGTTCTAATGGGTTCCTCAGGGCCTGGTTCTAACAGGTTCCTCATGGCCTGGTTCTAATGGGTTCCTCAGGGCCTGGTTCTAGTAGGTTTCTAATGGCCTGGTTCTAACGGGTTCCTCGTGGCCTGGTTCTAACAGGTTTCTCAAGGCCTGGTTCTAACGGGTTCCTCAAGGCCTGGTTCAAACAGGTTCCTCAGGGCCTGGTTCTAACATGTTCCTCTGGGCCTGGTTCTAACATGTTCCTCTGGGCCTGGTTCTAACATGTTCCTCTGGGCCTGGTTCTATTATGTTCATCTGGGCCTGGTTCTAACATGTTCCTCTGGGCCTGGTTCTAACAGGTTCCTCTGGGCCTGGTTCTAACATGTTCCTCTGGGCCTGGTTCTAACATGTTCCTCTGGGCCTGGTTCTAATATGTTCCTCTGGGCCTGGTTCTAATATGTTCCTCTGGGCCTGGTTCTATGTTCATCTGGGCCTGGTTCTAATAGGTTCCTCTGGGCCTGGTTCTAACATGTTCCTCTCGGTCTGGTTCTAATATGTTCCTGTGGGCCTGGTTCTAACATGTTCCTCTGGGCCTGGTTCTAACAGGTTCCTCTGGGCCTGGTTCTAGCAGGTTTCTAATGGCCTGGTTCTAACAGGTTCCTCTGGGCCTGGTTCTAATATGTTCCTCTGGGCCTGGTTCTAACAGGTTCCTCTTGGCCTGGTTCTATAAGATTCCTCTGGGCCTGGTTCTAACAGGTTCCTCAGGGCCTGGTTCTAACAGGTTCCTCTGGGCCTGGTTCTAACATGTTCCTCAGGGGGCCTGGTCCTAATATGTTCCTCTGGGCCTGGTTCTAACAGGTTCCTCTGGGCCTGGTTCTAACAGGTTCCTCTGGGCCTGGTTCTAATATGTTCCTCTGGGCCTGGTTCTAACAGGTTCCTCTGGGCCTGGTTCTAACAGGTTCCTCTGGGCCTGGTTCTAATATGTTCCTCTGGGCCTGGTTCTAACAGGTTCCTCTTGGCCTGGTTCTATAAGATTCCTCTGGGCCTGGTTCTAACAGGTTCCTCTGGGCCTGGTTCTAATATGTTCCTCTGGGCCTGGTTCTAACAGGTTCCTCTGGGCCTGGTTCTAACATGTTCCTCAGGGGCTGGTTCTAATTGGTTTCTCAGGGCCTGGTTCTAACAGGTTCCTCAGGGCCTGGTTCTAACAGGTTCCTCTGGGCCTGGTTCTAACATGTTCCTCAGGGGCTGGTTCTAATTGGTTTCTCAGGGCCTGGTTCTAACAGGTTCCTCATGGCCTGGTTTTAACATGTTCCTCTGGGCCTGGTTCTAATTGGTTTCTCAGGGCCTGGTTCTAACATGTTCCTCATGGCCTGGTTTTAACATGTTCCTCAGGGGCCTGGTTCTAATTGGTTTCTCAGGGCCTGGTTCTAACAGGTTCCTCAGGGGGCCTGGTTCTAATTGGTTTCTCAGGGCCTGGTTCTAACATGTTCATCATGGCCTGGTTCTAGCATGTTCCTCATGGCCTGGTTCTAACAGGTTCCTCTGGGCCTGGTTCTAACATGTTCCTCATGGCCTGGTTCTAATTGGTTTCTCAGGGCCTGGTTCTAACAGGTTCCTCATGGCCTGGTTTTAACATGTTCCTCAGGGGCCTGGTTGTAATTGGTTTCTCAGGGCCTGGTTCTAACAGGTTCCTCAGGGGGCCTGGTTCTAATTGGTTTCTCAGGGCCTGGTTCTAACATGTTCATCATGGCCTGGTTCTAATGGGTTCCTCAGGGCCTGGTTCTAACATGTTCCTCTGGGCCTGGTTCTAACAGGTTCCTCTGGGCCTGGTTCTAACATGTTCCTCTGGGCCTGGTTCTAATATGTTCATCTGGGCCTGGTTCTAACATGTTCATCTGGTCCTGGTTCTAACATGTTCCTCTGGGCCTGGTTCTAACAGGTTCCTCTGGGCCTGGTTCTAACATGTTCCTCTGGGCCTGGTTCTAACATGTTCCTCTGGGCCTGGTTCTATTATGTTCATCTGGGCCTGGTTCTAACATGTTCCTCTGGGCCTGGTTCTAACAGGTTCCTCTGGGCCTGGTTCTAATATGTTCCTCTGGGCCTGGTTCTAATATGTTCCTCTGGGCCTGGTTCTAATATGTTCATCTGGGCCTGGTTCTAATAGGTTCCTCTGGGCCTGGTTCTAACATGTTCCTCTCGGTCTGGTTCTAATATGTTCCTGTGGGCCTGGTTCTAACATGTTCCTCTGGGCCTGGTTCTAACAGGTTCCTCTGGGCCTGGTTCTAGCAGGTTTCTAATGGCCTGGTTCTAACAGGTTCCTCATGGCCTGGTTCTAACATGTTCCTTATGGCCTGGTTCTAATGGGTTTCTCAGGGCCTGGTTCTAAGAGGGTTCCTCATGGCCTGGTTTTAGCATGTTCCTTATGGCCTGGTTCTAACAGGTTTCTAATGGCCTGGTTCTAAGAGGTCCCTTAGGGCCCTGGTTCTAATGGGTTCCTCAGGGCCTGGTTCTAACAGGTTCCTCATGGCCTGGTTCTAATGGGTTCCTCAGGGCCTGGTTCTAGCAGGTTTCTAATGGCCTGGTTCTAACATGTTCCTCAGGGCCTGGTTCAAACAGGTTCCTCAGGGCCTGGTTCTAACATGTTCCTCTGGGCCTGGTTCTAACAGGTTCCTCTGGGCCTGGTTCTAACATGTTCCTCTGGGCCTGGTTCTAACATGTTCCTCTGGGCCTGGTTCTATTATGTTCATCTGGGCCTGGTTCTAACATGTTCCTCTGGGCCTGGTTCTAACAGGTTCCTCTGGGCCTGGTTCTAACATGTTCCTCTGGGCCTGGTTCTAACATGTTCCTCTGGGCCTGGTTCTAATATGTTCCTCTGGGCCTGGTTCTAATATGTTCCTCTGGGCCTGGTTCTAATATGTTCATCTGGGCCTGGTTCTAATAGGTTCCTCTGGGCCTGGTTCTAACATGTTCCTCTCGGTCTGGTTCTAATATGTTCCTGTGGGCCTGGTTCTAACATGTTCATCTTGGCCTGGTTCTAACAGGTTCCTCTGGGCCTGGTTCTAACATGTTCCTTATGGCCTGGTTCTAATGGGTTTCTCAGGGCCTGGTTCTAAGAGGGTTCCTCATGGCCTGGTTTTAGCATGTTCCTTATGGCCTGGTTCTAACAGGTTTCTAATGGCCTGGTTCTAAGAGGTCCCTTAGGGCCCTGGTTCTAATGGGTTCCTCAGGGCCTGGTTCTAACAGGTTCCTCATGGCCTGGTTCTAATGGGTTCCTCAGGGCCTGGTTCTAGCAGGTTTCTAATGGCCTGGTTCTAACGGGTTCCTCGTGGCCTGGTTCTAACAGGTTTCTCAAGGCCTGGTTCTAACGGGTTCCTCAAGGCCTGGTTCAAACAGGTTCCTCAGGGCCTGGTTCTAACATGTTCCTCAGGGCCTGGTTCTAACAGGTTTCTAATGGCCTGGTTCTAACAGGTTCCTCTGGACCCGGTCCTTGCAGGGTCCAGGCTCGTGCCAGTCGGCCTTCTGGAGTTAGATCGGTTCTCTGTTTGTTGGAACACGTGGAGCTGAGAGGCCACAATGCCAAAGATCGTGTGATTTTGTTAAGATGACTCACTAGCTTAAATAAATATAAAAATGTAAGATTCACGTTGAAACCCAGGTTAGTGAGACAACTGTAAATGTTTGGCTTCGTGTAAAACAGAAATATAAATAAATTATTTTCCAAGATGCATTTCTTTATGTCCGCAGAAAACCTGTGATGGCTACTTTCTGCTTGGACGAAGGGTCTTTCTGCTGCACTGGTTCGTTGTGACATAGGGGGAATAAAAGCAGAACTGTGACACTACAGCTGTATTAATAATGTCCGGGTATCTGCGGTCGATCAAGAAAGAAGCTCTCGTAATGTAGGCAACAGAAAGTTTACGACCAAGTTCAACGTTCAAGCGTTGCTTTGTATTTCAGAACCGAGTAAACCCTCTTCATCAATAGACCAGCTTTGACCATGCGAGGCGTGACGTCACGCAACCCCCACCCGCTACGGTTGGAGCGGAGCGAGTGAAGAAGAAGGGCAGCCCGGGGCGAACTTTTCAACGTTTCCGCTGAAAAACATCTCCCGGTTCGGTGTAAAATGGCTCAGATGACCGCCGGCGGCTCCGAGCGGGACTCCCCGTCATCGTCGACACAACACGGGACCGGGGAAACGAGAGGAGCCGGCGCGGAGGGCCAGGCCGTGCCGGACCTCAAACAGGAACCGGGCGACAACAACGAGGACGGAGCGGAGAGCCGCGGTGCTCGTTCGGTGGAGGAGCCCGGCTCAACGCTGCCTCCCGGTCCCGAACCGGACCCGCAGACGGCCTCACCGGGGAGCGGCGGCGGGGAAGACGGGGGCACCCTCGACGAACCGGGGAGAAGCCCCGTACAAGGGAGTTTGGCGAGCAGCACGGACTCCGCGCAGGAGGGCTCCCGGGTGCTGCAAGAAGAACAAAGAGAGGGGGAGAACGTGTCCGGCTCGCCGCCCGCAGAGGGCACGAGGACCGCGGAGAGGGGCAGCAAGAGGCGGGGCAGCGTGGAGCTCACCGCGCCTGACCCGGACGGAGAGCCGCTCAGCCGCATGGACTCCGAGGACAGGTGCGTGGAAGAGGGCCTGGAGGGCGGTGGAGGTGCTGGTACCTCAGCTCAGATCACGCTGAGGTACAAGCCAACAACAATAATAAATAATAAAGAAATATAATAATAATAAAGAAATATAAAATGCTTTTCCAAATAAATGAAGAACAGTCCGCTTATTCGATCTTTAGATGCTTTTCTGATGATTCAGGCGAAGAAAAAGATGTCTGATATTAACATTGAATTTTTTTATAACTAGATCAATAGAAAGATTAACTTATAAAAGTTAGCTGCTAATTAGTGGTGATAAAGAACAAGAGTGTGTTTTAAAATTAATTAAAGAAAATTGAGTGATGGACATTTTTGGAGTAATGAGAAGGCAGGCTGAAACCAGCTGATTATAAAGCATAATTACAGTTTAATTATGAGTAAAACTATGAAAGAAACATCAGTTTCCTTCCAGTTTAGGGAGAGGAAATGCATCATGTGTTGCATGAATTCATCACTTTACTGTTCTTTCATTTGGCTCAGACGAGGGGAAAAACAACCTGATTGTAGATAGTTGGCGGGGGAAAGTGAAAGTTTGAATCTGGAGGTCACTGAACGCACCACTGATGGGGAGCTTCTTCCTGACCTGACTCACCTGGGCAACTTCAGGGTGCGTTCACACTCTGGCTGTCTGGTCGTTTCAGAGGATAATACCACTCCGGCTGCAGGAGATTGGAAAAAACTGACATTCAATGTTTTCTAACCCTGATAGTCCTCAAAATTATATGAAAGAAAAAAAAAAAAAACTGTCAGTGAAGTAAGTAGAAATTGACAAAAGTAACAATAAATGAAAATTCTGTGATGGGAGCGGATCAAAGAATTTCCACGCAGCAGAAGTTTCTTATTGCTGCAACAAAAATAACATTTTATTAAATACAGCAGGGGGGGGGGGGGGGGTATTGAACACGGTGACATTTTTCTCATAAATATATTTCTAGTAGAGCTACTGACATGAAATTTGTGTCAGCAACAACCCAAGTAATGCACACATACAAAGAAATCCTACCACTTCTGTGTAATACAGTGAAATGATACAGGGAATAAGTATTGAATGCGCTTACTGAAATTTATTTACTACTTAGTGTAAAAACCTTTGTTGGTGATTCCAGCCTCCAGACGCCTCCTGTATGCAGAAACCAGTGGAAAACGTTGCTCAGGTGTGATTTTGGTCCATTCTTCCACAAACTGCCTTCAGATCTTCAAGGTCGGGGTCTCTTTTGTAAACTCGGATCTTCAGTTCTTTCGGGTCGGGTGATTGACTGGTCCGTTCTAGCAGCTTTATCTCCTTCTTCTTAAAGGGATATTGTGTAAGTTCTCCTGTGTTTTATTCACAAAAACTGTGAATAAAACCCCACGGGGTAACTTTTGGTTCAAAAGTGTTTTTTCATTAATCAGTAATCACTCCCATCAACAAACTGAAGTGCTCCTCTAAGTTCTAAATTTGCCGTTCGTATCATTCATTTACACATCGAGCAGAGCGGCTCGGTGGAGGCTGCCATGTCGTATCGCCATGTTTTTGCGTTCGGGAGAAGCGTGACAGTAGGAAAACACAGAAACTCACCGGACACACCGGAGTTTTCAGCTCAGTTCGAGGTAATGTCTTTGAAAAGTCACCGCGCTGCAGTGGGAGAAACCAGCGTCTCACTGATGCTGCGTTCATGTGCAGTCGGGCAGACGGCCGTTGGTAACAAACCAGGTGTCATTTTAATCAATGAAGCCGAGCGAAAGACGGTAAAACATGGGTCAGGGAAAACAATACGACATCGCCATTACAACCGAACAGATGTGGACTGATGTCACTGTAACTGACGGACCACGTCTTCACATAGAGGCCGGTGATAACTTTATATGCAGCGGATGTCGTCGGTCTGCCCGGTTTCACGCGAATGCAGCATGAAAAGTACGAGGGAGCTGCTCCCGATTACACAGTGTCCCTTTAAAGCAGGTGAGTGTTTCTTGGCTGTGTGGTGGGACGGTCGTCTTGCTGAAAGATCCAGCCTCTTTTCATCTTCAGCAGATTCTGGTCCAGAATGTGTCTCTACTTTCCTCCATTCATTCTTCCTTCAATCATATGAAGTCTGCCAGTACCACATGCTGAAAAACAGCCCCCACCATGATGCTCCCACCTCCAAACTTCACTGTTGCTATGGTGTTTTTGGTGCCATTTCTCCTCCAAACATGTTTTGTCTTATGACATCCTAAGAGTTCAGTTCTGGTCTCATCTGACCAGACTATGTTTTCCAGAATGTCATGGGTTTGTCCAGATGTTGTGTTGCAAACTTCAAACCAGCATCAACCTGCTTCTTCTTCAGAAATGGAGTCTTGCGTGGTGTGCGTGCATGAAGGCCATGGTGGTTGAGTGCGTTCCTTCTTGTTTTCTCTGAAACAACTGTAGCTGCTGGTTCCAGGTCTTTCTGAAGCTCTCCACGAGTGGTCCTGGGCTGTTGGAGAACCTTTCTGATGATTGTTCTGACTCCTCTGTCTGAAATCTTGTGAGGAGCACCTGGCCGTGGCCGCTTTATGACCATGCCGTGTTCTTTCCACTTCCGGATGATGGTCCCAATGGTGCTCACTGGAACTTTCACAAGTTTACAAATGCACCTGGAACCAATGCCTTCAGTGTGTTTGCAATAATAAGGTTGCGTAGGTCTTTAGACAGCTCTTTGCTTTTACCCATCATGCAATGCTTCTTGTCGGACACCTTGGTGATGAGAAACCTTTTTAAAGGCATCAATCAGGACTAAAGCAGCTGATATTACTTTGCACTGATAGGGGACAGGATTACTTTCTAAATACTGACAGACTCCAGCTGCTTTCTTGGCTTTTCCAGATATTTTTATCCACCATTTCTTCATGTGTTCAATACTTATTCCCTGTTTAATTTCGCTTTATTAGACATAACTTAATTTATGGACATAAATGTTATAATTTCTTTGTATGTGTGCATTACTTGGGTTGTTAACAACATCTGGTGAAAATTTTATGTCAATAGCTCTACTAGAAATTAGGCATGCACAATATAATCGGCCCCCTATCGATATCGGCCTTAAAAATTCTTCTTCTTCTTCAAAAACTTATTTTTTAAAGACTTAAAAACTTCTAAAGACTAGGGGTGGGAAAAATATTGATTCACTGAAATATTGCAATATTTTCATATGCTGATATCATATTGACATTTAAAAATGCAGTATCAATCTATTTTTACTAACGAAATCTTGCGATATTTCATCGTTCTGTTACAAAATTTCACAAGATATCGTGAGATTTTGCAACAGAACGATGAAATCTTGCGAGATTTTGTTCGTAGAATAGATTGATTCTGCGTTTTTGAATATCGACTTGATATCGGCATATGAAAATACCACAATATTTTAGTGTATCATTATTTTTTTCCACCCCTACTTTTCAAAGTGTCTGTAACGGATAACAAAACTGCTATTTGCAATGACTGCTTATTTTTTCAGCTTTAATATTGGTATCGATATCGGTTATCGGCCACATGAGATTTAAAATATTGGCATATCAGATATCGGCCAAAATTCCAATATTGTACATTCCGAATAGAAATATATTTTCTGAGAAAAATGTTGACTTGTTCAATAATTTTTTCCCTGCTGTATCAGCCTCATGTTGGGCCGACGCGACCATTCACCCGCTGATAATGGACCCCCCCCCCCAAAAATACAGTCATACACACAGAAGCTTTGCGTCTCCCATGAATCTGCTGTTCGTGCTGTAACACTGTCCAGTCTTCTCTCCCTCTTCTTCGTTGGTGTTCTTGACATCTCCAACATCTTCCTGTGTGTCTCCAGCATCAGCTCCACCCTGATGGACATGGACAGCTTGGCATCCAGCGGGCGCTCCACTCCCGCCATGCTCAACGGCTGCGGCGTGACAGCGGTGGGGGGTCTGGCGCCGTCGGGGGGGAAGTCCCTGAGCTACACCTGCTGCTGGGACCACTGTCAGCTGCTGTTCTCCAGCAGCCCGGACCTGGCCGAGCACATCCGGGCCACACATGTGGACGGCCAGAGAGGAGGGGTCAGTGGGACTCGTTCTACGTCATGCTAGATTAAGGCCAGTGTCTTAAAAGTGGCCATTTCTTCATCCAAGGTCTTAAATTTGATCCAGATGAGTCTTAATTTATTACTTTTATTCATTCCTGAGGAGCGTTGGCCACGTAAAATACGATGAATAACATATCAGAGAGTTTCCGATAGCTCCGAGGGACATTTTCAAGTTCATTTTCTTTTTTTTTTCCATTAAATTATTCATGCCCTCCAATTAAAGACTGAAAAAAAAAAAGTTGAAATCCACAAAATTAACAATAAATAAAAATTCTATGAAAATCATGACACTGATTTTGAATTGTGGTCCAACAAAAATATTAACAACAAACACACACAAAATAAAACTAGTAAACAAGCATGATGAAGCTAAAATGTTGTTGAGCAACACTTTGAGACAATCACTGCAATCAGGTGTTTTCTGTAACGTCCAATCAGACGTCTGCACCTGTTGACGGGTATGTTGGTCCATGTTCATGGGAAAGATGCTCTAATGTGTCTGGAAAAGTTTTATTTTTTATGATTATCATTTTTCCCTTGATTATAATTTTGTAAATTTTTATTTATTTTTAGTTCCTTTAGTTTCTTTTTATTTGAATTACTATTGTGAATTTATCTTTTTCTTTAATTGGAGGGTATGAATAATGTTGAGGATGACTGTAAATGCATTTTTTCTTGAGTAGTGCATAAGTTTGCAATACTAGTGTTAATTTTTTTACTTTTGGGGGCAAGTATTGTTATGCCATTAATCAAGGTTGATTAATTACAAACCCTGTAATTAATTATATACACTACTCACAAAAAGTTAGGGATATTTGGCTTTTTGTATGATGTCAGAATGAATCTAAAATCCACTTTAACCTTTCCAGGTGAATTTAATAAAACTTTATCTAAACTTTTCAAAGCACATGTACATTGTTTAATGGTTAAATATTAATTCTGCATCATCCTGATCTCGAAAAAGCGAAAGTTGAATATCCCTAACTTTTTGTGAGTAGTGTATATATTTTTAATCAAGTCCCACCCCTATTTTGAATGTTTCTAATAATGTATCGCATTGGTCTTTGTTGTTCTGTTGCGAAATCTCGTGGGTTTTCGTGAAATCTTGCAAGATTTTTTTGCTAAAATAGATCAATATCGTGTTTTTAAAATATCAATATGAAATCTGCATATGAAAATATTGCGATATATAAGTGTATCAATATTTTTCCCAGCCCTAATAGCTATACATACATATATATATATATATATATGTGTATATATATATATATATATATATATATATATATATATATATATATATATTCATATTTTTACCTGCTTGTACTCCTAAAAACTTAAGTAAGGGGCCTCTGTGGTCCTGGTAAAAAATATTTAGTCTTTAGTCCTTTAAAGTCCTCTGACAGAGTAAATGCTATCCATCACAATTTACCCCACAACTACACACCATAGTTGCTGAGACACTGCTGATGGTTTAACTGGTAGCATTGGGATGTAGCGGAGTTGTAAGGGTTAATCTTTACCGGTTCTGCTCTCTGAGCTTCATCATGACATGAGGACTGGCGTGTTCCAGCAGGTGACTGGTGTTTGTGTTCCAGCAGGTGTTTGTGTGTTTGTGGAAAGGCTGTAAGGTTTACAACACGCCGTCCACCAGCCAGAGCTGGCTGCAGAGACACATGCTGAACCACAGCGGAGACAAGCCCTTCAAGGTAGGAGAAGCCCCCACCATGACACTCACACCTCCATCACCTCCATCACCCCCCTCACTCTGAGCTGTGTTCCTGCAGTGTGTGGTTGGAGGCTGCAACGCCACCTTCGCCTCTCAGGGGGGGCTGGCCCGCCACGTCCCCACCCACTTCAGCTCACAGAGCTCATCCAAAGCGTCCAATCAGGGGAAAGTGAAGGAGGAGTCTCCGTCCAAGGCCGGCCTCAACAAGAGGAGGAAGCTGAGGAACAAGTACAGGCGCTCTCTGCGTGAGTCTCACACACACACGTTTGTCTCACGCACACACACACGTTTGTTTTTATATCCCTGTGGGGTACATCCATTGACATAATGCATTCCCTAGCCCCTTACCATAAACCTAACGCCCATAACTGATCGCCTAAACCTAACCCTTGTCCTAACCCTAACCAAAACCTAATTGTAACTTAATCTAAAAAATCCAGAACATGATCCCCACAATGTTGCAAGAACGCGCCCCCCACACACACACACACACACACATTTGTTTTAATAACCCCGTGGGGTACATCCATTGACAGTGCATTCCCTAGCCCCGCGTCTCTAGTATAACACTAGTATAACACTCTAGTGTTACTAGTGTAACACACACACACATCACTTCTCATGTGTAACACACGCACATCACGTCTCTAGTGTAACACACACACATCTCGTCTCTAGTGTAACACACGCACATCACGTCTCTAGTGTAACACGCACATCTCGTCTCTAGTGTAACACACGCACATCACGTCTCTAGTGTAACACGCACACATCTCGTCTCTAGTGTAACACACGCACACATCACGTCTCTAGTGTAACACGCACACATCTCGTCTCTAGTGTAACACACGCACATCTCGTCTCTAGTGTAACACACGCACATCTCGTCTCTAGTGTAACACACGCACATCACGTCTCTAGTGTAACACACGCACATCACGTCTCTAGTGTAACACGCACATCTCGTCTCTAGTGTAACACACGCACATCACGTCTCTAGTGTAACACGCACATCTCGTCTCTAGTGTAACACACGCACATCACGTCTCTAGTGTAACCCACACACACATCTCGTCTCTAGTGTAACACGCACATCTCGTCTCTAGTGTAACACACGCGCATCACGTCTCTAGTCTAACACACGCACATCACGTCTCTTGTATATCACACACATCACGTCTCTAGTGTAACACACGCACATCACGTCTCTAGTGTAACACACGCGCATCACGTCTCTAGTGTAACACACGCGCATCACGTCTCTAGTGTAACACACGCGCATCACGTCTCTAGTGTAACACACGCACATCACGTCTCTTGTATATCACACGCGCATCACGTCTCTAGTGTAACACGCACATCTCGTCTCTAGTGTAACACGCACATCTCGTCTCTAGTGTAACACACGCGCATCACGTCTCTAGTGTAACACACGCACATCACGTCTCTTGTATATCACACACACATCACGTCTCTAGTGTAACACGCACACATCTCGTCTCTGGTGTAACACACGCACATCACGTCTCTAGTGTAACACACGCACATCACGTCTCTAGTGTAACACACGCACATCTCGTCTCTAGTGTAACACACGCACATCAGGTCTCTAGTGTAACACACGCACATCACGTCTCTAGTGTAACACACGCACATCACGTCTCTAGTGTAACCCACACGCACATCTCGTCTCTAGTGTAACACACGCACATCACGTCTCTAGTGTAACCCACACGCACATCTCGTCTCTAGTGTAACACACGCACATCACGTCTCTAGTGTAACCCACACGCACATCTCGTCTCTAGTGTAACACACGCACATCACGTCTCTAGCGTAACACGCGCACATCACGTCTCTAGTGTAACACGCGCACATCTCGTCTCTAGTGTAACACGCGCACATCACGTCTCTAGTGTAACACGCGCACATCACGTCTCTAGTGTAACACACGCACATCACGTCTCTAGTGTAACACACGCACATCTCGTCTCTAGTGTAACACATGCACATCACGTCTCTAGTGTAACACACGCACATCTCGTCTCTAGTGTAACACACGACCGTTTCTCATTTCCAGCTCGACCTCACGACTTCTTTGACGCTCAGACGATGGACGCCATTCGTCACCGAGCAATCTGCCTCAACCTGGCAACACACATCGAAAGTCTGGGGAACGGACACAGCGTGGTGTTCCACAGCACGGTGAGCACACACACACACACACACACATCAGGACTAACCCGTGTTCACAGCGGTCTCTAAGGCTGAACGATTTCAGGAAAAAATCTAATTGCGATATTTCTGGTAGATATTGCGATTTTGATTCGATTCACGATTTTCTTCAAATCAAGCTTCAGTACAATATTTACAATGTACAATACTATTTATGAACATGACAGAAAACTCCATTATATCATCAAAACATTAAAAGTTCTTTCTCTTAATCAATGATGACAATTAAAGGTGAGATTTAGCTCCCTTTCAAATGCATTTATTAAAACATGCATGTACATTCACTGGAACTCCGGGATTTTCAGATTCCCTGCAGTCCTCCTCACTCTGCCAGTTAATCACACCACTTACTGCCTTTTTCAAACCAGGTAATCTGCATGTTGCTTTACACACTTGAATTTCCAGTGTAAAAAAGACATTATTGTGCTATTTTTAATATTTTAACTTTTTCTCATCACAATGCACTGAAAAATCTCCAAATAAGAAATCAATATATTTTCCTTTTACAGTTCTTGTATGTAGGTTACGTTAAGTGAAACATACAAACCAGGGAATTTATCATGGATTCATATGTGCATTGAAATGTAATTAAGTTATAAAATAAATCTAAACAGATATCAGGTTTTACATCTAACTTCATTTTCATGTCATTCTGTCACCTGAACTTGAGGTGAAGAAGACGACATCATCAATGATGTAGAGTGGTTTTACCCTGATTGTTTTTATCAGGTTGCATTTCTGACGTGTGGAAGCAGGTTTTTGGCCACAACGGCGTTCCGTACTCATCCTCTCATGTCCGCTTGAAAAGCAGCAGCAACAACTTTCCTCCTGTTTCTGGTTTAACCTCCATGTCCCTGTGTGAAAAAGTGATTGCCCCCTAAACCTAATAACTGGTTGTTCCACCTTAGCAGCAACAACTGCATCAAGCGTTTGTGATAACTGGCAGTGAGTCTTCTACAGCGCTGTGGAGGAATTTTGTTCCACTCATCTTTGCAGAATTGTTGTAATTCAGCCACATTGGAGGCTTTTCCAGCATGAACCGCCTTTTTAAGGTCATGCCACAGCATCTCAATGGTATTCAGGTGGGGACTTTGACTAGGCCACTCCAAAGTCTTCATTTTGTTGTTCTTAAGCCATTCAGAGGTGGACTTGCTGGTGTGTTCTGGATCATTGTTCTGCTGCAGAACCCAAGTGCGCTTCAGCTTGAGGTCACCAACAGATGGCCGGACATTCTCCTTCAGGATTTTTTGGTAGAAGCAGAATTCATGGTTCCATTTACCACAGCAAGTCTTCCAGGTCCTGAAGCAGCAAAACAGCCCCAGACCATCACACTAAAACCACCATATTTTACTGTTGCTATGATGTTCCTTTTCTGAAATGCCGTGTTACTTTTACGCCAGATGTAATTGGACCTCCACCTTCCAGAAAGTAAAATTTTTGTCTCGTCGGTCCACAGAGTATTTTCCCAAAAGTCTTGGGGATCATCAAGATGCCTTCTGGCTAAACTGAGATGAGCCTTTATGTTCTTTTTGCTCAGCAGTGGTTTTGGTTATAAAAATCTTTATTTAAAAACTGCATTTTGTGTTACTTGTTATCCTTGTCTCACATTTAAATTCATTTGATGATCTGAAACATTTAAGTGTGACTAACTTGCAAAAAAGTAAGAAATCAGGGAGGAAGCAGAAACTTTTCACACAGCTGTATAGTAACAGAATTATTAGGCTGCTAATGGACCTGTAACATGTATTATTTAAAGAACAAATGAATATTGAGTAAAAATCAAACTTTCAGCACCCCCTACTGCCAGGATGGTATGATCTTTGCTTGGTAACCAAATGCTGTGACTATTCGACTTAGAGACTGACAGTCGAAGCACAGTCCTAGAAACGAATCGTCAACTATTTGGGGACACCCCTACAGTAAACACTTCATTTAACACTTAAAAATACACAAATATATCCAAATATTACACTTGTAGCTCTGCTGCTTATTCCTCCCATCTCCTCCTGCGGGATGAAACAAAATAGCCTACCTACTTTTGCCTGTTTTATAGCTACATAGATTTTTACAATATTTCTCATCACTTAAAAATGAAAAAACTGTTAAAAAAAAAAAAGTCTCCCACCCTTCTGTTTTAATTTTTCCTCCATTCTTTGAAAGCCCAGTCATGATTAACTTTGCGTTAACATGGCTTTATAACTATAATTCATTGTATATTGTGCACTAAATATCTTATTTAAACCTCTTTGTATGTTTATTGTTCAAACCTTTTAGTTTGTTCTTGATGTGACTGTGTTCAGTATTTATAAACTTCTTGTTACTCCTCTCAAGAGTTTGCACATTCTGCTTTTGTGAATAAGGTTAAAAAAAACTTGTGTGCAATAAATTCTGGGATATGCACGGCAAGGAAGGATACATTTGATGTATCCTTCCTTGTGACGTCTGCAGCCGACGAATCTGCACTTTGAAGTGTGCGGATGCAACATGAGACGCAGCTACAGATGACCTGAATGAAACCATTGCTGTACAAAACTCAACAGCAGGAGGCGCTGTTCAACAGAATGAAAGTAACTGGCTGATGAGGCAGCAGTGCCTGCTGGGAAAAATCACGCTTTCTCTGCTGGGATTGCAGCTGTTTTTAGGTTTTCTGTGTTAATGCAGCGTTTCAACATGAAAATGTAACTAAAATCCTGCTGGTGAGGTCGTGCTGAGAGGATGACATCGCACACGGCGGGTGAACGGTTAACAGCACAGCTCATAACGGATGAAGCTGTTCAGTGTTTAAGTTACTTCTGTTTCACTGATAGTTGATGTAAAGTAAAGCCGATAATTTCAGATTGATCTCTCCTGATTAGAACAGAGCTGATATTTATCGGTTTTCCAGCCGTCAGTAATGAAACGATCAATGAAACGGTCACGATATCACAGATGATTCCACGTTTACTCTGATTAGATGATGTCGTCTGCTGACCCAGCGTGTGTGTGTGTGTTGTGTGTGTGTGTGTGTGTGTTTGTGTGTCCAGGTCATAGCCAGGAGGAAGGAGGATTCTGGGAAAATCAAGCTACTGCTGCACTGGACACCTGAAGACATGCAAGTCCTCTCCTCCTCTTCCTCTCTGCTCACCCCCCCCCCCCCCCCCCCCCCCGTCATCATCCTCTCATTGGTCTTCTTTTCTTGTCTTCATCATCATCTCCTCATCAGTCTTCTTTCTCACCTCATCTGTTCTTCATCCTCTCCGTCTTTTAATCCTCTCCCCATCTTTTCATCCCCTCATCTCTCCTCCTCCTCCTCCTGGTGGGACCGGTTCTCAGCCTAGTGGGACCGGTTCTGACCCGATCTCCTGGTGGGACTGGTTCTGACCCAATCACCCAGTGGGACCGGTTCGGACCCGATCTCCTCCCGGTGGGATCGGGTCTCAGCCCAGTGGGACCGGTTCTGATCCGATCTCCTCTTGGTTCTGGTTCTGACCCGATCTCCTGGTGGGACTGGTTCTGACCCAATCACCCAGTGGGACCGGTTCGGACCCGATCTCCTCCCGGTGGGATCGGGTCTCAGCCCAGTGGGACCGGTTCTGATCCGATCTCCTCTTGGTGGGATTGGTTCTGACCCGATCTCCTGGTGGGACTGGTTCTGACCCAATCACCCAGTGGGACCGGTTCGGACCCGATCTCCTCCCGGTGGGATCGGGTCTCAGCCCAGTGGGACCGGTTCTGATCCGATCTCCTCTTGGTGGGATTGGTTCTGACCCGATCTCCTGGTGGGACTGGTTCTGACCCAATCACCCAGTGGGACCGGTTCGGACCCAATCTCCTCCCGGTGGGATCGGGTCTCAGCCCAGTGGGACCGGTTCTGATCTGATCTCCTCTTGGTGGGATTGGTTCTGACCCGATCTCCTGGTGGGACTGGTTCTGACCCAATCACCCAGTGGGACCGGTTCGGACCCGATCTCCTCCCGGTGGGATCGGGTCTCAGCCCAGTGGGACCGGTTCTGATCCGATCTCCTCTTGGTGGGATTGGTTCTGACCCGATCTCCTGGTGGGACTGGTTGTGACCCAATATTCTCCTGGTGGGACTGGTTCTGACCGGATCTCCTGGTGGGACCGATTTTGGCCGGATCTGACCGGATCTCCTGGTGGGACCGGTTCTGACCCAATCTCCTCCTGGTAGGACCGGTTCTGTCCGGTTCTCTTCCCTGTGGGACCGGATCTGACCCGATCTCCTCCCGGTGGGATCGGTTCTCAGCCCAGTGGGACCGGTTCTGACCCTATCTCCTGGTGGGACTGGTTCTGACCCAATCACCCAGTGGGACCGGATCTGACCCGATCTCCTCCTGGTTGGACCAGTTCTGACCCGATCTCCTCTCTCAGACTCCCGGACGTGTGGGTGAACGAAGGCGACCGGCTGCAGCTGAAGACGAAGGTGGTCCATCTGTCCCAGCTGCCGGCGGACACGGCCGTCCTGCTGGACCCCAGCGTCTACAGGTAGGCCTGCTTCTGCTGGTGGGACCGGTACCAGAACCGACCCAACTTACCCTCTCCTCCTCCTCTCAGGATGTTCTTCTGACGCCTCCTGGTGAACGTCGCCTCCTGCTAACGTACGTGGAGGAGACCCCCGCCTTCATGTGAATGTCCCCGCGGCTCCTGCAGGACCCTTGGAGCCTCCTCCCATAGACCTCCAGTGTTTGTAGGTGCAGAGTTTACTGAAGTTTAGATGAGTTTGTTTTGGTTTAAAACTGTAGAGCCACAGTCGCTGTAAATATGAGATTTGTAATATATTTTTATATTTTTTTTACTGTACCGTAGATAGATGTCTCTTTACTGCCAAACATTAAAACTATCAGAAAAACATGTTTGTCACGTGCATGTTGCATCATTCTGCTGTCATTAAACGTGTCCAACATTCACGTCACCGTTGAGTTCATCACTGAAGCTGGATGTTCATCGATGATGCTGGAACTTCAGATTGCAGAGCTGATCACACCAGAAACACGTCTCATAGCAGGATGCATCTGTTCACACACTGAGCAGCACTCCTTTTAGACACACACACACACACACGTATATATACGCTGCCTGGCCAAAAAAAAAGTCGCCACCTGGACTTAAAGGTTGAATATGGAACATTTTTATTAAAAGCTATATTTTAAAAAAAATAATACCACCACAGGTGGTTTGGGGGTGTACAGAATGAAAATACATTTCCCAGAAAAATTATATTTAGCCTAAAAATAATTATAAAATAAATTTTGACGGGTTCAATAATCGCATTTTATTTACGTCTATAAGCCAATACACGCCGCCATTGCAGGTTGCCAAATACGATCTCTGTGTGGAAACAATATTTTGGTCATAGTCAGGCTTGTACAGGGGAAAACCGTGGAGACGACGAGTGAAGCAGCTGCTTCAGAGCCCTGGAGATATTTTATCTGTTTCTGAGGAGGAGTGACCTGAGAAGAGCAAAAACTTGGAGTAAATTTAGGTGAAGACTTCACTAAATGGACCCACATAAACGTTTTCCACGGAGTCAAACACGGAAATGGTGACTTTCCTGCTGGATCGGTAAGCTAGCTTGTTTGCTAACATGGCTAACGTTAGCTGTCAGTTATAAACTCCTCTGCGTTACTTGTTGGACATGCTGCAGACTGCTGGTCACTTGCGTATCGGCAGATTCTGGCATCCCAGCGGCTGGAGTTGTTTTTCTGCCGTTGCAACTACAACCTAGACACACGTGATGTCGCTGATCTGTCCGTATTCCATATTCAACCTTTAACTAAGCAAATAGGTACGAGCTTCCTATTGGATAATTACTGCATGGGCGATTATCTTTCAGCTGGCAACAAGTTATTTAACCCCAACTGGTGCAATGACTTGCTTCTCATTTCCTAAACAACCATGTGGAAAGACACATCCGTGGTCGTGGAAAAGATGTTAGTCTGTCTGCGAAGGGTCAAATCATTGGCATCAAGCAGAGAAAACATCCAAAGAGATGCAGAAACTACTAAAATTGGGTTAAGAACTGTCTAACGCATTATTAAAAACTGGAAGGATGGTGGGGACCCATCATCTTCAAGGAAGAAATGTGGCCGGAAAGGCAGATGAAGTGATGCACCCATCATCCTAGTGCTACTGTATGAGCCTGTGGGGGCAGTGTGATGATCTGGGGTTGCTGCAGTTGCTCAGGTCCAGGTTCAGCAACAGTATGAGCTCAGATAATGAGGTCAGCTGATACCTGAATATACTGAATGAGCAGGTTATTCCACCAATGGACTTTTTCTTCCCTGATGGCACAGGCCATATTCCAAGATGACAGTGCCAGGATTCATCGGGCTCAAATTGTGAAAGACTGGTTCAGGGAGCATGACACATCATTTTCACACATGGATTGGCCCCCACAGAGTCCAGACCTCAAGCCCATTGAGAATCTTTGGGATGTGCTAGAGAGGGCTTTGCGCAGCGGTCAGACTCTACCATCATCAATGCAAGATCTTGGTGAAAAATTATGCAACACTGGATGGAAATAAATCTTCTGACATTGCAGCAGCTTATTGAAACAATGCCACAGTGAATGCGTGCCGTAATCAAAGCTAAAGGCGGTCCAACGAAGTATTAAATGTTTGATCTTTAATTTTTTTTTTTTGGGGGGGTAGGCAGGGAATGACCAAAAAAAAAAAAAAATAGATTAAATAAATAAAAAAAAAAGAATCGGATATTTAATGATAAATTATTTATAGGATAATAATATTTAATTAAAAAAAAAAATTTAAATGCAAAATGATTAAATTCTTAATTTCTAAATAAAAAAAAAAAAGGTGGAAAAAAAAAAAAGGAAAAGTTGTAAAGGAAAGGTAAATGTTTGAAAGAAAAAGGTAAAAAAATAAAAGAAAAAAGGAAAAAAAGAAAAGAGAAACAGAAAAAAATAAAATAGAATAAAAAAAGGAAAACTGGAAGGGAGGAAGGGAATGGAGAATAAAGTAAAAAAAAGAAGGGAAAAATGGGGAAGATAAGAATGAAAAAATTGGAAGGGATAAATAAAAAATGGAGAAAAAAAAAAGAAGAAAACAGAAAAAAGTAAAAATATGAATAATACAGAAAGAAAAAGCGAAGACACGAAGGAAGTGAAGGAAAATAAAGGAATAGAGAAAAAAAAAGTAAAATCTAAGAAAAAAACAAAAAAGAAAGAAAAAAATTAAAAAAAGAAAAAAATAAAATGGAAGGAAGAGTAAAGGGTGGAGGAGGGGGAAGGAAGAGGTTTAATTTGTCCAAAATAGAGATTAAGATAGGAGAAGAAGAGGAGAAGGGAAAAAGAGGGAAGGGAAAGTATGAATTATGAGGGGAGGGGAGGTGGGGGGGGGTGGGGTGGGTTGATGGTGGGGGAGGTCAGTGAAGTAAAGAATGAGGTCAGAGGAAGAGTGAAAATAAATAAGGACAAGTAAATCTAAATATAATTAATTACTTGGTTATTCCACTTCCAGATTCCAAATCCAAAATGCCAAAATCCATATCAAGATACAGTCGGGAAGGAAGATCGGAAATAATAGAATATTAATGGATCATAGCGTCCACAACACACAACCTCATCCCCCAAAGGGGATTTGGAAGGGGAGAGGGGTGGTGACTCCACATTATAAGCAGAACTTGGGAAAAATAATGCAAAGGAGGAAAAAAAAATTAACATTGAGAATAAAAAACACAGGAGAAAAAAGTGAATGACCTTTTTTTTGGTAGCAACTTTTTGGGGGGCCAGGCAGTTTATATACATAAACATACATATATATATAAATATATATACATATACACACATTTTTTTTTTATATATATATATATATATACACTGTATTTTGTAGCTTGAAACAGGTTAATATGAAAATGTCATTTGGACACTTTGGAGACCCATGAACCACCAACAAGCTGCTTTTGAGAGGTGCAGATGTGCCGAGTAGGCTACTTACTCTGAATGCGCCCTCAGTAAACCAACCTCTAATATCTCTTTAAGCATCCCAAAAATAAGTTCTTTAAGTTGTTTACCCCAAAAAATGGTAAAAATGACTGGTGAGGTCATCACAACCTGGAGCTTTATCTTCAGGTGAAGCTCCTAATGCTTTTTCCAATTCTTGCATTGCGATTTGTGCATCACAACCCTGTTTAAGTGTTATTGATTTGGGGAGACAATTTTGACTGGATTGAAAAAAGCGGTCAGTGAGGTTTGGAGTATGAAGAAGAGAATGGATTACTATGAAAGGAAAATATTTCGTTAGATCTTTTTGAGGATCAGCCATAGGGATCAGCACACAGATGGTCATCGATGTATAATCTTTTGATGGCATTCTTTCCTTGCCTTTTTTTTCTAGGCTACAAAAGTAAGCAGTACTCTTCACCAAATTCCACCCATTTAGCTCGTGATCTAAGATACGCACCTTTAGCTTGTTTTGATGACTTGTTTCGTCATCAAGGTGAGGTTTGGAGCAAATTTGTTTGAGTTCACCAACAATTTCAGATTATTTTTGCTTTCTTTGAGCAGCTAAAAGACCGATATGCTTCATAGGGATTTGACGGATTTGAAAAAAATTGAAAAAATTCCCACTTATTCAAAAGACCTTTCAAGTTTCCATCCTCAAGAATTATGCGTACTTGGTCAATGATGTCATTGCAAAAACTCTTACTGGTTAGAGGCATGAAGTTAAATTTCCAATAATCTCTGTTATAAGATCTTATTTGACGAGTAATAAGTTGTATCACACAGTGATAAGTGTTAAATGTGCCGCAGAGATGCCAGCAATAACATCATCTTGGATAAGATTGTCAGAAATTAACCAGAAATCAATCCGTGATTTAATGGAGCCATCTGGCTACACCAAGAAAAAGATTGTTTTAGTGGGTTCGTATGTCTTCAGGGATCCATCACACTCAGATTTAAGCAACAATTTTCCAGAACCGTGTTCATATGATGATGGAATTTGAAAGGTGACCTGTCCAGCCATTCATCAGGGACCACATTAAAATCACCCCCAACCCTGCGTTCACACCGGATGCGAATAAAATTAGTCGTGCGAATGAATTACATGTTAAGTCAATGTACAGACGCGAATAGACGCGCGTTTGCACGTTTGAATTTGCAGCGCGACAAGCCTCAAACGCACGTCTTATTTGCGCGAATGTAGCGTTTTACTCGTGTGAGTAGAGCGTATTTCGCCTGTTCGCTCGAGTTGAAAAAATTGAACTCGCGCCAGACGCAACTCCTGGATCAGGTGATGAATTTTACAGAGCCACAGGACCTCTGGAGAATCTCAAAGTACTAAAATAACCGGGTTCTGCCACGTTCACCTGACTGAGGCACCATCCCCCACTCCCGAAATCTCAACCTGACGCGTGAATGAAGCGTCTTATTTGCGTGTATCATACGCTTCATCCCGAATCAAGCGAATAAACATGCAGCATTCACACGTTTAAATCTAGGCACGTATGTGCATGGAGGTGTCCGGCGTGAACACGGTAAGGACAACATTGTTGGTACAATTCTGATTACACTAAACTTTAATATGTTTAAAGATTAATTTGTTTTGTAACCGTAAACATTACCCATAACCAGGAATGGATCATCCAGCTTAAGGATACATTCTTATCCTTTATGTGAGTGACTTTTTTATATGGAAAGTTATTAAACAACAAAGGAAAGCCGCTGATTTGTTCGTTATTAGAGAAATAAATGTTCCCCTCATTGATTAGACCAAAAGTTTTCATCTGATTCAAGTAAATGTGGTTCTTGCAACAAAATACGATCAGCTTTCACACTTACAAAATAAAAATACTGCCTTCCTGGTTATGTTACCTCTTAATTAAAGGGGGAGTTCAGGATTTTTGATATAGGACCTTATTTAAAAGTGAGAGAGAATTCTACTTATCACTGAAGAGAGTTTTAATATATTTCATTTCGTTATTCTAGTTCAGGGGGGTGGTAATAATAAAAGAGAGAGAAAATAAAGAAATGTTTGAGTGTGATAAATAAAAATATTTTTTTCTCCTCAAAAAACTTGGGGAAAAATATTTAAAATTTTAAAATTTTTGTGAAAAATGTGTTATAGTTTTTCTCAATTGCTAAAAAAATAAATCTCATTCATATTCAAAATTTTTTAAACGTAAACTTAGAGATAAAAATTAATCCCCTTGTGATTAAAACCGAAAGATGTTTTTCATTTCATAAAAATTTTTTTAAAAACATTTATATTTGTTATCATTTGCTTGTGAAAAAGGATGAAGAATAGATGCAAAATAATTATATAATAAAAAAAAAATAGTAAAAAATAAAAAAAGATAATTAAAAATGAATTTTTTTTTTGTTGATGAGGGAAGAAATATAAACAAGTTGAGGAAGATATTGGGGGTGGAGATTTTGTAAAATGGATAGAGGAAAAAAGAGAGAGAGAGTGTATATAAGAGAGGGGGGGGGTGTGGGGAGGGGGGGATGGAAGGAGGAGGAAAAAAGAGAGGAAGAGAGAAGATTCATTATAAATGATATATGTGGAAAAGGTAGAAAAAATTATGATCCATTTTATTACTTATCAATGGAAGAAGAGAAAAGAGGGTATAATAAAAGAGCAAAAAATCATCAGTTTCTTCGATTATACGAGATTCAGAGAAGAAAAAAAGAAAAGATAATGTTATAATAATTGCCTTAATACAATGAAAAATAATAAAATGTAAGGAGGATTGTAAAGAGTACTGTTATGAATTATTGAAAACCACTGAGAAAATCCTCAAAGAGATGAAATAAGTATGTGGTATAAGAAGGGTGGAGGAAGCCAAGGTGGGACCAGTAAGAATGGTGCGGTGAGAATGGGTCTGTGACGTGGATGAGGCTGGGGGCCGAACCAGGAAGGAAAAAGATTTGTGTGCTAAAAAGACATGTACAAATTTTTTTTTTATATTTTAATATTTATATTTTATTTTTATTTTTTTTCTTTGTTTGAGATTTCTCTTTTGGGTTGATGAATATATAAAGTTAAAAAAAAATAAAAAAATAAAATATTATGAAATTTTGATTTTTTTATTTTTTTTTTTTTTTTTTTGTCTTCTCTGGTTTCTTTATTGTTTTATTGTGTTTGGGGTGTTGTTGGGCTAAAGTGACAATTTAAAATAGTGTTAAAATGTAAGGGAGGGTATTTTGATTGAGAAAGTAATTTGTTTTGAGAAAGAAAGAAGAGGGGAAAATGGAATGATTAATGGAGTTAAAGAATAAAGGGTAAAATAGTGAAAAAGTGTTTAAAAATTAAGAAATAGTGTTTTAGAAAAATGTAAAAAAGTAATATAGCAATGTAATTTATTAAATTATTTTTGTATATTGTTTTTTTTAATATTTTACAGTTTATTTTTGGTATTTGAGGAAGTGTATGAGCTAGTGATGTGAAATATAATTATGAAAATGCAAATATAAAATGGGAAGCGAGTGTGATGAAGATGAATATAAATTTATTATGAAATTAACTTTATCCTTTTCCCCCATTACGGGACAATGACAGGAAATGAAATAATGGCAGGAAATAGTACGACCAAAGTGAAAATACACATTCGGGCAAATAGATTATATATAATGTTTTTATAAAGAATTTGCTAGTTTACGAATACCTATGTAGGTGAATCGAGAGGGGAAATGAGATAGCTAGATCCCAGACAGAAAAGAGAAAAAAAATTTAAATACCAACCCTCAAACACTGGCGTGCAGAGATGCTGGATGTCTGACAGCTGGAGTGGGATGATGAGCTGTGGAGGTTGCACCAAGAGTACAACAGTAATGCTGGTAAGAGTACGTGACAATCCTAGACAGACCTCATAAGAGATTTTTCACTCTCTTGATCTTTATGGTTTCTGGATTTTCAGTTCTTGTTCTAGCTCAGGAGTCTGCAACCTGCAGACTCCTGCTTTGAGCGTAAAACTGTGGTTTTCTTTCACCTTGTGTCTGCGATGCTGTAAAAAAGGAGTTTAGACCTAAAAACAGACGAGAGCAGCTTTTAAGAAGGTCAACATTTATTACACATGATATAAAACAGATGGAGTATGAACTTTTTGCATATTGACTCTAAATAACAGTAATCTTTTATAATATTCACTCTTATTTTCAGTGTACATAAATTATGCTTTCTTGTTCTAATTATTTATTTAATAGATTTTTTTTAAATTTTCTTTTAAAACAGTTTATACATCTCTTAAATTTATGTCCTGAAGCTCCAAAGTCCAACTTATTGCTTCATACATGTGCTATACTCTTATTCCTCACCAGGACAGAGTGAAACTCAGGATCTGTGGTCTTCATCTTAAATCTGCTGAGTCATGTAAACCAAAGTGAAAAAAAATCAAACACAGACAAACAGTAAAAGCAGACACACATCCGAATACTTCAGGAGATTCAAACTTCACCTGCCTCACTTAAATAATCCAAATACTGAGTCGTGTATAAAAGAAGAAAGAAGAGCAGCATGAAGTGGCACCTTATTGAAGTAAAAACCGTCTTCGTGTTCATAGATATTTATACTTTTTATATGCATATCAAATGAAGAAGTCGTCATGCTGCAGGAGACGGAGGAAGACTCCGGTCTCAAATCAACACGAAAAAACAAAGTTTAAATCAAAGAAATCAGTGGTCACTTGGGTTAAAAGTAAAGCACTGCATGAGAGTTGAGTTTTGGTGCGAGCCCATCTGAGGCAAGACTTCCACGTTTTCCACGTATGTACAGCTTTCAACAAGTCAGGAACAGCTAACATCCACTTCTGTCTTCAGCTCAGAAGCATTAATACTGAGGAAGGTAGCAAAAGTTCATGTTCGTGTGGATTTGACACGTTTCTATGCCAATGATCCAAAACAAGACTGTGAAATGGTTTGATTCCCAGAAATGTTGGCACTCCGTGTACATTTACAAAAAAAAAAACAGAATTTAAATGATTTCCAGAAAATAATGAGACATCAGATGTTGAAACTGAGGCGGGAACTAGAAAACGGTCTGGTGTGAATGTTGAACACGCTAAACTGCGATGCTGAAAGGGCTTTGATGTTGTTGCTAATAGAGATGCACCGATCCAGTTTTTCCCCATCCAGTCCGATACCGATACCGATACCTTGGCTGAGCCGATACCGATCCGATACTCCTGTTGAATGAATAAGTCATACTTGCCATATGAGTAAAGGCATCAGGCATGAGATACATATTTACCCTGGATATAAAAAAAAAAAAAAAAGGTAACAAATTAAGAGATATAATTGTACTTAATATTATTTATTAACAACTAACAAAATGCACATTTATTATAATATTAATAAAAACAGAAATGACTGGATCGGCCAAATTCATCCAATATCCGATCAAGCTTATTTGTTTGTATCGGAGCCGATATCCGATCCAGGTATCGGATTGGTGCATCTCTAGTTGCTAAGCAGTGAAATAATTTAGTAGTCCACGTTGCTTAGCAACAACATCAAAGACTGAAAATTCTCTCCATTGATTTGAATGGCAAAAAGATCAATAAAATGACCAATAACTTGAAATTGATAACAGATATTGAAAATTTGGGATGGGAGCAGTCATCTTCTGAACGAGCTGAACGTTTTGAAGTTTGAACGTCTGAAATCGGTTGAATGCTGAAGTCATCACGCCGAAAAACGGTGGAAGAACAATAAACGGGAACAAAGAGGACAAGTGATGTGCGGATGCTGGACAGCGTCAGAGAGAGACATCCTCTCATAACCCGAACTTTGTTTGAATATATAAGTTTTCATGATCGTTTCATGTTTTGTATAAACAGCGTCTCATCACTAAATCAAATCAGCTGTTTCTACTTGATAATTGAGCGCGCCATTACTATACGAGTGGACGGAGCTATTTTCAAAACTCGACGTATCTGGACCACAAAGGCTCATGGGAAATGAAAATTCAGCAGGAATTTAACCTTTTATGATTGTTATCCTGTAAATTTGAGTTGTGTGTTTTCAGACACACATCGTGACATCATCTGCGTATCTATTGACTAGAACTATGTAACTGAAACTAGACTCCTCTAGAACTGTGACTTCTAATGCGACTTTTGTTATCAAGGTTAAATGATTCGAGAAAGTCTGACTAAAGAGACCGAGTACAAACAACGTGGAGTTTCGTGAGAATGAACTTTAGTGAACTAATGTTTAGTAAACACTACTTACTGCCTAAGTTGATACAACTTAACTTGTCTAGTTTCAGCAAAAAAAAAACCCAGAATGGTTAGAGGCAACAGGTTTCCGAGCTAATCTCTAGTAAACTCAACAACTCTGGGATTAAAGATGTCTTGGATCGGTACACCAAGCAGCATGCATTCTGGATCTTTCTCCAGATTAACAGCTTTGATTTATTTCCGACACAACAAATGACCAAACTTCCGGATTTTGCAGCACAACCTCCATGAGTCAAGCTGGCCGTCTCTGCTTTGCATTAAAGGATGACTTTCTGTTTTTCAGCCAGGAGTCTGTACGTGTTTTTACTCAGTGGTAAAATTTCTGCATCACTTTGAGTCCTTCAGCAGATATTACGTTGAGTCGCCCTCCAGCGTACACCCATATAACGGGAGAGACGTGAGCCTCTCTATGAGACATTATCTGCAGCACAACTTCATTTCACCAATACTTTAAGCAGAATGAACATACGAGTACTATTGTCCTGTGAGTTCATAATGATATAGCCGAGCAGAGAGACGATCTGACTTTTTAATCTTTAAAGCATCTGGCCAGTTCGCATGTGGCCGCGGTTTCGTTCCGACCTCGCAGCGTTGTTGTTCACGTGCAGACGGCCGACGACGACGATGCAGCTTCACGTTAACGCTCAGCGTTTTGAAGGCGAGGCACTGAAAATGAAGCCAGTTGGGGAACTACTGCACGTTCGGGAGTTTGCAAATTGATTTTCTTTTTTTCTGCATCGATTGATATTTTAACCAGTTTGAACCGGTTATAAACGGATTCATAAAGCATCGTTGCATCCCTAGTAAGAGACAATAAGCCCTCGGGAAAAGGCCTTAGTTGTCTCCCACAAAAGAGAAGGGCAATCAGTGGAGGAGGAACATCTGAAGTTCCTTTGTAAAGTAAGATGTAAGTTTCGGAAACCACATAGATTCAGTTAATATTTGAATCTATTCTTGTGTGGGATTTATAGACAGTTGAAAAAAGTATCTTCCATGTGGTAAGAGTTTCTCTGCAGCTGAACATGCTGGGATTCATTTCTGGACCAAACCATTCCACAGTCGGTGTTTCCTCGCAGGTCAGCAGGATCCACGCCTGCGTCCACATCTAACAGCTAGGCTACTAAAGATACGATACATCTGCCTTCCTTTGGATGTGATGGCTGTTGGTCCGTCTGTTATGAAGCCGTCGTCCTCGAGTCTCCGCCTCCATGAGGGCATGTAACAGTAGTGTCAGAGTTGTAAACGCAGGAAGCCATGGAGCATGCTCGGTGCAGGCTGGCTACATTTAGGCTCTATGGGAAGCCGGTATGAGCGTGGAGGCCGGCAGCGGTTAGATGTCGCTGCTCACCAAGGTGAAGGTCTGAGCTGCGTTAAGAAAGAGAGAGAGAGAGAGAACGTCACGTCAGAGATGATGATGTGTTTCAGTTTATTTCATTATAACCTGGTGAAGCGCAGAAGTTCTACTCCGCTTTGTTTAAATGATGTCTTCAGTTGGGTCATGGGAAAGAATTATTCTCCTTTCATTGATAAGAATGGCGTTTCCACCAGCAAAGCCTAAGAACTCTTTCCCTGAACAATCAGTCCCCCGTTGGAGGACCGGACTGAACCTGATGAAAAATTACCTTAGTTTTCTTTCAAAACAGAAACAAAGAACAAATTACATCAGTAGAGGCATGAATTGACAGATAAATTTGAGAATTAGGGGTGGGGTGATTAATTAATCACGAGAAAATTGAGGCATTAGAAGTTTTAACTCATTTAATCGCAGTTTGCGTTAGAAGTAGGGGTTGAGCTTTAACGTGTTAATTACGATTAATTAATCGCGAGAAAATTAAGATGTTAAAAGTTTTAACGCTTTTAATCGCAGTTTGCGTTGGAAGTAGGGGTGGGACTTTAATGCCTTAATTACGATTAATTAATCACGAGACAATAAATCTTTTAAAAGTTTTTTTTTTTTCTTTCTTTTTTTTTTTTACAGCCAGCTAGTCCCCGCACATCCACCCCCCTGGTACCCATGCCCCCCTCTCTGTACCCAAGCCTGCACCCCCACCCTGGCCATGACATACACAATCCTCCAACCCTGCCAGAATCCCCGTCCGTCCACCCTCCCACACACACCCCTCATTCACCCAGCTGCCCCGCATCCCATCCCCTCACAGATCCACCCCCACTCCACACCCAAACCCCTCCCACCCGATACACACAAACCCAACCAATGCACCCCTCCACCCACACTCGAACATTCATCTCCCATGCCCCCCTTACCCGTCCCCTCACCCCAATACACTCCCCATGCACTCCACAGGCAACCATACACACATCCCCCTGCACTCAAACTCCAGGCATACACCCACCCACATACACCATGGATGGGGACCACAGGGCCACCAACCCTCCCCCACGCCACAAGCCCACCCCACCCAGCCCCAGAACCAGTCGAGACCAACCCGCACGTGTTAATATGTGCAGGTCAGTCCCAACCGACACAGCAGCCGGGCAGGACAGGCACCCGCCACGGAAAAGACCCGGCCACCCCACAACCCCCACCCCCACACATACACCCCTACTGACATACACACACATACACACGCATACACACACACATAGCAGGAGCGCCCGGCCCCCCGGTGCAGTGGCTAGACACCCGGACGTGAGAACCAGAGGAGGCGCGTCCCGCCGGTCCGGACCCCCCAGCGCCGAGCCAGGTCCGGGCTCGGCGCTGCGATTAAAAGTTTTAACACTTTTAATCGCAGCGCCGAGCATGGACCTGGCTCGGTTAACAGTTTTAAAACTTTTTAAAAGTGTTAAAAGTTTTAACACTTTTAATCGCAGTTTGCATTAGAAGTAGGGGTGGAACTTATAACACTATGATTACGATTAATTAATTACGAGAAAATGAATATGTTCAAAGTTTTAACTCATTTAATCGCAGTTTGCATAAGAGTAGGAGTGGGACTTTAACGCGTTAATTAGGCTTAATTTATCACAAGAAAATTAAGATGTTAAAAGTTTTAACACATTTAATTGCACTTTTGGCAGGACCAATTTTCTGATACACCAGATTATGCTGACGGACGCAGCAAAACGCTGCAATTTGTGGCTACATTTCAAAAGTTTTCAGACCTCTGATAAGTTTTTTATAAAGCAGCTAGCAAATAGTCTAGATTTTTTGGAAGATTTGGAGAAGAGTTTTTGGTGTACTTGGAGACTTTGAGAGACAGACTTGAAAGAACGTGTTGTTTACTTGCTTCTATTAGTTGTGGGTACTACCTCAGGCTCCGCCCCC
Source organism: Atherinomorus stipes (assembly GCA_023101725.1). Classification (NCBI taxonomy): domain Eukaryota; kingdom Metazoa; phylum Chordata; class Actinopteri; order Atheriniformes; family Atherinidae; genus Atherinomorus; species Atherinomorus stipes. Next base: position 162,816 of record JALJCO010012723.1, read on the forward strand.
TCCCCAGCCCCCTTGACTTTACAATTTTAATGTCCGTGTCCATTATTTGATTCAGTTGTCCCTAAAAATCTATTTTAAAAAAGAAAATGTTGCTTTTATAATACAATTAATTGAGATTAATTACAAAACCTGTAATTAATAAGATGCATTTTTTAAAATCCAGTCCCCCTGCTAATATAAATAACACCCTGACACTGACATGTTCCACGTTTCTATGGAAACACAGGCATGTCCCAGGTGTCTCTGGTTGAAGGTGGAGCTACAGATTTGTTCCTTACACGGCAGCAGGTTGTTGTGTTTGGTGCCGTCTGCTGTCAGGTGTTTGTATGGATCCAGGCTCTGCTCCAGGTTCTCCGCCAGGTTCTCGGCTGGGCTCGTGTGTCGGTGTTTATCCGTTTCCTCCTCCTTGGGTTCAGGGCTCGGCGTCTGAAAGCTGCATTCAACAGAAACTCTCCTAAATAATAATAATCTGCAGTTTGATGAAGACATGGCAGACAGAAAGACAGCTCTGGTTCTACACAAACATCTCCAGACAGTTCCAGCTGAGGAGGAGGAGGAGAACTAAATCAATGATTTGCTCTTCATCTCCAAAAGTCACTAGCTTCTGTCAAACGTCAGCAGTCTTTCATGTATTATCCTGCTTCAGGAGACCAGAGCTGCAGCTGGAACTGACTCATCTCAGTCTGGAGGAAAACTGCTGGATCTGTGATGTTTAAGTGAAGCTATTACGGGGTTTTAACCTCCTCTCGTCCAGACGGGTTAGCGTCAGGGTTCGGGTGATCCTCCAGTCCTCAAACACACACACCTGTTCTCCGTGGTGGTGTTGGTGGGGGAACTGGTCAGATCCTGCTCTCTGCTTTCATCATCCTCAAAAAGCTGGAAGCTCATGATCTCCACACGTTGTGGCTCCACACCGAGATCCATGATCACCGCCCTCTGGCTCTCACACTGCTGACACACACACACACACACACACACACAGAAACACACACGGTTGTCATGAAAGTAAACCTAAATTGTTGTTTTAAACCAGGCTGTAAACATGTTTATTTCTGCAGTAAACATGTTTATTTCTGCTGTAAAGTTTATTCCTGCTGTAAACATGTTTATATCTGCTGTAAACATGTTTATTCCTGCTGTAAACATGTTTATATCTGCTGTAAACATGTTTATTCCTGCTGTAAACAAGTTTATTCCTGCTGTACACATGTTTATTCCTGCTGTAAACATGTTTATATCTGCTGTAAACATGTTTATATCTGCTGTAAACATGTTTATTCCTGCTGTACACATGTTTATTCCTGCTGTAAACATGTTTATATCTGCTGTAAACATGTTTATATCTGCTGTAAACTTGTTTATTCCTGCTGTAAACATGTTTATATCTGCTGTAAACATGTTTATTCCTGCTGTAAACAAGTTTATTCCTGCTGTAAATGTGTTTATATCTGCTGTAAACATGTTTATTCCTGCTGTAAACGTGTTTTTATCTGCTGTAAACATGTTTATTTCTGCTGTAAACATGTTTATATCTGCTGTAAACAAGTTTATTCCTGCTGTAAACATGTTTATTTCTGCTGTAAACATGCTTATTCCTGCTGTAAACGTGTTTATATCTGCTGTAAACAAGTTTATTCCTGCTGTAAACATGTTTATATCTGCTGTAAACATGTTTATTCCTGCTGTAAACGTGTTTATATCTGCTGTAAACAAGTTTATTCCTGCTGTAAACGTGTTTATTTCTGCTGTAAACATGTTTATTCCTGCAGTAAACATGTTTATATCTGCTGTAAACATGTTTATTCCTGCTGTAAACATGTTTATATCTGCTGTAAAGTTTATTCCTGCTGTAAACGTGTTTATATCTGCTGTAAACATGTTTATTCCTGCTGTAAACAAGTTTATTCCTGCTGTAAATGTGTTTATATCTGCTGTAAACATGTTTATATCTGCTGTAAACATGTTTATTCCTGCTGAACACATGTTTTATTCCCGCTGTAAACATGTTTATATCTGCTGTAAACATGTTTATATCTGCTGTAAACTTGTTTATTCCTGCTGTAAACATGTTTATATCTGCTGTAAACATGTTTATTCCTGCTGTAAACAAGTTTATTCCTGCTGTAAATGTGTTTATATCTGCTGTAAACATGTTTATTCCTGCTGTAAACGTGTTTTTATCTGCTGTAAACATGTTTATTTCTGCTGTAAACATGTTTATATCTGCTGTAAACAAGTTTATTCCTGCTGTAAACATGTTTATTTCTGCTGTAAACATGCTTATTCCTGCTGTAAACGTGTTTATATCTGCTGTAAACAAGTTTATTCCTGCTGTAAACGTGTTTATTTCTGCTGTAAACATGTTTATTCCTGCTGTAAACGTGTTTATATCTGCTGTAAACAAGTTTATTCCTGCTGTAAACGTGTTTATTTCTGCTGTAAACATGTTTATTCCTGCTGTAAACATGTTTATATCTGCTGTAAACATGTTTATTCCTGCTGTAAACATGTTTATATCTGCTGTAAACATGTTTATTCCTGCTGTAAACGTGTTTATTTCTGCTGTAAAGTTTATTTCTGCTGTTAACATGTTTATTTCTGCTGTAAACAAGTTTATTCCTGCTGTAAACATGTTTATATCTGCTGTAAACAAGTTTATTCCTGCTGTAAATGTGTTTATATCTGCTGTAAACATGTTTATTTCTGCTGTAAACATGTTTATATCTGCTGTAAACAAGTTTATTCCTGCTGTAAACGTGTTTATTTCTGCTGTAAACATGTTTATTCCTGCTGTAAACATGTTTATATCTGCTGTAAACATGTTTATTCCTGCTGTAAACATGTTTATATCTGCTGTAAACATGTTTATATCTGCTGTAAACATGTTTATTCCTGCTGTAAACATGTTTATATCTGCTGTAAACATGTTTCTTTCTGCTGTAAACGTGTTTATTTCTGCTGTAAAGTTTATTTCTGCTGTTAACATGTTTATTTCTGCTGTAAACAAGTTTATTCCTGCTGTAAACATGTTTATTTCTGCTGTAAACATGTTTATATCTGCTGTAAACAAGTTTATTCCTGCTGTAAACATGTTTATTCCTGCTGTAAACATGTTTATATCTGCTGTAAACAAGTTTATTTCTGCTGTAAATGTGTTTATTTCTGCTGTAAACATGTTTATTTCCAGAATGACATTACCTCACTGTCAACACTGTTGGTCTCTGCCTTCACACTCTCATGGTCCTCCTGCTCCTGCACCTCCTTCTTCTGCATCTCCACTGGTCTCTGCACCTCCTGCAGGTGTTAACAGATTCACATTATCATGGGGGTGGGTGGCAGATGATGGGATGGTGTTTGTCAGTCCCAAAGATTTTTTTGTTTGAGCATTTATTTAACTGGCTTCAGGAAATTGAAAGAAATGTTGATCAACATAGTTAAAATGCTCCAGGACAAGATTATCCTCCATAAACTGATAAAATGATGAGTGAACGTGAATCAGGAGAAAAATGGATATAAACATGGCAGGTAACTTACAGACAGTAAACTACCTGCCATGCGCTACCTGCTCAGTGAAGGGAGCAGCAGTTTAATTATCTTAACTCAGGTTTAACTTGGATTTATCTACATCAACTTGATCCCTGGCTATCTGTGAGTCAGGTGATGGTGGTTTTAGCTCTGCTCAAAGCTCAGCTGGATTTCTCCTTCACTGGTATACAGCAGAGCTGCAGATAGTCTGCCCGAGATCAGTGCAGCATTGCTGCACCAAGTGCAGCTTTGTTTACCTCTAGTATTTTAGAGCAATTTTTAAATAAAGCTTTGATTAATATTCATTGTATTTGCAGCATATTTCTGTATTTGCAGTGTATTTCTGTATTTGCAGTGTATTTTGCACGTTTCTCATTTGCAGCATGTTTCTGTATTTGCAGCGTATTTAGCGTGTTTCTGTATTTGCAGCGTATTTCTGTATTTGCAGGGTATTTTGCGTGTTTCTGTATTTGCAGCATGTTTCTGTATTTGCATCGTGGTTCTGCATTTGCAGCATGTTTCTGTATTTGCAGTGTATTTTGCACGTTTCTGTATTTGCAGCGTATTTCTGTATTTGCAGGGTATTTTGCGTGTTTCTGTATTTGCAGCATGTTTCTGTATTTGCATCGTGGTTCTGCATTTGCAGCGTGTTTCTGTATTTGCAGTGTATTTTGCACGTTTCTGTATTTGCAGCATGTTTCTGTATTTGCAGCGTATTTCTGTATTTGCAGGGTATTTTGCGTGGTTCTGTATTTGCAGCATGTTTCTGTATTTGCAGCATATTTTTGTATTTGCATCATGGTTCTGCAATTGCAGCGTGTTTCTGTATTTGCAGTGTATTTTGCACGTTTCTGTATTTGCGCGTATTTTGCGTGTTTCTGTATTTGCAGCGTATTTCTGTATTTGCAGCGTATTTTGCGTATTTCTGTATTTGCAGCATATTTTTGTATTTGCATCGTGGTTCTGCATTTGCAGCGTATTTTGCGTGTTTCTGTATTTGCAGCATATTTCTGTATTTGCAGTGTATTTTGTTTCTGTATTTGCAGCATGTTTCTGTATTTGCAGCGTATTCTGCATGTTTCTGCATTTGCAGCATGTTTTTGCGTGTTTCTGTATTTGCAGCATATTTCTGTATTTGTACAGTGTATTTTGCACGTTTCTGTATTTGCAGCATGTTTCTGTATTTGCAGCGTATTCTGCATGTTTCTGTATTTGCAGCATGTTTTTGCGTGTTTCTGTATTTGCAGCATATTTCTGTATTTGCAGTGTATTTTGCATGTTTTGTATTTGCAGCATATTTTTGTATTTGCATTGTGTTTCTGCATTTGCAGCGTATTTCGCGTTTCTGTATTTGCAGCGTGTTTCTGCTTTTGCAACACGTTTATTTACAACACAACAGCTTCTCCTGCTAGCATTTTTGTTTGTATCTGCAGCGTGTATTTGTGTATGAAGCACTTTTGCACCTGCCTACCACCTTTTACTATTTTTCCATGTGACATCAACTGTATCTGACACTGGTCAGCTATTACTCAATGCTGTTTTCACAGTGCTTTAGAAATAAATGAAATGGTACAGTATGATATGGTATCTACATCCTTCCTGCTTGGATCAGGATAAACAAACCAAATATCTGTTAACTCCTATGCAGATGACACCCATGTCTATATTCCTGTCTAACCAGAGGACTCTGGTCCTAGACAATGCTTCAGTTTGTACCTCAGTCAAATCAATAACAAGATGTCTCGAAATTTTCAATAAATGAAGATAAATCTGAAATTATCTTTGTATCCAAAGATGATAACATCTAAGGCGTGGTGGGCAACTCTGGTCCTCGAAGGTCAGCATCACAAGGTGTATTGACATTTAACTAAAGTGAAGTTCCACCCGTGTATTGACTGTGGATACGATGCTGGAACTGGATAAACAGCAAACATGAGATGAACCTGTGGGGATGTTTCTGCAGCCGTCCTGCTCTGATCCGTTTGGGACACCTTCAGCTGCTGCAGAGCCACCTCCAGCTCCACCGGGTCTGGACAGGAGCCCTCTGCCTGTGCACGAGTCTGCACAGATACATGAAGAAGATTATCCCAACATGAAGACAGGATCATTTTTGGATCGTACTGGGGAGAAAGTGAAGAGTCATGCTGGGGGGTTCAGGATCTCACCTGCAGGGTCAGAAACAGGTTGTCTTTGCTGAAGGACGGCGAGCGGGAAGGCGTCTCTCTCCTTTTTTCACGGAGTGACGAAGCCTGCTGGTTTCTCTTAATCCTCTCCAGCTGCTCCTCCACGCTCATCCGAGTTCTGCCGACCTCTCGCTCCCCGAATCCTACCTGATCCACTGCGCTCCTGGGACGGTCCTGCACACGACATCACCCAGTTATATTCACGCTTCCATGAACTTCAGGCAATGGAAACGCTTTGACAGGATGTATAATGGTATCCATTAATGATTCAGAAATATCCCAGAAACATTGATCTGGGATCTGAAACATCTTTAGTCCATAGCATAGTTTTTCAGTTAGAGTGCAGCTTCATTGTTTTCCCACTCAAACACAGTACCTCTTTCTGACAAAAACACTGAGAAAGGTCCAAGCCGGCACAGAAACATGTTCTGCTTCAAAGCAAAACTCTGTTCCTCTTTAAAAACGTTTTCTGAACTCCAGTTTTAACTTTTCTCCTTTATTCAGTCAGTTTATGCTCCAATAAATCTTTTCATTTTGAATCTTTTTTCTTTATGCTCTCAGGTTGTGAGAGGATACCATCAAAATAGTAAATTGTCACTGCCTTCTTCCGGGTGTACTCCTGGGTGTTTATATGGCAAACTTAAAACAACATTAATTATCTCATTTCATGCTTCACAATGAAATAAGACAGAAAGGAAAAAACAGCATCACTATAAAACAAATAAAAGCAATTAAATGTGATAAGAGCACAAGAGAAAGAGAACATCTTTTCTTTCAAATACCCGTCTTTACCACTAGATGGCAGTAATGTTACATCACAGGTCGATGGCAGAAAACCAGTGTGTGAAGTGAGAACCCTGAACTCTAAAACTGCTGTACCAGCTTTGTTTTAAGGGAGTTAGACTGTTTGGGATCAGTAACGCCTTAAAAGACATTTAAATAGTTCGTCATAGTCCAGTCTAGGGATGCATGATATACAGTAATCTACCCCCTATCGGTATCGGCCTTGAAACTGAGCATCGGACATCGGCCACCCCACCGATATTTAACCGATCAGCTCCAAAAACTTCTTCTTCTTCAAAAACTTTTTCTTTTTACAGACTTTAAAACTTCTAAAGACTACGGGTGGGAAAAAAATATCAATACACTATAATATTGTGATATTTTCAAATGCTGAAGGTGGGGAGAAGTCTGACTCTATAGATATATACTGAAGATATGAAAGGAAAGGAGAGATAAAAGGGGAGAGAAAAATAAAAGAGAGAGGGGATAAAGAGAAGAGAAAATGGGGGGGGGGGAAAAAGAAAGGAGGGGGCGGGCTGGAGGGAGGAAAGAGCAGGGGGGGCTGGCTGGGGAGGGGGGGGGACAGCCAGCGTATCCACCAATATACAATAAGAAACGGGACTAGGACTCGTCATCATTCACACCCAGGAGCAGGGGAGAGAAAAAGGCGAATAATCGGATGAGCGCACAGAAAAGACATACTTTCAAACAGACGACTGATATCATATTGACATTTAAAAACGAGGTATCAATCTAATTTACTAACTAAATTCGCGATATTTCATCGTTCTATTACGAAACCTCACGGGAATTCACAACAATTTTGTGATATTTTTATATGCTGATATCAAATTCACATTTAAAAATGCTGTATCGGTCTATTTTATAAACAAAGTCTCGCAATATTTTATCGTTCTGTTTCAAAATCTCGCGAGAATTCACAAAATATCATGAGATTTTGTAACAGAACGATGAAATCTTGCAAGATTTTTAGAGTAAAATAGATCGATATCTGCATTAGTAAAAATCAATTTGATATTGGCATATGAAAATATCGCAATATTCCAGTGTGTTGATATTCTCCCCCTATTTTTCAAAGTGTTGGATAACAAAACTGCTATTTGCAATGACTGTTTATTTTTTTTTCAGCTTTTATATCGGTATCAGTATCGGTTATCGGCCACATGAGTTTTAAAATATCAGCATATTGGCTATCTGCCAAAATTTTTATATTGTGCATCCCTAGTCCTGTCATAGCTACACCTGAGACCACTAGATCCACTCACCCATGAAAACATCTTTATGCCTGGGAGAATTTTGACCACTAACAGCCACCGTACATTCACAACAGTGCTTAGAACATGAAGAAAATATCTTTTCTTTCAAATACTATCTTCACCTCTAGATGTCATTAATTCTTACATACTGTACCTTTAAACGATTCTAGAAGAAGCTCCACCAGCAACATGGTCGCCATGGTTACGCTAACTTATGTACCTGTCTGAGTGGGCTGTTTCCACTGATGACGTTGCAGTTTTGCATCGATGATGACAGGACTCGGCTGAATCACTTACACTTCTGGATTCAGGCTTCTTGGTCTTCCTCAGGGTGACGTAGGAGGCGATGGTGGACGACTCCGGGGGGCTCATGGGAGATTTGGTCCTGGGAGGGACGATGCCCACCGGGTAGGGGGGTGAGGCTGGAGGAACATCGGGGACATGGTGACGGGTTCTGACATGGGAAACCTTCCTGATGCGGTCCAGACGTACCTTTAGAGGCTGCAGCATCTCTCCTGTCAGGAGACGTCTCGGGCTTGTCCTTGTCCTCACCACCGGCCTCGTCCACTTCCTCCTTCACCGTGGTGAGTTCAGGCTCGCTCTTATAAAGGCGGTAGTCCTGAGCCTGGTGTGGGGGCGAGGAGGGAGGGTTAGGAAACACACATGATGACGGCGGAATAGCCCCTGCAACCATGTAGTTACGCAGCAGCTTTACGCACTGATGGCTGTTAGAGGAGCAACAAGCCAATGCTGCAGGACTGCAGACATGCAGCGCTGAGTCATTTCTCATGAACAGTGAGGATGGTTTTCATTAAATTAACTAGCATCACTATTTAACGGACTTATTCTAGTCCAGGGGTTCTCAACCTTTTTCATCATGGGGCCCAATTTTTCAGTCCAAACCGGTCCAGGCCCTTCACGTTTTAACACTGTATTAGAGTAATCTTGTTTTTGGTTTATATATTTAATAACTAAACCAAATCCACCTGCCTTTAACCTATTGAACCTTGTAAAGTTGGCGTGATAAACATAAATAACATAATATAAAAATATATCATGAGATTGTCAAACACATTTATATCACATGTATAATTCATGGAATAAAATCAGACTCCTACAAGAACAAATCAGGATTAGAAACAAAATCTACAACATTTTACTACAAAAATTTGAGACAACAGAAAAAACTGATGAAAATTGATTTTAAAAAAGAGATAAAATGGTGCAGTAATAGATCACATTAAAAATGAAAAGGTTAATTTTAAATAGAAAAGCTATTTACTTAGAAAAGCCATTAAAGCACAAAATTTCATTGAACAATTTATTTATTTAAACTTTGCTTAGAATTTTTTAAGAACTTCCAAACATAACAGACATTTTCTGTATCAATAGCTGATTTTCTCTCTCTTATTTCTTTAAAATCCTCTCTGTCCAACAAGTGTTAGATATTTGCTTTCTAGATTCAGCTTGCAGATGAAGGATTCAGGGCTTGTTAGTGTTAGCGTTAGCATTAGTGTTAGCTGGTGCTCCATTCGGACGTCTCAGCTCTGCTTTGTTATCTCCACTTACTGATTCGTATTTAATTGGATTTCATTTTTGCCTTTTAGGGGCAGTTTTGGACCATTTCTGTCTTGATTATTTCGTTTTGGTACTTCTTCACATGTTAGCTACAGGCTAGCGGCTAGCTGAGTTTCTGCTTCTGCTCATTTGTTGAACTCTGACAAATTAGCACCACCAGGTGGGGGAGGCTACATTGCAGCTCATCCAGTCATAAATAACAGTGTAAATATACGGTCCTCACGGCCCACATGTGGAAAATGAAAGATTTCTTGCGGCCCTCTAGGTGGCGCTCGAGGCACAAGTTTGGTAAAGAATCACTGCTCTAGACAAACAAATCAGAACATTTGCTGCTCCTGTAGCATAATAGTAGTTAAAGCTGACATCACTGACATCTTTTTATGTTCCTTTTTTGCCAAAGTCACAGAATGTGCACCTCATTGGTAATAGATGTCACGCCACAGGCAAATTCTTGCTCTTTATTTGAGATCATAGTAAAAAAAAAGGGCCTAAATAAGTAACTAAAATAGTCTGAAAAAACTCTAAAAAAACTTACAAAACATTAAAATCTGATTAATCTGCACGTACAGAAACTAAGCAGCTCAGATTTAATCACTGAACGCATACTTGTGCTTCAGTGATTAAAGTACGTCCAACTACGTACGAGTATGTGTCGTACAAGTACAACACATACTTGTACCTACTTGTTTGTCCTTGACAAGACATCAAATTAAAGTGAATAAAACATTTTAAATATTTAGAGTGAGGTTTTTGGCCTGTCCCTAAATATTATCATTGTACGTATGCAGGACTTTTAATTTTTACGATTTAAGCAAAATGTTAAAATGTTCACATTTACATGATCTTACTGTAAAACAGTGTTTTTGGTAACAGTATATTTGGGATGTCCCAATACCGATGCCAGTATCGGTACTCGCTCCGACACTGGCCTATTTTGCTGAACTCGTACTCATGAAATACTCGCTCCTGACAGCACCAATACCGGACATCGCGTGACTCGCTGTGTTTACGCCGCCATGCCGGCGGAAAACACTCAACATGAGCGGCGGCTTTGAGTTTACATGTTCTTTTAAATTAGAAGACGCTTTCCATTACACAAGGATAGAAAATATATCTGACCCGATCGGATCGTGTCTCTGGAATACTTTTCAAAACGTTGGTGGCGGTCGGAGCGAACCTTTTTCCCTCTCTCCCTCCCATCAGACCTGCGGTTCCCCCACATACGTACATACATTTATGGACTTTTCATTCAGGGTTCAGTTTGTTGGTGGGAAGTTTCCTGCTAATTCTGTTTCCTACGTTTTCCAAGTTTCTGTTCGTCAAACTGGTTTGAGTTTAAATATGTAAAATTATAACGATGCTAAAATACAGCAAACCACAGCTGCAGCAGAGGCTGTTTATAAGCTTCTAACCTCTTTTATTTCTTACGAGGTAGTTTCTCGCTTATGGATCACCGCGAGCCTACGTCACAACCCGGAACTCATGTGACCGCGAAGCTGGTCCCGGTGAAAATATGCTTCGTATTTGAACGGCGTCTGATGGACTATGAGCCTCAAAAACTGCTTTTGCACTCTTTTTGATTTTTTTTCTCCGCCGGTCTGTCTTTGAAATATTATAGAAATGACGTCCAGTTATACTGAAAGTCTTACTGCCGACGCTAGAAGAAGATACGAAGCTAAACTAGTATCTGTTGGACTAAGTGATGCCATCTTCTGCTGCTACAGCCTGGTTAGACGAACCTACCTGAACATAACAGATGGTCAGTTTCCCGATCTCATGATGTATTTGGTTTCATCAGGTAAGCCCCGTGTTCAAGCCATTTATTTTTTATAGAATATAAAATTTCCCCGGATTTTTAAGAAATGGTATTTCTTTGATGTACTTCTCAGGAGTTTACTCTCATTGATAAAGCTATAAATTACCGGCAGTCTTATCTGTATGTAACTGGTTATGACTGTGCATGTTTATAACGCTGCAAATGCCTTTCTGCCGCTTTTTGTGCTTTTATACTTATGTGGGAACATTGATGGCAGTAATCTGGATGAACGTAATCGTTAACAGTCCTGAGGGAGACGGAACAGCGGGCGGCGCTGTGATTCTGTACATCCACTGATTTAATGGTGTTTTCTATCATCTGTGCAAAAACAACTACAGGGTTTAAAAATGGGGGAGACCACATTATATGCTTTTTTTTTTATCAGTCACAAAGTGATCGGAACATATTGTTAGATGTTTCCATGGTTTCCAGCGTGAACTGTCAGCATTTATGGGCTTGATAGCAGCTAGCCACTTAGCATGTTGTTCGGGACTTTTTCTGTTGTTTTGGGAACTGGAACAAACATCTTCTCTTGTCCGTGTGATAGATATGTTTAAGGCAGCCATACACAGCGGGACTTCTCGGTATTTCCAAAGTAGAATAAACGAAGATTGACGAGTAATGAAGCAGTTAATTCAGTGGCTCCCCTATGCAACGAAGCGATGTTTTCACCTGTTACCTAACCGGATGTGACGAATTTGGCGGAAAATTCACGGATGTTCGCAGTGATCCATACCATGGCCACTTACGAAAGAAATGCATATTAAATCAATATCGTTGTTTTTTAAAGGGACACTGTGTAATCGGGAGCAGCTCCCTCGTACTTTTCATGCTGCATTCGCGTGAAACCGGGCAGACCGACGACATCCGCTGCATGTAAAGTTATCACCGGCCTCTATGTGAAGACGTGGTCGTCAGCTACAGTGACATCAGTCCACATCTGATTTGTTGTCATGGCGATGTCGTATTGTTTTCCCTGACCCATGTTTTACCGTCTTTCGCTCGGCTTCGTTGATTAAAATGACATCTGGTTTGTTTCCAACGGCCGTCTGCCCGACTGCACGTGAACGCAGCATCAGTGAGACGCTGGTTTCTCCCCTCTGCAGCGCGGTGACTTTTCAAAGGCATTACCTCGAAATGAGCTGAAAACTCCGGTGTGTCCGGTGAGTTTCTGTGTTTTCCTGCTGTCACGCTTCTCCCAAATGCAAAAACATGGCGATACGACATGGCAGCCCCCACCGAGCCGCCCCACTCGATGTGTAAATGAATGATACGAACGGCAAATTTAGAACTTAGAGGAGCACTTCAGTTTGTTGATGGGAGTGATTACTGATTAATGAAAAACACTTTTGAACCAAATAATCAGTTTTTGTGAATAAAACACAGAACTTACACAATATCCCTTTAACAGTTAAAATCTTAAGTTTTTCACAAGAAGCTGCTGAGCGAACTATTTACCGTCTCTCGTTGTGATGCTGCAGCCGTGAACTCAGAACCTGCAGCTGTTAATCAGACCTGATCAGAGGAGGAAGTCGGATTGTTTAAAGTTTATTTATTTATTGAATGTTTTATAACGTGATACAGTTTTATTTCAGAGGGACTGGCGGAGCTCAATAAGCCTGCACGCTGCTTTCACAGCGACGCGCCGTCACAGACGTGATCTGGCGTCTCCACCCACACACGAGCTCCGGAGGCTGGAGGTCCAACAGTCATCGCCCCCAACGAACAAACGTTTTGTTCTTTATTTAAAACAACCAAAGAAAAGAAAAGAAAAGAAAAGAAACGCCTTTTGCTTATTTCACTGATCCCTATTAATTAGGTACTCGGTATCGGCAAGTACTTAAATGCAAGTACTCGTACTTGGTCGGCAAGAAAGTGGCATCGGGACATCCCTAATAATAATAATAATAATAAACATTTACCAATTTATCGATGTACCCTGTTACCCTAACTAAAAACCCAGGTACATTCCCAGAGGTGAAAGTAACTAATAACATTTACTCAGGTTACTGTAATTGAGTAGTTTTTGTGAGTAATTTGTTATTTTTGAGTAGTTTTTGAAATAGGTAATTTTATTTTTCCTCAAGTACATTTTGACCCAAGTACTTCACTACTTTGGAAACGTTCCCCGTTACTGAGTTAAACATGAAATAAAGGAGGAAAAAAATCAGCCTGAACGGGTTTTATGCCGAACGTTACGGATTGTTCGTGGTATCGTCCACTGAAAGGAAATCTCACTGATGGTGATGGTGATGATGAGCAGGAGATGGAGACGGAGGAGACTGAGGGTTGAATTCCCGTAGAAGAGATGAAGGAAATCCTCGGCCAAATCTCAGCAGCTCTTTGTGTTCAAACGCAAAAAAGGCAACAACTTGATCATGGAAATGCTGAGTCATTGTCCAACGCTAGTGTTCAGTGGGCAGAATAGTTTTGAAGCATAACACTTTATTTCATTTCTTAAAGTAAGCAGTAGTTGTGCTCATTTGTTTATGAAGACAGCTGAATTTAAGATTTATGTTTCTATAGAAAGAGAAAAGAACCGTGTGTTAATCAGGATTTGCTCAACATTTTCACCATCTTGGATTTTTTTTCTCTTTTTATTGTGAAAGTTTCTCAAAAACAGTGTTGGATTGGATTTATAACTCATCCTTTTTTACTGCAAGTGACTGAAAGTAACTAAGTAACTTTTACTCAAAGTACATTTTAAATCAAGTACTTTTTACTCTTACTCAAGTACATTTTTAGATGGGTACTTTTACTTTTACTTGAGTAGAATTTAAGCAAAGTTAAGATACTTTTACTTAATTCCAACTGTTCTGTACTTTTTCCACCTCTGAACATGACTGACGGCAGGTTGCATCATCTCTGATGACACGCATCCATCCGGCCTTGGGTCTACCTGAAGGTTTTCTTGCTCTAGACCTGATCCTGGTTTATTCAGTCAACGTTAGTCAAACTGCAGCAGAAGGAATGAGAATCTGTTCCTGTATGGACGGGAGCTGTGAATTCCCACAGACAGTGAAGTATCCAGGTGAACTGAGGAAGCTGAGATGAATGACATCATCGATGGTGGAGATGAGGGTGAAAATGGTGGAGGTCAGGTGAAAGGGGGGGGGGCACAGCACGTCAGAGATGTGGATGGTGCTGGTGTTGGGGGGTTTGAGCTTCTTACACTGTGCGCTCCATTCCTGGAGCTGGCCTTACGCTCTTCAGGACGGTGAGGGTGGGGGAGCCGGCTGCTGGGCTGTGAGTGGTGGGGGGCCACATGAGGAGGGTGCTCTGTGGAGTCGTAGTATTGGGGGAGGGGCGGACGGGGGGGCCCGCTACTGCAGTTCTTGAGAGGACTGAGCGGCAGAAGTGTCACTTCCTGTTGACAGTGAGACAGCAGGTCTGATTGACAGGTGACGGCTACACGGACACCCCCCCCCCCCCACCACCCCCCCACACACACACACACAACCCCCCAACCTCCCCCATCACAGGTGGAATAAGTTAACTCAGACCGACTCCGATGTTCATCACATCGACACCAACAGCAGGACTTAAAAGCATCATGAAGTTCTAAAAGTATTATAGAAAATAAGAATAATTATGATAAATAATAACAAATGAATATATTATTTAATAGAAAAAATACTAAATAATAATAAAATAAATCAAACTAATATTATATTACAGTATAGGTGATCAGTCAGGAGTTACGTGATCATCGGCTACTGAGTTAAATAATGAGTCTGAGGGAGAAGCCATTTTCAGCCATATATCCCAGGTCTGCTGAACCCCCCCCCCCTCGAGCTCTGCTCGGGTCTCCACCAGCATCAACAACGTGTCTGCTGCAGAGGAAAACAGGAAGCTGGCTGTAAGTCGTAAACATCCAGTGGGTACAGAAAGTATTCAGACCCCTTTAAACTTGCTCTGGAAGAGCTTTTCTTCCAGGATCTCTGTACTTGGCTGCATTCATCTTTCCTTCAACTGCAACCAGTCGTCCTGTAGCTGAAAAACACCCCCATAGCATGATGCTGCCACCACCATGCTTCACTGTTGGGATGGTATTGAGCAGGTGATGAGCAGTGTCTGGTTTTCTCCACACATACGCTTAGAATTAACTCCAAAAAGTTCAATCTTGGTCTCATCAAACCAGAGAATCTTATTTCTCTCAGTCTGGGAGTCCTTCATGTGTTTTTGGTAAACTCTATGCAGGCTTTCATATGTCTGCACTGAGGAGAGGCTTCCATCGGGCCGCTCTGCCATAAAGCCCCGACTGGTGGAGGCTGCAGTGATGGTTGACTTTGTGGAACTTTCTCCATCTCCCTACTGCATCTCTGGAGCTCAGCCACAGTGATCTTTGGCTTCTTCTTTACTCTCTCACCAAGGCTCTTCTCCCACCATTGCTCAGTTTGGCTGGACGGCCGGGTCTAGGAAGAGTTCTGGTCCCAAACTTCTTCCATTAAGGACTATGGAGGCCACCGTGCTCTTAGGAACCTTTAATGCTGCAGAAACTCTTTTGTAACCTTGTCCAGATCTGTGTCTCGCCACAATTCTGTCTCTGAGCTCCTTGGACAGTTCCTTCCACCCCATGATCCTCATTTGCTCTGACATGCACTGTGAGCTGGAAGCTCTTATATAGACAGGTGTGTGTCTTTCCTAATCAAGTCCAATCAGTTTAATTAAACACAGCTGGACTCCAATGAAGGAGTAGAACCATCTCAAGGAGGATCAGAAGAAATGGACAGAATATGAGTTAAATATGAGTCACTGCAAAGGCTCTGAATACTTATGACCATGTGATATTTCAGTTTTTCTTTTTTAATAAATTTGCAAAACTGTCAACATTTCTGTTTTTTCCTGTCAAGATGGGGTGCTGAGTGACATTAATGAGCAATAAAACTAACTTTTTTGATTTTAGCGAATGGCTGCAATGAAACAAAGAGTAAAAAGTTTAAAGGGGACTGAATACTTTCTGTACCCACTGTACAGTAGACGCCACATTGATCTTCCCTGTGTCCACCACATTGGTTGTGGTGACATCACTAATCAGACCGGTGCTGCATTTAAAATGATTAATACCAAATCAATGTTTGTACATTTTCAGCTGATTTAGATTTATTTATTTAAATAACTGACTTTTATGTTTGAAAAATTTTGAAACTGTAAAGTAAGAAGATTGCTTATCAAAAGTAAGTGACAGATGATAAGGAGTGTTTATTGGGTGGGAAAATGGTGATTAACGGTGTTAGTCATGAGTAGATGTGGTTAATCTTCTCTGGTTAACGTTCAAATTGTCATTATTATAATTGTTTGGTTTGAAAGGCGTCCTTTTCCTTGGGGGAGTGGTGGCACAGTGGTCACAGAGGTGGTCCAGGACACCAAGGTTCGAGCCCCCAGCGGGTCCCAAGGGTCCTGGC
Source organism: Atherinomorus stipes (assembly GCA_023101725.1). Lineage (NCBI taxonomy): Eukaryota > Metazoa > Chordata > Actinopteri > Atheriniformes > Atherinidae > Atherinomorus > Atherinomorus stipes. The sequence goes on from JALJCO010012723.1 coordinate 179,383, forward strand.
CAAGATTCTTAAACCCCACCAGGGCCTGAGATACGGCAACTCACTGCTCTCTAGTTTACCTAGAGATAAACGCAGAAATGCTGAATGTCCCAGTTGGGATCAATACTGTAAAACATTGTAAATCTTTAGTAAAGTCTAATTTGTTGTGCATCAATGCACCCAGGAAATCTATTTAATTATTGGTAAGAACAATCAAAGTGAAGAAACTTACAGTAATCCTCCAAATTATTTATATTATTATGATAAATTATTACATATTTTTTATTAATTAATTAATTTATTATTCATAATATTTATAAATAAATTATGTATTAATAATCATTTAATAAATAACTGATCTACTAATTTATTAATGATAAAAATTTTATTATTATTAAACTATTAAAATTATTCATATTCATAATGCTCACTGAATGAAGGGAAAAAAATCAGCCGTCAGGTAAATAAGTTGAAATTGACAAAAGAAATAATAATAAAAAAATCGAGGAAAATCATGACACTGATTTTGAATTGTGGTTAAACAGAAATATTAAAAACAAAAACACACAAAAAAAAACAAGTAAACAAGCACAATGGGGCTCCTGAACTAAAATTTTGAGGAAAACATTGACTGCAATCAGGTGTTTTCTGTAACGTCCAATCAGACGTCTGCACCTGTTGACAGGTATGTTGAGAAACATGAGAAAGGTGCTCTAATGTGTCTGGGACAGTTTTGTTTGTTTGTTTTTTATTATTATTTCCAACCACAATTCAAAAGCAATATTTAATTTCACGAAATTATAACTTTGTAAATTTTGTATTAACTATTAGTTTCTTCAGTTTCTTTTTATTTGAATTCATATTGTGAATTTAGCTTTTTCTTTAACTGGAGGGTATGAATAATTTTGAGGACGAATGTTCTTTATTATTGAAGATATTTACAAACAATAATAAACACAAGCACATCTGTAATTTGTTCCAATGTTATTTCAAGTGTTGTAGTGATACAATATTTGCATGGTATAGTTTAAATATGAGGAAATAAAAATAGCACAGAAAGTACATAGATTTTACCCACTATGTTGAAATCTTTTGTCAAACTGAAATATCACACTATGAAACTGAGCGTAAAACCACTTCATAACTCATATTAAAAGGCTTTAAAAGATAAATTAAAAAAAAAACCTTCCCTACAGCGATAAATGTTATCTTATAAAACCAGTCACATGTCTAAGTGTTTCTGAAAAGTTCCAGGACGTTCATTCAGACGCTGTCAGATTAAATAATCTCACATATTATGGTTTGTACTTATAACAAACCATTACTAACACTGATACTTATGGATACCCCGATAACATATATTTCAAGCTCATGACAAGTACAAGTACTTGTACTGAGCTCATACTACTCAAACTACATTTGAGTAGCTGCCGATACTGAGTACCACTATAAGTAGGCCTGCCAATAAATCCCATTACAGTTGAGTGGAGCGTGAACCAAATTGTGGTTAATTGTGTGACATATAAACTGTAAGGCTGGAAAACTGTCAGAAACTTCACAAATAAGGAGGATACAGTAGTTTCTGATGAATTTGTATCACCACTGTGACAAGATCCTACACACCTAAATCAGCCTCTCTGCCTGAGATAATGTCAAATTTGGATTTGTAGTATGGCTTGTGTGATAAGTTTGTTGTTTATGCACTGATGTGTTAAAAATGACATGTTATTAATTGTAAATTAATATAAAGATTATTCTCTTTGCATTAACCTCAGGAATGGGTGTATCGATACCCTGGAGTCAACACTTCGATTCCAGACAGACAAAATACTGGAAGCTATAGTTTTTTGAGTATTGTGATACCACTGTAGAGATACAAAACATGCAGATTGTTTTCACTTCTGAGAGTTTTAGGCAATGAAATGATGAAAACAGCCAGATTCTAGCTTCTGTATCACATGATGGTGGTAGCCTATCAGATTCTAGCTTCTGTATCGCATGATGGTTGTAGCCTATCAGATTATAGCTTCTGTGTCACATGATGGTGGTAGCCTATCAGATTCTAGCTTCTGTGTCACATGATGGTGGTAGCCTATCAGATTCTAGCTTCTGTGTCACATGATGGTGGTAGCCTATCAGATTCTAGCTACTGTGTCACATGATGGAAGTAGTCTATCAGATTTTAGCTTCTGTGTCACATGATGGTGGTAGCCATTAGATTCTAGCTTCTGTATCACATGATGGTGGTAGCCTATCAGTTAATGCGAGCGGCTAAAGAGATTCTGATGATAGACCAGCCCTTAAAGTCCTCCTTGACTTTAGACAGCAAGGTGAGGAGATTAGCTTTGAACAGGTCCGAATAATTACAGGTGACTGTGATTAGGTAGGTGAAACTGTCTACCTCAACTTTCAATAGGCTCTCACACGCCGATGGAGATGTAGTTGATGGACCAATCAGAAACAGTTCGCTCTTACTCAGGTTCAGCTTTTAACAAGACAGCTTTCCAAAATCTGTGAGGTGGTGCAGAATTGCTGGGACCGAAGTCTGCAAGTCCGACACAAAAAGAAGCAGGTCATCTGCATAGAGCAAGAGCTTGAGGCCTCCTTACAATGCCTGTGAACTTGTGTCAGAACGGAGCAAATAGCCAATGTTTCTATGGCCAACACAAATCATCTTTTTGTTTATTATACGGCTCTTTAGAAAGCTGTAAAACGCTCCGTTGACTTTAATGGGTTTTCCCAACGTTCCAGCTGTCATTATTTTGTATATTGACCGATGACAATGGCAACAGATCTTTTTTTAACCTGTGATCTTGCGGTGATCCTGATATCCCTCCGTGTCGCAAGTCGTCCGGTCACTACAGCAAGTGAGCACATAACGACACCTCGTGACTGAAAATTGATAACTTCCCAGTTTATTTCACGTCTTCGGCAAATGTGGAGATTTTGAGCTCTGGGTCCAGGCCGAGTATAAGGATTCACCCTCCCCAAAGCGAAAAAGACAAAAAGAAGACCAGTGTCCATAGACCAAGACCATACAGCTAACAGCAGAGAAGGAAATGTCCAGTTCTACATACAGGAATAGAGGGTGCTAGCACAAATTCCAGCCGCCATCACTTAACTAACAAATGTTGCTAAGCAACAAGTTCCCCGTCTTGTCCTCGACTGCGGGGAACTATTTTAATCTTAGTGTAAAACATTAGAAAGTTATTAGACCCTCACAAAAATAGAAGACTTTCATTTATTTTTTGCAAGTAGCTGTATAATAAGCGGGATAATGTATGGAACGCAGGTCATTATGGGGAAATACTGACCTTCGGGGTGAATGCAGACCCCTCCACATCTGCATTCGCCTTGTCGGACAGTATTTCCCCATAATGACCTGCGTTCCATACATTATCCCTTACTTAATTTACTCATTAATATAACTTATTATTGTTTCAAAAGTATTTCTTTCCAGTACTTCTGTTCTTTAGTTTTACTTATATTATTGCCTTTGCATTCAAGATATTAATGCAAACTGTGTCATGTGACTTTCTTTTCAGGGACAAAAGGTATTGGTATCGGTGAAAAAGTAGCATAAACTACTGGTATTGTATCGACAGGAGAAATTTCAGTATCGCTCATAATTAACCTGCTTTTGACAGGCTGAGTTATTTTCACATGTCCTGTAGTATCGATACACCTTTATAAATACTAGCTTTGAGCACACACTGATGGGACACTTTTATTGATGCAACAAGCTTGCACAGCCCCAAACTGCACAACATCCAGGTATCCTTCAGTCCTATTAAAAATCCATAACTTGCAAGGATCAATATGTCGTTGATGCAGGACCAACGTGGCAGGTATGTTGTATGTTTGTGGTGTACGTGACCGTCACATGAGACCAAGCAGAGCTCGGTGTTCAGGCCAAACTCAGCTGCAGATGTGGCTGCACTGCTGCAGCCGTCTCCATCAACACTACCTCATCACTCAGAGTCATGTGAGCACCGTCAGGTGGTCGTACCTCGCTCTTCTGCTGACTGGACAGAGGTTTGGAGTCTGGAAGACCTGCTGATCTCAACAGACAAACGGAGGGTCACACACCAGATCAGAGTGAAATGATCCTGAATGATGAGGAAGAAGTGAGGTGATCCTCACCGCTGTCGGAGCTCCGCTGAGGCTTGTTCTTAGACAGAGCCTCCATCACGTCCTGGATCCTCCACAGCTCCTTCTGGATCTGGATGTGCTGCTGACTGGGAGGTTCTGTCTAAGAGGCAAACACAGATGTTAACAGATGCTGCTGCAGCCTGCGAGGGTGTGTGTGTGAGTGTGTGTGTTACCTGTGGGCTCCCCAGAGCCTCCAGCTGCTCCAGCAGGTTGGACTTGGCCAGGGTGACGTCCGCCTCCAGCCGGTCGTACTCCCTCCAGGACCGCTCCAGCTCCTGCAGCAGGACAGCAGCCAACACCTGAGTTAGTGTAAACCTTCGTTCTGATTTTCCTCCTGACGCTGGAAAAATACCACTTTGTTGTTTTCCTTGAGTGTGTACCAAGGAGCAAACGCTATTTCCTTATTGCCTTAAAATTGTAGTTCCTTCTTCATCTACTAGAGGCTCCAAAACAGAGCAAAGCCTCATAGACTCCCATGTAAAAAGGCCAAATTCACAGCAGAAATAATCATGTTTACAGCAGAAAAAAACATGTTTACAGCAGATATTAACATGTTTACAGCAGAATACACGTTTACAGCAGAAATAATCACGTTTACAGCAGGAATAAACACATTTACGGAAGAATAAAACAGGTACGGTCCAGAATAAAACATGTATATGTACACATACTACTTATAATAGTGTACATTTGTATTCAGAAGCAGCCTTTCATGATCTAGATTCAATTGAAAACTTTGTTTTAACAAACAGAAGGTCCATATTGAAATATGTGTTGATGCATATTGAATACGTAGCCTGATAAGTGTGGTGGTTCTTGTGTACAGTAGGTATGACGTTTAACAGTATAGTTTTTATTTGTTAGTTTTGTTACGTTGCTTGTTTGTTTGTTGGGGGGGGTTATAGGAAATGACACGAGCTCAGTATTTCCAATAGAATAAACTAGACTACGCCACTGATTGGTGCTTCAGACTATGTGGGACTGCGTGAGCTGGACTTAGTTAGTCACGTCTGTGCAGGTGACCTATGATGGTGATGGCAGGTGTGTGATGGTGCTGGTAGGTGTGTGAGATGGTGCTGGCAGGTGTGTGATGGTGATGGGCGTTGTGTGAGATGGTGCTGACAGGTGTGCGTGATGATGCTGGCAGGTGTGTGTGATGATGCTGGCAGGTGTGTGTGATGATGCTGGCAGGTGTGTGTGATGGTGCTGGCAGGTGTGTGAGATGGTGCTGGCAGGTGTGCGTGATGATGCTGGCAGGTGTGTGTGATGATGCTGGCAGGTGTGTGTGATGATGCTGGCAGGTGTGTGTGATGGTGCTGGCAGGTGTGTGTGATGGTGCTGGCAGGTGTGTGAGATGGTGCTGGCAGGTGTGTGAGATGGTGCTGGCAGGTGTGTGTGATGGTGCTGGCAGGTGTGTGAGATGGTGCTGGCAGGTGTGTGTGATGGTGCTGGCAGGTGTGTGTGATGGTGCTGGCAGGTGTGTGTGATGATGCTGGCAGGTGTGTGATGATGCTGGCAGGTGTGTGTGATGGTGCTGGCAGGTGTGTGAGATGATGATGGCAGATGTGTGTGATGGTGGTGGCAGGTGTGTGTGATGGTGATGGGCAGTTGTGTGTGATGGTGCTGGCAGGTGTGTGTGATGACGCTGGCAGGTGTGTGATATGGTGCTGGCAGGTGTGTGTGATGGTGCTGGCAGGTGTGTGTGATGATGCTGGCAGGTGTGTGAGATGGTGCTGGCAGGTGTGTGTGATGATGCTGGCAGGTGTGTGTGATGATGCTGGCAGGTGTGTGAGATGGTGCTGACAGGTGTGCGTGATGATGCTGGCAGGTGTGTGTGATGATGATGGCAGGTGTGTGTGATGGTGCTGGCAGGTGTGTGTGATGATGCTGGCAGGTGTGTGTGATGGTGCTGGCAGGTGTGTGAGATGGTGCTGGCAGGTGTGCGTGATGATGCTGCTGGCAGGTGTATGTGATGATGCTGGCAGGTGTGTGAGATGGTGCTGGCAGGTGTGCGTGATGATGCTGGCAGGTGTGTGATGGTGATGGCAGGTGTTTGATGGTGATGGCAGGTGTGTGTAATGGTGCTGGCAGGTGTGTGTGATGGTGCTGGCAGGTGTGTGTGATGACGCTGGCAGGTGTGTGAGATGGTGCTGGCAGGTGTGTGTGATGATGCTGGCAGGTGTGTGTGATGATGCTGGCAGGTGTGTGAGATAGTGATGACAGGTGTGCGTGATGATGCTGGCAGGTGTGTGTGATGATGATGGCAGGTGTGTGTGATGGTGCTGGCAGGTGTGTGTGATGGTGCTGGCAGGTGTGTGTGATGGTGCTGGCAGGTGTGTGAGATGGTGCTGGCAGGTGTGCGTGATGATGCTGGCAGGTGTGTGTGATGATGCTGGCAGGTGTGTGAGATGGTGCTGGCAGGTGTGCGTGATGATGCTGGCAGGGTGTGTGATGGTGATGGCAGGTGTTTGATGGTGATGGCAGGTGTGTGTAATGGTGCTGGCAGGTGTGTGAGATGTTGCTGTAAGGTGTGTGAGATGATGCTGGCAGGTGTGTGAGATGGTGATGGCAGGTGTGTGATGGTGGTGGCAGGTGTGTGATGGTGATGGGCGTTGTGTGTGATGGTGCTGGCAGGTGCGTGTGATGATGCTGGCAGGTGTGTGAGATGGTGCTGGCAGGTGTGTGTGATGATGCTGGCAGGTGTGTGTGATGGTGATGGCAGGTGTGTGTGTAATGGTGCTGGCAGGTGTGTGAGATGATGCTGTAAGGTGTGTGAGATGATGCTGGCAGGTATGTAAGATGGAGGTGGCAGGTGTGTGTGATGGTGGTGGCATGTGTGTGATGGTGATGGCAGGTGTGTGATGGTGCTGGCAGGTGTGTGTGATGGTGCTGGCAGGTGTGTGTGATGGTGCTGGCAGGTGTGTGAGATGGTGATGACAGGTGTGCAAGATGATGCTGGCAGGTGTGTGATGATGCTGGCAGGTGTGCGTAATGATGCTGGCAGGTGTGTGTGTTGATGCTGGCAGGTGTGTGAGATGGTGATGACAGGTGTGCGTGATGATGCTGGCAGGTGTGTGATGATGCTGGCAGGTGTGCGTAATGATGCTGGCAGGTGTGTGTGTTGTTGCTGGCAGGTGTGTGAGATGGTGATGACAGGTGTGCGTGATGATGCTGGCAGGTGTGTGTGATGATGCTGGCAGGTGTGTGTGATGATGCTGGCAGGTGTGTGTGATGATGCTGACAGGTGCTCGTGATGATGCTGGCAGGTGTATGTGATGATGCTGGCAGGTGTGTGTGATGGTGATGGCAGGTGTGTGTAATGGTGCTGGCAGGTGTGAGATGGTGCTGGCAGGGGTGTGAGATGATGCTGGCAGGTATCTGAGATGGTGCTGGCAGGTGTGTGTGATGATGCTGTAAGGTGTGTGAGATGATGCTGGCAGGTTTCTGAGATGATGCTGGCAGGTTTGTGAGATGGTGCTGGCAGGTGTGTGATGATGCTGTAAGGTGTGTGAGATGATGCTGGCAGGTATGTGAGATGGTGCTGGCAGGTGTGTGAGATGATGCTGGCAGGTGTGTGAGATGGTGCTGGCAGGTGTGTGAGATGATGCTGGCAGGTGTGTGAGATGATGCTGGCAGGTGTGTGTGATGATGCTGGCAGGTATCTGTGATGGTGCTGGCAGGTGTGTGAGATGATGCTGTAAGGTGTGTGAGATGATGCTGGCAGGTGTGTGAGATGATGCTGGCAGGTATGTGAGATGGTGTTGGCAGGTGTGTGAGATGATGCTGGCAGGTATGTAAAATGATGCTGGCAGGTGTGTGTGATGGTGATGGCAGGTGTGTGAGATGGTGACAGCAGGTGTGTGATGGTGTTGGCAGGTGTGTGTGATGGTGCTGGCAGGTGTGTGAGATGGTGATTGTAGGTGTGTGTGATGGTGCTGGCAGGCTGTGTGATGATGCTGGCAGGTGTGCGTGATGATGCTGGCAGGTGTGTGTGATGATGCTGGCAGGTGTGTGTGATGATGCTGGCAGGTGTGCGTGATGATGCTGGCAGGTGTGCGTGATGATGCTGGCAGGTGTGTGTGATGATGTTGGCAGGTGTGTGTGATGGTGATGGCAGGTGTGTGTAATGGTGATGGCAGGTGTGTGTAATGGTGCTGGCAGGTGTGAGATGGTGCTGGCAGGTGTGTGAGATGATGCTTGCAGGTATCTGATGACGGTGCTGGCAGGTGTGTTAGATGATGCTGTAAGGTGTGTGAGATGATGCTGGCAGGTATGTGAAATGATGCTGGCAGGTATGTGAGATGGTGCTGGCAGGTGTGTGAGATGATGCTGGCAGGTGTGTGAGATGGTGCTGGCAGGTGTGTGAGATGATGCTGGCAGGTGTGTGAGATGATGCTGGCAGGTGTGTGAGATGATGCTGGCAGGTATGTAAGATGGTGCTGGCAGGTGTGTGAGATGATGCTGGCAGGTGTGTGAGATGATGCTGGCAGGTGTGTGTGATGATGCTGGCAGGTGTGTGAGATGGTGATGGCAGGTGTGTGTGATGGTGATGGCAGGTGCGTGTGATGATGCTGGCAGGTGTATGTGATGATGCTGGCAGGTGTGTGATGGTGATGGCAGGTGTGTGATGGTGATATCAGGTGTGTGTAATGGTGCTGGCAGGTGTGAGATGGTGCTGGCAGGTGTGTGAGATGATGCTGGCAGGTGTGTGTGACGGTGATGGCAGGTGTGTGAGATGATGCTGTAAGGTGTGTGAGATGATGCTGGCAGGTATGTGTGTGTGATGCTAGCAGGTATGTGTGATGGTGCTGGCAGGTGTGTGAGATGATGCTGGCAGGTATGTGAGATGGTGCTGGCAGGTGTGTGTGTGATGATGCTGGCAGGTGTGTGAGATGATGCTGGCAGGTGTGTGAGATGATGCTGGCAGGTATCTAAGATGGCGCTGGCACGTGTGTAAGATGATGCTGGCAGGTATCTAAGATGGTGCTGGCAGGTGTTTGTGATGATGCTGGCAGGTGTGTGAGATGGTGATGGCAGGTGTGTGTGATGGTGATGGCAGGTGCGTGTGATGATGCTGGCAGGTGTGTGTGATGATGCTGGCAGGTGTGTGTGATGATGCTGGCAGGTATGTGTGATGGTGCTGGCAGGTGTGTGTGATGGTGCTGGCAGGTGTGTGTGATGATGCTGGCAGGTGTGTGTCAGATGGTGCTGGTAGGTGTGTGTGATGATGCTGGCAGGTGTGTGAGATGGTGATGGCAGGTGTGTGTGATGATGCTGGCAGGTGTGTGTGATGGTGCTGGCAGGTGTGTGTGATGGTGATGGCAGGTGTGTGTGATGGTGCTGGCAGGTGTGTGAGATGGTGCTGGCAGGTGTGTGTGATGATGCTGGCAGGTGTGTGAGATAGTGATGGCAGGTGTGTGTGATGATGCTGGCAGGTGTGTGTGATGGTGCTGGCAGGTGTGTGTGATGGTGCTGGCAGGTGTGTGTGATGATGCTGGCAGGTGTGTGATGGTGCTGACAGGTGTGTGAGATGGTGCTGGCAGGTGTGTGTGATTTAAATGTCAGGTGTGTGATGGTGCTGTCAGGTGTGTGTGATGGTGCTGGCAGGTGTGTGTGATGGTGATGGCAGGTGTGTGTGATGGTGCTGGCAGGTGTGTGATGGTGCTGGCAGGTGTGTGAGATGGTGCTGGCAGGTGTGTGTGATTTTGATGTCAGGTGTGTGATGGTGCTGTCAGGTGTGTGTGATGGTGCTGGCAGGTGTGTGTGATGGTGATGGCAGGTGTGTGTGATGGTGCTGGCAGGTGTGTGTGATGGTGCTGGCAGGTGTGTGTGATGGTGCTGGCAGGTGTGTGAGATGGTGCTGGCAGGTGTGTGTGATGGTGCTGGCAGGTGTGTGATGGTGCTGGCAGGTGTGTGTGATGGTGCTGGCAGGTGTGTGTGATGGTAATGGCAGGTGTGTGATGGTGCTGGCAGGTATGTGAAATGATGCTGGCAGGTATGTGAGATGGTGATGGCAGGTGTGTGTGATGGTGATGACAGGTGTGTGTGATGATGCTGGCAGGTGTGTGTGTGATGGTAATGGCAGGTGTGTGTGATGATGCTGGCAGGTGTGTGTGATGGTAATGGCAGGTGTGTGATGGTGCTGGCAGGTGTGTGTGATGGTGCTGGCAGGTGTGTGATGGTGCTGGCAGGTGTGTGTGATGGTGCTGGCAGGTGTGTGTCCTCACCGTGTGGACTCTGGACAGCTCCCTGCAGGTGCTGAGCAGCCCGCTCTGCAGGACGTCTCTCTGCTGGACCAGACTCTGCGTGGCAGCAGCGTTGGACCCGTCCTGCTCGCTCAGCTCCTGACTGGCTGACAACAGGGCCGTCTCAAGAGTTTGCTGAACACACACACACACACACACACACACCGTTAGGTTCAGCACTCACACACCTGGACGCAGCATGGTCCTTGCAGATGTACCTTCTCTCTGTGCAGCTGCTGCAGCTTCTCCTCCTGCATCCTTACCACCTTGTCCTGCTCACAAAGTCTGCTCAGCTTGGTCTAACACACACACACACACACACACACACACACACACACACAATCACAGACATCAGCAGCAGTGTCTGGGGTTTATCCAGCATTTCACCCGCAGTGCTGCTTACATCCACGTCGGCCTCTTCTGTGTGCTGGACCACCGCTGTGTCTCTGAAGTCGTCTGGACTGACCTGGAAAAGGACAGAGATTCAGACGTGTCCAGCAGGGGACGCCATTCATGCAGATTCAGACGTGTCCAGCAGGGGACGCTGTCTCCGCAGATTCAGACATGTCCAGCAGGGGACGCCATTCATGCAGATTCAGACGTGTCCAGCAGGGGACGCCGTCCCTGCAGATTCAGACATGTCCAGCTGGGGACGCAGAACATCTCCAACGTCCCACTGATGGGATGAAGATGATAATGAGGGTGGTCTGAAGTGAACCAAGTTGCAGGGAAGTCTGGAGACCAGACCTGATAGATGAGTCATAGTCTGGTTTAATACGTCAAGTTTGTGTTGACCAGAAACCTGACAGCGAGTCCAAGTCCAGGTCTGGTCCAGGTCTGGTCCAGTTTTAGTCCAGTTCTGGTCCAGGTCTGACCAGAGTTTTTTTTAAGAGAACCATGAAGAGAACAAGTGAAAGTGAAAGAATGAACAGCGACGGCTTCTGACTTCCAGCATGTGGTGAAACAGCTTCAGCTGCATGGATGAGGAGGGGCACGGAATGATGGCACCTGACTGTGACACAAGAGGATGATGATGATGGAGGAAGATGGAAACCACAAAGCTCGGTTCTGGCTCGAGTCTAACTTCACCTCCTGAACATTTTCACATAGAGGATTTCCTCCATGCTAACATGGATGCTAACAGATCCTGGTCCAGGATTTCCTCCATGCTAACACAGATGCTAACATGGATGCTAAAACGGATGCTAACAGATGCTGGTCCAGGATTTTATCCATGCTAACATTGATGTTAACATGGAAGCTAACAGATCCTGGTCAAGGATTTCCTCCATGCTAACATGGGTGCTAACATGCTAACAGATCCTGGTCCGGGATTTCCTCCATGCTAAAACGGATGCTAACACAGATAGTAACGGATCCCGGTTCAGACTCGGACCCCGCCCTCTGACTCCAGCCAGAACCTGCTGCCACCTTACTTGCTGGTAGAGTTGCGGCCTCGGCGCCGAGTTCTCGATCATGGTGTGAATCATGAAGATTAGCGGCTCGTTCTCCTTCGTCTAGGCGGCGGCGGGGAGGAAGAGGAGGAAGAGGATAATAGGTGTAACTGATACACGGTGATGAAGAGGGGGAGCGCTTCCCGTGTGCAAGCAGACAAAACTGTTCTTTCTGACAGTGTTTCTGACGATAGTGATAATAATTAAAGATGCATCATAGTTTCGGCCCAACATTGGTATCGGCCGATATCAGCCCTGATATGATTAACCACTATAGCATAAGTATTTTTATAAGAATGAATATGACTTCATTTCAGCTTAAATGTTGGTATCAGTTATCATCAGATGAGTTGTGAAATATCGGTATATTTGATATCGGTCAAAACTTCAATTAATACATTTCTAATAATAATAACAACAATAATAATTTTATCATTGTGATCAAGGAATGAATATGACATCATTTCAGCTTTAATGTCGGTATCAGCTGATATCGGCCCTGATATAATTAACCACTTTGCAGCATTAATGCTAGTAATAATCATCCATAAGATTAATACTGGCAATATAAAAAATAATAGTAATATAAATAAGGAATGCAATGGATATAAGAGACTCTTAACAGGTTATCGCAAAATATCATCACAATCTTAGTCTTATGATATTGATAATATTGAAAACACTGCAAGCAAGCACGGGGTTGGTCAACAGATATTACTATTATCATCATAATCATATCCTATAATCATAATCATAATGATAGTAATAAAAAACTGTTTTGCAGTAAGTGAGACTTTTATTCTGAAACGTAGGTGTTTCCATTATCAGTTTTTGTTTGCAATATTTAGGTTTTTGCAAAATTCTAGGTGTAATGGAAATGCTGCTACTGGCCCGCATCAGACGGCTCGGCAGTGGGAACGCCAGACCCGGGTTGAGCTGCGACTGTACGTGATGACGTTGTGACATCACACCAGTGGCGTCTCATGTAACGAACCAGAACAACTCTGCTTCAGCCAAAGTCCACGTCTCCTACGTTCCATCTGCTCCGGAACACCACCCGCTGCTTTTCCTCCATCCTGTGATACGCTGACTACGGCCTGACCCGCCCTCCATCGTTTACTTTCCTGGTTTCTGTCACACGGATGACATCTCCAGCACGAACTCAGCGTGATGACATCACCAGCGGGGATCAGACCAGCTGTCTTGCTAACAGGAGAGGAGCTAAAGCTTGCAGAGGGTTAGAAAAACCGGGTAATGCCAGCGGGATGGCGTCCTCACCTGGGTGTCCATGTACACCAGGTTCCTCTGGAGGTGGTGAGAGAGAACGTCCGTCTGAATCCACCGCAGCAGAAGGAGAAAGAGAAGAAGAAGATTAACAGAGAACAGAGAAGGCTGGACCTGGACCTGGACCTGGACCTTTTGTCTGGACCTGTGTCTGGACCTGGACCTGGACCTTGGTCTGGACCTGGACCTGGACCTGGACCTGGACCTTTTGTCTGGACCTGTGTCTGGACCTGGACCTGGACCTTGGTCTGGACCTGGACCTGGACCTGGACCTGGACCTGAACCTGAACCTGAACCTGAACCTGGACCTGGACCTGGACCTGAACCTGTACCTGGACCTTGGTCCGGACCTGTGTCTGGACCTGGACCTGGACCTGGACCGGGACCGGGCCCGGGACCTGTGTCTGGACCTGGGCCTGGACCTTTGTCTGGACCTGGACCTGGACCTAGACCTTTGTCTGGACCTGGACCTGGACCTGGACCTGGGCCTGGATCTGGACAGGGACCTGTCTGGACCTGGACCTTGGTCTGGACCTGGACCTGGACCTAGACCAGGACCTGTGTCTGGACCTGGACCTGGACAGGGACCTGTTTCTGGACCTGGACCTGGACCTGGGCCTGGGACTGACCCGGGACCTGAGTCTGGACCTGGACCTTGGTCTGGACCTGTGTCTGGACCTGGACCTGGACAGGGACCTGTGTCTGGACCTGGACCTTGGTCTGGACCAGAGCCCAGACCTGGACCTGAACCTGAACCTGGACTTGGACCTTGGTCTGGACCTGTGTCTGAACCTGGACTTGGGCCTTGGTCTAGACCTGGGCCTGAAACTTGGCCTGGACCTGGGCCTGGAACTGGACCTGGACCTTGGTCTGGACCTGGGCCTTGGTCCTGACCTGGGCCCAGGCCTGGGCCTGGACCTTGGTCTGGACCTGTGTCTGGACCTGGACCTTGGTCTGGACCTGTGTGTGGACCTGGACCTGGGCCTGGGCCTGGACCTTGGTCTGGACCTGTGTCTGGACCTGGACCTGGACAGGGACCTGTGTCTGGACCTGGGCCTGGAATTGCCCCTTGACCTTGGTCTGGACCTGTGTCTGGACCTGGACCTGGACCTAGGCCTGGACCTGGACAGGGACCCGTGTCTGGACCTGGACCTGGGCCTGGAACTGGACCTGGACCTTGGTCTGGACCTCTTTCAGGAGCATGTAGCATTACCGTAGCTTCTCTGCTCAGCAGGATGAGTCAGCAGATTTGTTCATGACTCGGCAGAGAGGAAGCTGCATGCACTGATGCCATGATGATGCCATGATGAGGCCATGATGATGTCATGATGATGTCATGATGGTGGATCTGAGACTGGGGCTGTGTCCGAACGTACACCCTATTCCCTACATAGGGCCCTAAATAGGGATCACGCCATTTTGTAGGGGTGTCTGAATGTCCATAAAGAAAAAAAGTAGTGCTCTCAAAATTACCCACAATGCATCTTAAAAACTAGTGAGCTTTGATGGTCCCTAGACGGGTCATATAAGACCAAAATGCACTGTGGTCAGGCGAGCTGAATGGCACGAGGTGTTGGACACATCGAGCGGTGGAAAAAAGAGAGAAAAACAACAAAAAAGAGATTAAACACAATGTAAGGAAATAAAATACCTTCACTTAAAATTATGGGATTTGATTTGGAATTACATATTTTCATGTGTTGATGGTGCGTGGCAACCATGCCACGCACCGTGGCATGGTTGCCACGGTGACAGCTGGTAGTCACGTGATGTGTGGCGAGGAAAAAGTAGTCAGCTTCATGTCAGAATCACAGGCAGAATGAGGGCACTAGATAGCTTGTAGTAGTGCAGCCCTATGTAGTGAATGAGGGGTTAGGGTGTAGGGTGGACTCGGACACAGTCTAAGTGTTGTTGAATAAGGGGACTGATGTAGGGACCATCTGGACTTCCAGTCTGGGCAGCACTGATCCATGCTGGTCTACCTGGACTCCCAGTGTCTACTAAATAACAGTAGTATCTGTGGTAGTATTCGTATTAGTAGTAGTAGATCAGTTTGAGATCTTTCCATGAGTTTGATCTGTTCGTCCAGCTGTTTCTAGTCATACTAGAGGTGTGAGAAAATGTATTGAAATATCACGATATTTTGTATTGTGATATCGTATCGATATTAAAAAGCACTGTATTGATATTTTTACAAGTAAAATCTTGCAAGATCTTGTTGTTCTCTTGCAAAATCTCACAAGGTCTTGTTCCAGCATGTATAAAATGGTGCGTTCCATTCAAGGGTATAACAGCTTTTGACTTTTAATTATTTTCAGTTTTTATTTAGTTTTGACTTAGTTTAGTTTTTATTTGTTTCAGTTTTATTTAGTTAATTATAGGTATTTGTCTTGTGATATTCAAAGTCATCAGAAAGTGAAGAAAACCTCAACAAGACACGAATTTTAGAAATGTATTCAGAGGACACGTGAACAGCCATCCACGAACAAATGGACAGCAGCCCTAAGTACAAAATGTGTACAATGCTGCTTTTGAGGCTTCTGAAGCAGATTTCATATCAAACAAAAAGGTATTACATAAATTTCCAAAGATTAAAAGGATGTTTTTGCAATAGTTTTAGTTAATTTGTTAGTTTTGTAAAAACAAAATAGGCTACAGTTTCAGTTAGCTATCATTTCTTAAAAAACTGCCGTTTCTACTTTAATTTCAGTTAAAGAAAATGTTTTTTCAATTTTAGGTTATGTTTTTTCATTCATTTTAGTGAACTATAATAACTTTGGTTCCATTCATCTCAGAACTGAAAAGTGGGAACTGGGAATGATGTCACACCCAACCAAACTGCGTTCCAGTTACTGTTTGGAAGCCTAGCAGCCTAGCTAAACGACGTGTTTGCTAAAGCTATTGTTATTAGCTGTCGTTAGCACAGCTGGTGTTGTAGTTCACATTTACCACATGAAAAATGTGAGTTACACAGCAGATTCCCCTACATCTATATGTAACAATACCACGTGTATGACTGATTTGATGCAACAAAAATAGTCAGAAGTGCAAATAGGAGCTACTACTGCTGCTAACACCAGTCACGGCCATCTATAAATCTGTACTCGGATGTGGCGAAGATTCTCCCACTTTCCGGGTGGGAAATCAGACCTCGAGGGCCGTTCCAGTGGAAACTGTTCCTACTCGCAACTGGGAAGAAGAACAGTAAGCTAGCTGCTACTATGAGTGGGTCTAGCTGAAGAAGAACAGTTAGCTAGCCGCTACTATGAGTGCGCTTAGTTGAAGAGCAGTTAGCTAGCTGCTACTATGAGTGGGTCTGTTTGAAGAAGAAAAGTTAGCTAGCTGCTACTATAAGTGGGTCTAGTTGAAGAAGTACAGTTAGCTAGCCACTACTATGAGTAGGTCTTGTTAGAAGAACAGTTAGCTAGCCGCTTCCATGAGTGGGTTTATTTGAAGAACAGTTAGCTAGCCGCTGTCATGAGTGGGTCTATTTGAAGAAGAACAGTTAGCTAGCCACTACCATGAATGGGTCTGTTTGAAGACAAAAGTTAGCTAGCTGCTACTATGAGTGGGTCTAGTTAGAAGAACAGTTAGCTAGCCGCTACCATTAGTGGGTGTATTTGAAGAACAACAGTTAGCTAGCCGCTACTATGAAAGGGTCTAGTTGAAAAAGAACAGCTAGCTGCTAGCTGCTACTATGAGTGGGTCATTTTGAAGAACAGTTAGCTCGCCACTACTATGAGTGGGTCTAGTTGAAGAGGAACAGTTAGTTCGCCGCTGTCATGAATGGGTCTATTTGAAGAAGAACAGTTAGCTAGCCACTACTATGAATGGGTTCATTTGAAGATCACTGATGAGTGACTGAAAAGCATCAGCGTTTCAGGGTGAAGGTTATCTCGTTCAGTCAGACCCCCCAGTCCCCTTCACAAACCACCTTAAACCAGCAGTGTGGAGAAGGCTGCTCAGATGATGGAGCTAAACTCTGTGACGAGACACTTACAGCCTCGTCGCCAGGAATCTGGATGTGACACAAAACCAAAGAGGAATTCATGTTGACTGTTTTTTCTTTTTTTTTTTAACAATCAAAGGAAATATTTTACTAAATATAGTTAATTTATATCCTGTCATTACCCCATCACATCATCCAGATGCCTTGGCACGCCCACTGATGCCATATGACTAAATAAAGGCGGCGGGAAAATGTCAGCATTTGTTTCACTGGATTTGATACAGTTGACCACATAAAATTACCACGGGAGAACTGGGTGGGTCTCTCTAGTTCTGTACTAAAGTGGTTCAAACTTGGAGAATAGGAGGTACTTTGTGTCAGTAGATAACTTTACATCTGAGCTAGGGAGTTCCCCAGGGCTCCATCCTGGGGCCACTTCTATTTAAACAAAGCCTTTGTAATTCCAACATGTCAGAAATGCTCCAACATTCATGCACATTCCATGCATTAAAGAGCCATCTTTGGCTCCTCGGCTGTTAAAACACTACGCAATGACGGGTTAAAGCTGAGTCATGATGCACAGGGAGCTGAAAACAATGAAGACCACAATGTGTCATGCACCCATGCTCAGCTGACATGCATGGAGGGGGTAGAGAAGGAGACTCAACTTTCTGCAGGCATTAATAGTAATTAACAACCCCAAAAACACGAAGCAGCTTGCAGACTGACAGACTTACAGACACTGCTTGGTTATCAGAGGAGGAACTGTGAGACTTGGCTTGTCTGGATTCAATTTTTAATTAATTATTTTTTGTTAGCGTCCATTCATGACAGTGTCACCTCAGGGCGCTTAAACAGACAGAAAAATTCAGGTCAGATTCATAATAGCCTAGTTAAGGAAACCAACAGATGGATCGAATCTTGACTTGACCCGGTCAATCCCCCATCCTGAGCAAGACGGAGGGGGGGCGAAGTGGGAAGGAAAACACCTTTAACAGGGAGGAAAAACCTCCGGCAGAACCCGAATAGGTGGGTTTATTTTTGGCTGGGGGGGGAGATGGAGTCTGATAGAGCCAGGACCAAAACTATATCTATCCACTAAGCCTGCCATGAAGCCCAGTGATGACATCATGAGGTGATGACATTATCACTCAACTTTAAACCAACAACTTGATGTTAGCATCCCAAGCAACAAACGTAGCAGTTCAGTCTGTGCAGACACACAAACACACAACACAAAGTTTTCCCTGGAGGCACACATGCATGCATGCACGCACACACAGACAGCAGATGCTGACCTTGGCGTTGGGCCCCTCCATACCCAGGGCCATCAGCTGAGCTACTGTGTGCTCTCTCAGGCTGGTGAGCTCCGCCTGCTGCCGGCGGAGTTTGATCAGCAGCAGAGTCAGTTCCTCGGGCTGCACACAGCAGAACAAAAACCACCACTGTCACGTCTTCTGTCAGGACCGCCTTTACTGGGATCCACTGGTGCATTTAAACCAACACAGGACCACTTTACACCCTCATCCTCATCCTAGGAGCAGTGATAGAACAGGTGGCAATACAGCGACAGTGAAACTTTTGAAAACCATCTCAAAGTGGTCGGTCAGTCGGGAGAAGGAGAATCAGACCTCAAAACCGCAGATACGCTGAAAAGAGACCACAAAACTGGATTCTGCACCTGTAGAGGTCTCTCTGTGACCTCCTGAACCTGATGAAGGGAACTGTGGATGGTCTCTGAGACCTCCTGAACCCACTGTTCCCACTGCTCTGAATAAATAGTACTACTGTGGAAGTAGTATATTATGATTGTATATTATGCTTGCAAATTTAAAATTAATCATACCCACTGATGAATGAATCAGTTTTTCCTCATATTTACTGTAACCCAGCCAAAATTTTCATGTGGGGCCCATAAAGGTTGGAAATGGGCTACAAAAATGGGCCCCATATAGCAGGGGTGGGGAACCTCGGCCCTCATCCTGCAGGTCTTCCATCTGTCCTTGTTCCTACACACCTGATTCAAATCAATGAGTCTCCGTGTAGAACTTGATTAGCTGTTAGATACATTTGATTTGAATCAGGTGTGCTGGAGTGGGGAGAAATGGAAAACCTGGAGGGACACTGCCCCTTGTGGACCAGGCTTCCCCACCGCTGCCATATAAGATTGTCTGCGGGTTACATAAGCCAAGATTGGTGTTATAATGTGAGGAACCCAATTGGGGCCCACACAAAACGCCCAGTTTGAGCCCATGCCCAGATAGTACCTATACAAAACCCCCATTTTGAGGCCATGCTCAAATACAATACACAAAACGCCCAGTTTGAGCCCATGCTCAGATAGTACCCTAGAGAAAAAGCCCTATTTGAGACCATGCCTAGATAACAGCCCAGTTTAAACCCGTGCCCATATAGTACCCTACACAAAATGCCCAGTTTGAACTCATGTCCAAATAGTACCCTGCACAAAAAGCCCAGTTTGAGCCCATGCCCAGATAGTACCCTACATTAAAACGCCCAATTTGAGCCCATGCCCACTTAGCACCCTACACAAAACGCCAAGTTTGAACTCATGCCCAGATAGTACCCTACACAAAACGCCCAGTTTGAGCCAATACGCAGATGGTACCCAACACAAGCAGCCCAGTTTGAGCCCATGCCCTGAGAGTATCCTACATAAAAACGCCCAGTTTGAGCTCTGCCCAAATAGTACTCTTCACAAAAAGCCCAGTTTGAGCCAATGCCCACATAGTGCCCCACACAAAACCCCCAATTTGAGCCCATGCCCAGATAGTACCCTACACAAAACACCCAGTTTGAGCCCATGTCCAGATAGCACCCTACACAAAATGCCCAGTTTGAGCCCATGCCCAGATAGTGCCCTACACAAAATGCCCAGTTTGAGCCCATGCCCAGATAGTACCCTACACAAAACACCCAGTTTGAGCCCATGTACAGATAGCACCCTACACAAAATGCCCAGTTTGAGCCCATGCCCAGATAGTGCCCTACACAAAATGCCCAGTTTGAGCCCATGCCCAGATAGCACCCTACACAAAACACCCAGTTTGAGCCCATGTACAGATGGTACCCATCTAGTCCGGGCATATCTCTACTGGGGCCCATGTATACATGTTGGCTGGAATAACCTGTTAAACCAGGGTTTTTAGAGGTGAGGTTCCACGAAACAGACATAGCTAACATAAACCACAAACAAAATCAGTTAACCGATCAATATGCAGAATCTTTGCCCCAAAACACAGCCAAGTGTCTATATCGGGCATAGGCCGATTCCTGACCTGTGGTATTGGTATCGGAAGTGAAAAAGTATGATCGGAACAGCCCTAACCCTAAGAACTGTCAGTGGTCTCTCCGAGAACCCCTGAAACCTAATTTCTGCTCTACATTAAACATGCAGACGTAGCCTTCTTTCTGTCTGCTCCTTTATGTCTGTATTTCTCTTCATTTTCAGAAAGCTCTGGAATATGTGGCCTGATGTACTGACATAGTACCACCAGAAACCACAGGAGGAGTGTTGAACAGCAACGCTGAGGTGCGACCAGCAATAGGAACAAAGAAGAAGAAGAAAGAGGCGTAATGTGTTGGGCTGTGTCCAAATTCTGGGGCTACGTCCTTCGAAGGCAAAGGCTGTCCAGATCCAAGGCTCCTTCAAATGCAGCCTACAAATGTGGCCCCAGATTTTAAGGACGGTCCAATGTAGCCTTCATGGTTAATCCTAACCCAAGATGCACTGTGGGCGGAACGGGACATTCTACAGCAGAGGTGTCTAAATTCAAGAGACATTTTCATTCTAAGATTTTATTATTGTGTCCAAGTTAATACTACGGTCTTGCTATTGTCCATGAAATTAGCTAAAGTTAGCACGAGACTCCTGAAATCTTGTAAACTTCACAAAATAAATTGACCTGAATTTAGTTTTCCCTCAGTCAGAGAAATAAAAAATGCAGCAGATGATGGTAAAGCTGCAGTAACGCCTCTAAAATCAGAAAATTTTTAGCGCTGTTCTTCGGTTTGGTGGCGTCACAGTTGCTAGGCAACAAGAGATATGCCGAGGAGGCTAGACTGTCCAAATTTAACAGCCTGCCACTTTCGCCTTACAGCGTTCTAAGAAGGACCCGGCCTACGTAGCCCAGGTAGGACGCGTCATTCAAAGGACAGAGCCCCTGAATTTGGACATAGCCTTGGTGTCTGCTGTGCTGCCTCATCATCATCATCGTCGTCTCCTCCGTTGTCGCCATCTTTACTGTTGTCTGAAACTGACAGCAGAGCCTGGAGGTGACCTCTGACCTCTGTCCCGCCCCCTTGTGGACATGTCGTAAACAGCTGTGTCAGCGTGACCTCCCGGGCAGCCCAGACAGTCACACCTGCTCAGCCTGAACCGGGCCTCACGTTTGATCCTGCTTTGTTTTGCAAGTGAGCGCTCGCGTGGGCTGCAGACTCACCGTCTTCCCCTGCAGCGACTGCGCGGTGATGTTCTGAGGAGGAACACTGGCGGCTATGGAGCGACGTTCCGGGTTCACTCCGTACTGTTGAGGAGAAGCAAGATGTCAGGTGACCAGAACTAGAAACAAAACCTGAACCATAATGTGCTCTCGGTTTCTCTGACCGGATTCATTACACTGTGTCCTGACATGTATTTATTTCTGAAACGCCACCTGGTGGTTTTCTCTGGTAAAACATGTCTGAGCTCTTATTTTGAAGGAAGACTTCTGGGACAGGAAATAGGAAGTGACTTGCATTTACAGAGCAAGCTGTTCAGCTGTGTACATGCCTTTTAAGAACTGGGTGAACCAAACATGTTTTCTTGGAGCTTTTCAGTCAAGTTTTCCATTCTTCCAATGTAATGTTTTCCATTGAATAATATTGAGAACACGCCTAACCAGAAGTGCAAAGCCAATGCGGGAATGCCTATGTTGAAAAAGTGGGCGGGGCTAAAGAAGGTGAATAGAAATAAAGTTTACTTACTTACTTCAGTAAAACTTCTTTTGCTTTACACTGCTGTAAATCAGTGTTTTTCTTTTTCTGGATTCAGTGTTCTTACCTTGGCCAGGTGCGCCCTTTGCCTGCGGTCCAACGTGACGTCCCCCCTGAGGACAGGTGAGGACACTTCTGAGTGCGAGCTACTGGGGTTGTGGTGGGGAGGGGAGAAGGTGCTGTAGAGTGCCAGAGAGCCATGGGACGGTGAGGTGGGGATGGAC
Source organism: Atherinomorus stipes (assembly GCA_023101725.1). Taxonomy (NCBI): domain Eukaryota; kingdom Metazoa; phylum Chordata; class Actinopteri; order Atheriniformes; family Atherinidae; genus Atherinomorus; species Atherinomorus stipes. The sequence goes on from JALJCO010012723.1 coordinate 201,665, forward strand.
TGTGCCACGGTGTGTTCGGAGATGTTGGCCATGGTCTTTGTGCTGGGCAGGGTGCCATAATGACCCACAGCTGGAGACAGAAGGGGACAAGGTGAGACAGTCCTAGAACAATCGTTTGTTTAAGGGTACAACAACCAAATATTCCCCAACGTTCAGGCCTGTGGTGTCCTTTGGCTTGTTGCTATGACAACATATTTAGTTATGATAAAAACACTGCTGTTTAGGAGCTCCACCTGCTGGCTGGGCCAGACTCTGCCGGGAGAAGGCCTGTCTCTGCTGCCACTCGTACAGCTGCCACATGGTGTCGTCCCTCATGGACCTCCTCTTCTCTGAGTTGCTGACAGTGGCAGTGGAGAGCGGACGCAGCGCCCGGTCGTACACGGAGCCCGCCACACTACAGATGCTGTCTGGCCTCATCATGGCGTTGCGGGGCAGCGTGCGATAGCCTTCGGGGTAGCGGGGCATGATCTGTGTGCGGTGGCTGGGCATGTTCCTGGGTAAGGTCTGGTAGGACATCACGCTGGAAACAAGAAAACACACAGCTGATAACAGATGTTAGCTAACTTCATCTCTGTGGGCCAGGGTTGTTTTAGGCAGCTATCTGAGTTTTAGTCTTAGTCTTTCTGATGAAAATGCTTTTCAGTTTTAGTCACATTTTAGTCATTTCTGTATCTGAAGGTTTTAGACTAGAAAAAGATAAAAGCTTGAATTTAGGTCAGTAAGTATTGGAAATTGGAATCAAAGTAAAGTGAAATTTATAAAACAATGAACCTTATTACTTTTTAATATTTATAATATAGCCTACAAGGCATTCTGTTTTATTTCTGATAGATTATAGGCTGTTGAAAGTGTGTCCATAGATCATTTCAGCGTTTCTGACCAAAGCAGCTAGTTGATGCTGCCTCACCTGTGTGTCTGACAGCAGGTGTGTTTTGCATATGTGTGCCAGAGTCCTGCAACAGTTCGGATACCCGACGGGTAACCCACAAAAACGCTGTTTGGCAGATAGAAATAACAAAGATTAATATCATGGTTTAGGTGTGGACAAATATTAATGTAGTCCGGGTGGGTCCCAGTGAGAATAAGTTTATTTTTCTTAAATTTGTGGACATGAAGTGTTTAAACATAAGGTGCTGGGATCACCTGCATTTCCAGTGCAGCCAGACACTGCTGGTAATTCAAAGCAGGGATTCGAGAACAAAGTTAAAACCAGGATGATGATTTTTTCACGCAGGAATCTCTGAGTCAAATAAATAAAGCCCCTAAGTGGCAAAATGTATACTTATACTTATACTTTTAGTCACTTAATGTGTTGACGTCCGGGTCAGGTTTGACAGGGAGAGATGCGGTTAGATGGTCTCTGTTCGGTTTGGGGTGGGTGCAGGTCAGTAAACATGAACGTCTGACAGACCAGCCAGTAACATTTTCATCCACTCTCGTCTCATCAACCAAAATTCACACACGTCTCGTCATGTTTTAGTCATTATAGAGACCACAGAGAAATGTTCAGCTTGTCATCGTTTCGTTATCATCATGAAAAAAAGGGGCGTTAATTAAATGATTTTGGCATCGTCACGCTGACAAATTCCGACATACCACCATTCCAACATACTGCATTTCTGACAAATTGCATTCCGACATACTGCCATTCTTACATACCGCCACTCCAACATACTGCCATTCTTACATACTGTCATTCAGGCATACCGCCATTCCAGCATACCCCCATTCCAACATACTGCCGTTCTGACATATTGCCATTCCCACATACTGCCAAACCAACATACCGTCACTCCGACATACTGCCATTCCATTATACTGCCATTCCAACATACTGCCAATCCAACATATGGCCATGCCGACATACTGCCATTCTGACATACTACCACTGTGACATACTGTCCCACCAGCATACCGCCATTCTGACATACTGCCATTCCAACATACCACCATTCCGACATACAGCTATCCGATAGACTGCCATTCCAACATACCACCATTCCAACATACCACCATTCCGACATACAGCTATCCGATATACTGCCATTCCGACATACCACCATTCCAACATCCCGTCATTCCGACATACTGCCATTCCGACATACCACTATTCTGACTTACTGCCATTCCAACATACTGCCATTCCGACATATCGCCATTCCGACATACTGCTATGCCAACATACCGCCATTCCGACCTATTGCCATTCCGGCATACTGCCATTCTAACTTACTGCCATTCCGACATATCGCCATTCCGACATACTGCTATGCCAACATACCGCCATTCCGACCTATTGCCATTCCGGCATACTGCCATTCTAACTTACTGCCATTCCGACATATCGCCATTCCGACATACTGCTATGCCAACATACTGCCATTCCGACATATTGCCATTCCGGCATACTGCCATTCCAACATACCGCCATTCCAAAATACCGCCTTTCTGACATACTGCCATTCCGACATACCGTTATTCCGACATACTGACATTCCGACATACCACCATTCTGACTTACTGCCATTCCAACATACTGCCATTCCGACATATCGCCATTCCGACATACTGCTATGCCAACATACCGCCATTCTGACATATTGCCATTCCAGCATACTGCCATTCCAACATACCGCCATTCTGACATATTGCCATTCCAGCATACTGCCATTCCAACATACCGCCATTCCAAAATACCGCCTTTCTGACATACCGCCATTCCGACATACTGCCATTACAACACACTGCCATTACAACACACCGCCATTACAACATATCACCACTCAGACATACCGTCATTCTGACATACTGCCATTCCATCACACCAACATTCAGACATAACGTCATTACGACATACCACCACTCCGACATTCCAACATACTGTCCTTCCGACATACTGCCATTCCGATAATGCTATTCTGACATAACGCCATTCCGACATAATGCCATCTTTCCCTTTGACTTTACTGAGGAACAACTGACTTTTAAGCATATTGGAACTGAAAATCAGCTTTTCTAGTCAAGGGGAAAGTGAGGTGTCCGATCGCGCTGGTAGGTCACATGGGGTCAACATCGGCTCATGCTCAGACATCATAACGCCACCATCTCCCTGACATCTTGCTGGTAAGATGTTCTCTGCTGCAGAGAGCAGCCTCTCATCTGACTGTGGATGTGATGCTGTTCCTGAAAATAACTCTACAGTAGTTTCAAATCAATCAAACAGCTTTGATGTAGAAAGCTTATGTTTTTTTAATTTTTCAAAAGCATTATTTTATTAGAGAAGAGAGTTGTTATAATGTTATATCTTTGATTATTTATTCATTCATTTTGCTTTTAGTTCTTTATGTTCAATCATGTTCATGTTATTCTACATTAAGTTAAATGTTATCTAAAAAAATTATTTTCAAAGTTTAAAAAATTGCTGTGTGTATTGAACTGTTGGTCAAAAACTGATACGAATCAAATTATGAGTTGGTGTATCGCAAGAGCTCTACTTTTTTTCATTTATTTATTCATTCATTATTTATTTTAATTTTTAGCCATCTATTTTTTTATTTTAGTTGTTTCAGCCCTGATCGAATCGTGAGTTGGTGTATTGTTACAGCTACTTTTTGTCCCTTTTTATTTTTTATCTGTTTAATTTTTTTGTATTTTAATTTTTTTTTATTTCTAATCTCTATTCTTGGCCAGGGGACGGAGGTGATGGGGGGACAACATGGGAGGGGGATGCAGGGCCCCTGCCTGGAGTCGTTCAGGATGAAAGGAGCAGGCTGGAAACTACAGACATGCCTCCTCCTCACCTGAACTCAGACTAAATGTCTGGATTCTGAGGCGTCCTCACCTCCTGGTGTCGCTGTCCGGTCCTCTGGTCCGATGTATGCGGGCCCACTGCTCCAGCTGCTGCGTAGACCCAGTCCTGGACAGGCTGCCGTCTGGCTCCTGGACCGGAGCCGGCGACATCGCAGGAACCCTGGGCGGACCGCTGTCCCCCTTGGCCTGACTGCAGTCCCCCTGCTGCTCCGTGGACCCGGATCCGGACCCGTTGAGTTGCGTGGGCTTCTGGCCGCCGATGCCGGCCTGACTCTGGCGTGATGCGGACACGGCGGCGGCGATGGCGGCAGCCTGGGCCGGCTGCAGCTGGATGCTGCTGATTTTGGCTCCGGACCGGTCTGCGCTCGTGTCTCTATGGAAACCAAACTTGTCCCCCTCCCGCAGCGTGGCGTACTTCTCTCTGTCCTTCAGTGTGGCGTACCTGTCCCCCTCCTTCAGCGTGGCGTACCTGTCTCCCTCCCGCAGCGTGGCGTACTTCCTCACCTCCTTCAGGGTCCCATACTTGTCCATGACGTGGATGGTGCCGTACTTGTTCTCCCTCAGGGTGCCGTACCTCTCCGTCTCCTTCAGGGACAGCTGTCTCTTCACCTCCTTCTGAGGGACATACTTCTGTCCGTCCCTCTGCAGCGTGTGCCGGTCGCCCACCTTCTGCAGTGCGTACTTCTCTCCGTCCTTGGTGAGCAGGTACTTCTCCCCATCTTTAGCAGGAGCGTACTTCTCCTCTGTCACCGTGTACTTGTTGTCCACTTTGTGGACGGCGTATTTCTCCAGATCCCTGTGGATGGCGTACACCTCCTCATCTTTCTGCAGCGAGTACTTCTCTCCATCCTTGCGTAGCAGGTACTTCTCTCCATCTTTATGGAGGACGTACCTCTCTCCGTCCCTCTGCAGCATGTAGCTGACTCCATCTTTCTTCAGCGAGTACTTGTCCCCGTCTCTCTGTAAGGTGTAGTACTCCCTCTTCTCTCCGTCTTTGTGCCGCTTGTCGTCGGCCCGGGATAGGGACAGCTGCCGCGCGGGTTCTCTGTTGCGTTCGTTGTTCTGGATCTCGGGCCGGGTCAGAACTCTGTGGTTCAGCAGGTTGTTTAGCTCCTGAGGTGTCTGGTGGTCCACCTTCAACTTGTCCTGTCTGCAAAAGAAGAGTCAGAATTCAATGTGCCAAACGTTACTGGTAACTATAGTAACGGTGGGCCGAGACACTGTGAAAACTAAAAACTAAAAACAAAAACACCATTTAAACCCTTTCTTGTCTGATCACCATGACAATGGTGAAACGTGAACTTCATGTTGAGGACATTTGTCATTGTGAGGACATTTCACAAAAAAAAACTTTTTTACAGTCAAGATTTGGGGTAAATTCCAGTTTCCCTTTGGCTCTAACCCTTCGTTTTGTGTGTTTGTGTGAAGGGGTAGTGGTATCCTGATACTGGTTCAGACCGTGGAGGAGGGGGAAGTGGTATGATATTACCCACTAAAACCTAAAACTACTGTGTTAAAAGGAGCCAACCTAGAAAATTGTGTTATGTTTTTTGACCCAACTTTCAGGTTGAATATTTGACCCAGAAGTTGGGTTATACTGACCACAATGTTGGGTTATTAACCCAGAAGTTGGGTTGTGTTGATTACAATGTTGGGTTATTTTAACCCAGAACTTGGGGCAACAACACATGTCTGGGTTGAAAATAACCCAGAAATTAGTTGGTCTCTTTTTAACCCAACAGTTTTACTAAGGACATTTTAGTGTGTACCCACAATTCCATGTGAAATACAGGAAAAATGGCGTGGAAATCAGCCGTCAAAGAAATGCACAAATGTATTTTTTGTAAATAAAATATGAAAATCACTATTTTGAGGTCACTTTAATGTATTACAGACAGTTTTATTACAAATGCGAAAAAATTCACTAGTTTCATAACATTACGTGCATTTGCTCATGCCTGTAACGTAACGTTAAGCTTGAGTCGAAGGTGTCTTCTTTCCCTTTTATTTTTATGTTTTTCAGCCCAAAGCCAAAAAAAGAATCCAATCTCCCAGGAAAGGGAAATCACTGCTGCTGCAGACGGCATTACGAACTCTTCCAGAAACAACCGTGATGTCAGTGTACTGCAGCATGGACGACTGTTGGTGACGCATGAGGATTTAGAAGTGTTGTCCCATTTCTTTGGGGAATAATTCAATCCCGGGGACTCAGGGCCAAGGAGAAGGGCTCGGGGTGAAAACAGGAACTGGAATTGAGCTTTGGTTTTAGAGTTTAGGTTACAATTAGGCTTTGGTTAGGGCAAGGGTTTTGTTTAGGTGATAGGGGATTATCGCACTTCTATGTTCCTGTTTCCGGAACTTGTAGCATTTAAGCGCTTCCTCTTCCGGACCAGTTCAACAGTAGCTGACTCCAATGTTACTGCTCTGTTCCACTTTGTAAATTGAATAAATGCTGCCAACCCTTCTTAAATTTTCATGGTTTCCCGACTAAAGCGATTCTAAGGAAGAAGTGGATCAAAATGATTCGCAGGGAGGAAGGGCTGAACTTTATAATAAAACACGTTTGTCTGTAGCTGGCACTTCAATGATGCAGACAGCTAGCATTAGCCAGCTAGCATTTGCTGACGTGCCTACCTTTGAGCGTCTGAAAACACACAAGCATCTGAAAATCGGGTCTGTACTCTCCCGTTTCCAGTGGATCAACTGGGGACTGCCAAGAAAGGAGAAGCTTATAAAAGAGCATTTTCACAGATTTTGCGATCAGACAAGGACATCGTCTCTTCACATAGCAGCAGCTGCACGTCGCCTCTACTGGATAAACGTCATGGCCTAAGCCAGTTTTTTTTTTTTCTAATGCTTTATTGATGATAAAGGCTTAAGATCTGATTTCCAGATGCTTGTGGGTTGTCAAATGTACAGTACAGTTGAGCACATCAGCTAACACTAGCCTGCTAACGCCAGCTGTAGTGTCTCACTGGCTACAAACAAACATGCTACCTTGTTTTATTATAAAGTTTGGAGACTTTTATAAGCGGTCTCCTTTCTTGACAGTCCCCAGTTGTTCCACTGGAAATGGGAGGGTGCAGACCCAATTTTCAGATGCTTGTGTGTTTTCAGACGCACAAAGTTAGGCACGTCAGCAAACGCTAGCCTGCTAACGCCAGCTATAATGTAGCTGCACCATTGACGTGCTGGCTACAAATAAACGTGCTGCTTTGTTTTATTATAAAGTTTGGCCCTTCATCCCGGCGAATTGCTTTAATCCACTACTTAGCTTACTTAGCATCGCCTCAGTCGGAAATCCATGAAAATTTAAGTAGGGTTGACGTTGTTTATTTGATGTACAAAGTGGAACAGAGCAGTGACATTGGATTCAGCTATTGTGGAACTGGCCTGGAAGAGGAAGCCCTTAAATGTTACAATGTCCGGGAACAGGAACACGAAGCGTGATAATCTCCTATCGGTTAGGGTAAGGGACTAGGGAATGCATTATGTCAATGACTGTCCTTACAAAGTAAAAAAAACATTTTTGAGGGTCAAGATTTGGTTTTAGAGTTTAGGTTACAATCACAATTGGTTAGGATTTAGGGAAAGACCACCCCCCCCCCCCCCCCCCCTGAGGGTTGCGAGAGTAGTGCACATTCCATGGAACTGGCCCTGAGCCCAGGGAGTGGCCAGTCACCACCAAGCACGCCCTAATCCACATTTGGTATTTAAATTTGGCTCATCGTCCCTAATTTGGGCTCACTGGCCTTAAAAGAATTGGGCACTCACGTCCCTCCAAAGCAACCCCCACTCCAAAAAAATTATTCTCAAGTTGAGACTCTATTCTGGCTGTACTGGGATTTATACACTGCGTCTTGTAGCTACGTTTTGGAACGACTTGTCCTTCTTCAGGCTATCTTTATTTCGTTTTAGCTTTTTTAAAGATTCTTTTATTTGAGCTCTTTCTTTTATTTGAGATTAGGTTCTTTTTTTAACTTCTCTTTAGAGCTAATTAATTTTCAGAGTCCCATTCCCACCCTCCTTAAAATATTTCACCCCCTCTCTGGTGTTTAGTGCTAACATTATTGCTCCAAAATGACGTTCGAATGTTTGCTCTAAAAGTAACACACAATTCGAATAAATTTGAATATCCATTTGAGCATTATGCCAACAGGAGGAAAAACTAATCCGACGAGTGTTTTTTTGTGTTGTGCCATCTTGCGGCGCCGCCGTTGCCTGGGGAACGAGTCCCAATTACCTCCTATCTGCCAACATGGAAAGCAGCATGAATATTTGGATTTACAACGTTGGACAGTTGTCTCAGGCAGTGGTTCTCAAACTTTTTTTGCAGGGCCCCCCTTTCATTGGAAATAACAATGTCAAGCCCCCCCCCCATCCCACCACCGCCACCACATGTACCCAAACATTCACCATGAAATACATGAAAAAATGCACTGCATTTGATGTGTGGGGCAATGCCTATTGAGTCATCATTTTTTTCATTAGTACTTTGAAGAATATGCCCATTTTTTGTTAGAAGTACAAAAACTGGGCCTGGCTAGGCCCCCTGACAGAGCCCTGAGCCCCCCTGGGGGGCCCGCCCCCAGTTTGAGAACCACTGGTCTAAGGCAATAATAACCTATAGGTATGTTATCCAGAGATCTCTAAAGTATTCTGACTTTTTTTTTTTTTTTAACATTGGAGCATTAATGTAAACTATTATTCATCATCTTCCTGATCCGTTTGTGTTTGCGACTGAACTGTTTTTATTTTCTGGTCCCAATGTTGCTCTGATCAGAGCAAATAACCTTATATTTCACGATATCTCCCAGATTAGTAATTAACTCTCAGCAACACCACAGCTGTCTCTGTTAGCATTAGCTAGTATAATAAGGTTATGTGGTGCATCATTTTCTGGAGCATAGACACATGAAATAAAGTGTCAGATTAATGAGTGTTCACTATAATTTACTGTGTTTTTGTTGTTGGGAATTAAATCCAGTGTTTTCTCCACTGTGGCAGCAAGTTATTCCTCCTCTGCTCTGTACGTCCGATATTCCTCCCCGATACGAACACACTGACATCAGTGGACTGAGCAGCACCGTCCACTTTTGTCACAGACAGCAGAAATCTTCATGAAATAAATGTCCGTGATCTTCTTATTCACTTATTACCACATAAAAGTTTCCTTTGATGTTTCAACAACCAGGAATGTGAGTCCTTCCAGATTTCCTCAATGTTGTGAAGAAAAAAGTCAGATTCTCATTTCTCATCTGTTCTAACTACACATGTACAGAAACGCTCCACAGACAATGACGGGCGGTCTAGTTGTGGCATTTGGCCAGATTAGTCTATAGGTACTTTTTAAAAAATGTTTATTTCAATATTAACATCTTTAACAATGCCCAGGAAATCAGAAAATGAACTTGCTGCAGCCCCCCCCCCCCCCCCCCATCTCCCTAACATGTGCGAGCAATTAAAGGTCCCAACAAATTTAAATTAGATTAACGAACATTGAATGCTCCGAGGAAGTTGTAATAAACATGGAACAACTTGAAACAGTCGGCCTGTAATCAAACCAGTGTAGCAAATGTAGGCCTGATGTAATAAGCTATTTTTCCCACTGTTTGTTTAATATTCAAATGTTCATTTTCACATCTGACTCTTGGGTTTTTATTAATATTCAAATACATATTTTAATTTAGAATATTTGTTGACAGCCCTACTGGTGTTAGGGCTAGGGTTAGTCCTTAGGGGTTAGGGTTGAGGTTAGGGTCTATGGAATGCATTATGTCTCCGACTGTCCTCACTAAGATAGAAAGACAAACATGTGTGTGGGTGAAAGATAGTTCACAGTGGGTTGAATGTTAGCGGGACATGTTTGGGGAGCGCACCAACCTTCTGACGGGTTCAGTGTGAACGAGAGCAGCGTCCGTCATGACCTTCATCCAGGACTCCATCTCTTTGGCTGAGTCGGTGCAGAAGTAATAGGTCCTCATGTTGGGGTGGGTGGCCTGGAATGGAGGACCGGAGGAAGGAGTCAGACAGACGGAGAAGACAGAGGAGTCTGGGTCATGATTGTTTACCAGCTGGAAGACTGGTAGAGGACAGTAGGACTGTTTCTCTGTGGGATTGCTTCATCTAACCCTCTCCATGTTGTTGTCTCTGTGCTATGGGGAGGAAACGTCATATAAACTCTCCCTGGTATTTACCTCTGACCTCGTTAAGGCTCATCTACACATGAGCACCCCCAGCGTTCAGGTCAAGACTGCACAACGCAGCACGTCAACTCGCATCAACGTGTGCGACCTGCCTGCTGTGAGAACACCAGGAACATGTGGATGCCGTGATGCTGATGTCACCAGCAAATAAATTCCAGCCCTGACCTCCCATCCGTCACAATGAGACCTCAATCACATTTAATATATTATAAAATAGTTTCCTATTAGACAGAATGTGTTATAGGAAACTATTTGGTTATTTCTCCACTTCTCTGAATCATGGGAACGTTCAGTTCTTTATCTGTTGGACAGCAAATAAAACAAACAGTAGATTTAAAGGAACTGTGATACAACAGATAACGTAATGTGTGCTTTGTTTTTACCCACTAAGTAATGGCAAACAAAGTTTAACTAATTGCCTTTTGTTTTCTTCTGTCACTCTGAGCTTGTCGCGTCACGTCAAACAGCAGCAGCCCTGTGAAACCTGCACAGGTTCACGCGCTGTACCACTGCATGAATTTAGCTTGATTTTGGCCCAACAGCCCGGTCGCAGACCGTCGCTCACGTCGTTCCCCATTATGCCTTGTTGGGTCGCAGAACAAGGCGTCTTTTTTTGTTGTCTTAGTGAAACATGATCACCGCTTAGTGATTTGCCATCTGGGACGCTTGCTACACCCCCAGGCTGTCGCTGGGATGGTTGGTCATACGTCTCTCAGCCTTGCAGGTAAGTTTCGTCACCACCACCTGGATGGGATTCCCTAATTCTTGGCTTGATTGGAGGACATAGCCATCGCTCATCCCTGGCTTCCACTACCAACTGACATCTGATTGGTCCTTGTTCAAGACTATCATTGAAATCCCCCCCACACATGAGCAGTCGTCTCCAGACCAGTAGTATTGGATCAAGTCCACTGGTATTCCCTGTCTGCTCCAACCTGTGATTGTTTCTACCTTTAGACCGTTTGTTTGCATATTGCTTTGAGTAACGCCTAGCTCATTTTATTTTGTTGGGCCGGGTTTGGAAGTGAACATATTTTGATAACTGTTTTTATTTATCCAGACCTCTTGGGTCAGTGTCCGGAAGGTTTTCACCATCTTCTTGTACCAACACACTTCAAATGAACGAGTCATTGTGGAGAATTTGATTGGTTGTTGGATCCATGTAATTTGAGTCAGGGACATGTTGAAAACCTGATTCCTGGGCTAGTAGCTTGATTTATCAGTTTTTCTTCGGACCAGTTTTCTTTGATTTTGTTTGGTGTTTGGGACAGATAGACGACATTATCAGGGAGACAAATAAATAATTAAATAAATAAATAATTAATTTTTTATGTCCTTGACTCCGTCTGGTTATGTTACTTCCTCTCCCTCCCTGGACGGAGGTGCGTAACAGGCGTGCCAGATAATTTTTTGTCATTCGACATGTTTCTAGTTATTGACCAATAGGGCTGCCACAATTGTCGATTAATCGACTAATCTTCAACTATCAAAATAGTTGGTGACTAATTTTATAATCAACTAATCTTTTATTGTTTATAAGCTTTGTTTTTCCCTTCCAAATTACCTCTGTACCTTCCGATACCTTGTCTGTCTTTTTGTCTGCACAGCTTTTCTTGAGTTGTATATTGATAAATAAACACACCAACTAGCAGTCAAAGGTTTAGACAGGTTTTTTCATTAGATTCAATGAGAAAGTGTCCAGATGTTTGGCTGGGACTGTAAATATGCTACAATTTTCATATGATCCAATTAATCAACTAATCGCCAAAATAATCGGTGACTATTCGATTAACAAAATAATCATTTGTGGCAGCCGTATTGACCAATCGGACGACTGAGTGCTCCACTGCCACCAGACTGCTCCATGACGTACAGAAACAATTACGCACCGTGTTTTAAACACGTTAACAAATTTGTTGCCTCAAGTTCTGTTTGCAGGATAGACGGCCCATAATGCCTTCCAAAAAACATCTTTTTCCTAGGGGTGGGACCAGTAAACTCAGCTCCCTACACATGAATCAATCTTATATATTTCTGGTTCTTACTTTCTTATCATTTTAAATTTGTTTATAGATATCTCTAATTAATCCGTCAACTATCATGTTCTGAACAATGTCAGGTTTTTTCACTCTGTGTTTACTGACTATGAGTTGCCAATAGCAACAACCAGAGGCAACTTTGAAGATGACGGTTACCTTGAAGGCATATTTCCTGCTGATATGGTCATCCACTGACAGCATGGAGATGTGAAAACTGGGCAGCAGAATACTTCCCAGGATGTTGTCCTCCTTCTCATCTGCAGAAAGAGAAAAGTCTGAGGTGGAACCTGGAAACATGGCGGACAGTCCTGCTGGTTTTTCCTGATTCAGATCCTCAGAGGAGAAACCAGAGACACGAACAAAAAAGTTAAACCCACTCTCCACTTTATCGGTAACAGCTGTCAGACTCCCTGCTTACACAAATATCTAACTGATCTACAGCTGTTGAAGCTAAAAGCGAGCATCAGAATGACGATGAAAGGGGATTTAATGGTTGATGGTCTGAGTATTAACTGGGATTTCCACCATCTCTATGGTTTCCAGAGAATGTTCTAAAGAAGAGAAAATCTCCAGTGAGCAGCAGATGATGGACCAGAATGCAGCAGAAGACGGGAGATTCTCATCATGATGTGGTGGAACGAGAGATTCTCATCATGATGTGGTGGAACGAGAGATTCTCATCATGATGCGGTGGAACGAGAGATTCTCATCATGATGTGGTGGAACGAGAGATTCTCATCACAATGAGGTGGAACGGGAGATTCTCATCATGATGTGGTGGAACGAGAGATTCTCATCACAATGAGGTGGAACGAGAGATTCTCATCACAATGAGGTGGAACGAGAGATTCTCATCATGATGTGGTGGAATGGGAGATTCTCATCACAATGAGGTGGAACGGGAGATTCTCATCATGATGCGGTGGAATGGGAGATTCTCATCACTGTGTGGTGAAACAGGGAGACTCTCATCATGATGAGGTGGAACGAGAGATTCTCATCATGATGTGGTGGAATGGGAGATTCTCATGAGAATGAGGTGGAATGGGAGATTCTCATGAGAATGAGGTGGAACGGGAGATTCTCATCACAATGAGGTGGAACGAGAGATTCTCATCATGATGTGGTGGAATGGGAGATTCTCATCACAATGAGGTGGAACGGGAGATTCTCATGAGAATGAGGTGGAATGGGAGATTCTCTTTTTTTTGTAATTTCATTTTTATATGGGAACTTTACTTGAGTGGACATAGTTTCAGTGTCATTTTTCTTTACATGTACACACATATACAACGAGATAGATAAATAAAATAGACTAGATAAATGCACAAACGTCCTGCTCAGAGAGCTAGCTCCGGACCTTCTCTTCAAATCTTCCAGTTAAACCACGATCAGTTCCACCCTCTGACCTTTCCAAACAAGCTCTTTAGGGTCTTCAGGTTCGCTGTGTTAGACCACTGTCCACATCATTATTAGCATGCTCTTTTGGTCACGTAGATAATCCTGTCTTACCATCTAGTTACTTCACTTAAAGAGCATATTCCAACCAATGACATTTTCCCAATCAGTTCAGATTTAGAATAAAAGAAAAAAGAAAGGAAAGAAAAGAAGGAAAAAAAAAAAAGGAAAGGGGAAAAAAAAAAAGAAAAAAGAAGAAAAATATATTGGATATTGGGGGGGGGGGGTGTGGGAATGGGAGGAAATTAAGGGGGGGTTTGGTGGGGGGGGTTGGTGGAGTGAATTCCTTTTGAGGTGAGGGGGATTGGGGGGGCTATAGAGGTGGAGCGGAAATTCTCATCATGATGAGGTGGAACTGGAGATTCTCATCACGATGTGGTGGAATGGAAGATTCTCATCAGGATGAGGTGAAATGGGAGATTCTCATCATGATGAGGTCTCATCATGACCATGATGAGGTGGAATGGGAGATTCTCAGCATGATGTGGTGGAATGGAAGATTCTCATCCGGAGATGAGGTGAAATGGGAGATTCTCATCATGATGAGGTCTCATCATGACCATGATGAGGTGGAACGGGAGATTCTCATCAGGATGAAGTGGAATAGGAGATTCTAATCATAATGAGGTGGAACTGGAGATTCTCATCATGATGTGGTGGAATAAGAGATTCTCATCAGGATGAGGTAGAACTGGAGATTCTCATCATGATGAGGTGGAGCGGAAATTCTCATCATGATGCGGTGGAATGGGAGATTCTCATCATGATGAGGTCTCATCATGACCATGTTGAGGTGGAATGGGAGATTCTCAGCATGATGTGGTGGAATGGAAGATTCTCATCATGATGAGGTGAAATGGGAGATTCTCATCATGATGGGTGAGGTCTCATCATGACCATGATGAGGTGAAATGGGAGATTCTCATCATGATGGGGGAAGGGTCTCATCATGACATGTTGAGGTGGAATGGGAGATTCTCAGCATGATGTGGTGGAATGGAAGATTCTCATCCGGATGAGGTGGAATGGGAGATTCTCATCATGATGTGGTCTCATCATGACCATGATGAGGTGAAATGGGAGATTCTCAGCATGATGTGGTGGAATGGAAGATTCTCATCCGGATGAGGTGAAATGGGAGATTCTCATCATGATGAGGTCTCATGGGCATGACCATGATGAGGTGAAATGGGAGATTCTCATCATGATGAGGTCTCATCATGACCATGTTGAGGTGGAATGGGAGATTCTCAGCATGATGTGGTGGAATGGAAGATTCTCATCCGGATGAGGTGAAATGGGAGATTCTCATCATGATGAGGTCTCATCATGACCATGATGAGGTGGAACGGGAGATTCTCATCAGGATGAAGTGGAATGGGAGATTCTAATCATAATGAGGTGGAACGGAAGATTTCAATCCCGACGAGGTGGAACGGGAGATTCTCATCACGATAAGGTGGAATGGGAGATTCTCATCATGATGAAGTGGAATTGAAGATTCTCATCAGGATGAGGTGGAATGGGAGATTCTCATCATGATGAGGTGGAACGGGAGATTCTCATCACAATGTGGTGGGACTGGAGATTCTCATAATGATGTGGTGGAATGGGAGATTCTCATCATGATGAGGTCTCATCGTGATCAGGTGGAACAGGAGATTCTAATCGCGATGTGGTGGAACAGGAGATTTTCATCATGTCTTGGTGGAAGGGGAGATTCTCATCATGGATCTTCAGTACTGTGTGATGCTATCATGTCAAAATGGAGCAAAATCTCTGAAGAATGTTTCCAGCACCTGCTTCAAACTGCAGCTATGAATTCATCTCTAAATATTTAATGATACATGAAGACAAACAGCCATGATCATACTGGAGTGTTAGTAACTGCAGCATCGTCCAGTGCGGCGTACAGGAGTCTTACATAAAACAAAGTGAAGGAAAACCCACACAGCCTGCAGCTGGAGCTGCTGTTTGCTTTAGCCGAGGCTGCAGAGAGAGCCCTGCAGCTCCTCCGCCTCCGTCCCTGCTGCTGAATTATTGAGATATGTACAGTACACAGAAAAAGAAAAGTGGAAGCTGCTGAGCAGGGAGGAGAGCTACAGTGGAGATGTGTCCTGCTGCTTTAATGAGGCTGTAAACCTGTTCAGGTGAGTTCAGCTGATGACAAACAGCTTCATCTGGTGCTGTAACTGTCTGATCCATGTGGTTCTGATTCTCTACAGATCTGGACCCTCAGCAACATCCCTCCATGCCCACGTCACCTTTGACTCCCAGATCCACCTGCTCAGTGTGCTAATTGTGTGAATGCTGTTTCTCTTTATTCCGTTTCACAGCATGTGATAACTTCAGCATACTTCAACTGATTTCAGCCATTCAAACGTCAAGACGTTCAGCTCATTCAAGAGATGACTGCTCCGATTCAAATTTTCTATATCTGTTACAGATTTCAAGATATTGATCATTTTATTTGTCATTTTGCCATTCAAATCAATGGAGAGAATTTTCAGCCATGTTTTAGCCCTGGTGATGTCAAAAAGGGACTATGACATCATCCCACTGCTTAGCAACAACATCAAAACTCCTTTCAGCATTATACAGTGGAATTATATATATAGTGGAACATCAACGTCTCAGATGATGAAACATTTGATGGAAAATCTTCTCTGTGAATCTGATGCAGCAACACGTCTGTAAAAAGTTGTAACGGGAGCAACAAAAGGTGGGAAATAATAATAGGAGGAGACTTTAATATCTAACTGGTTCAAAGTTTAGATACCTGTTATAGATTTCAAGTTATTGATCATTTAATTGATCTTTTTTGCCATTCAAATCAATGGAGAGAATTTTCAGCCTCAGACTGTCTATATTTCTCATAAATTTTGGGGGATTTAATTAATTATCAGACACGTGTCTGATAATCAATTAAACCCATTAAATTACAATAGACCATGTAATGATGATTTCTTCTACGGTGCCCCATTTTCCCCCTCAGACACAAGGATGTTGGTCCTGAGCTCGGGACCAGACTGCAGCTGCTGTCCAGATTCAGCTGGAATTCAGCTGGTTTACTGATCAGTTCATATGATTGAAGCCAACATATGATCATCTCTAACCCAGTTAACACGTTAAATATGAGGAAAATCAGGCTTAAGTATGCATCTTTATTATTTTCTATTTTCATTCATCATGAATCATTATGCGTGTTATTTTTCGTCATTGGTATTGCAGCTGTCAGTGTCTGTTTGCAAGTCTCATGACACTTTATGGGCATTTTTTGGCGTTTACCTATGCCAGGGGTCTGAAACCTTTACAGTCCAAAGAGCCATTTTTGCCTCAACCCAGCTAAATAAAAGACGTCCAGAGCTGCAAATATTTCATGGCCTTTTTAAAAAAGACAATTTACAATATTTGATCAATATTTCATGAAATTTGTTGCCATTTTTAAAGAACCACAGTTTTATTTCGACTTTTAGATTTTGGAAAACAAAACTATGGAAGAGGATTAGGGCCAGTTAGAGAGAAATAAATTCTTTAATCTGTGATTGAAGTCAGAATTCAGACTTTTTTCAGAAATTGAAAAAAAAACAAAATCTCCCAATTTTTTTAAATAATAAAAAATCTCAAGACATTTTTTGAAAAGTCAGAAGTCTTACTTTTTTCAGAAATCAAAAAATAACAAACAAAAAACCCCCAACAATTTCCAGAATACTTTTTTTTCTTTTTTCTTTTTTTTTTCCTGTGCCCCCAACCCCGCCAGAGCCACCACCCACCCACCCACCCACACACACCCCCCCCCACCCAGCGCCCCGCTCCAATCCCCCCACAGTCCATCCCCGCTCCCCACCCAAGCCCCCCAACCCGACACACACAACCCCACCAATGCACCACCACCCCCACACCCAAACACCCATCATCCAGCACCCCCACCCACCCACCCATCTCCACACACCCCCACAGGCAGCACACACACACACAACCGCTTCCGCCCCCCCTCCAGTCACACCCCACCCACACATACCAAGGACGGGGACCACGGGGCCACCAGCCCCCACGCCACAAGTCCCCGCCCCCAGCCCCCGGACCACGCGAGACCACCCGCACGAGACCACCGGCGCAGGCCAGCCCCAACCGAACAGCGGCCGGGCGGGACGGCACCCGGTGTGGAAAAGCCCGGCCCCCCGCCCCCCCACCTCCACACTAGAGCTGACGTGTGGACAAAACCCCACACCCCGACAGCCCGCCAGACACCCCAACATCGATACGCACGACACGACCACGGGTCCGCCGAAAACCAAGCACCCCGGCGGAAAGCGCAGCTCCGTCCCGCCCCCAGGCCCCACACGCAGGACAAGCACAGGGGAACCACACCCCCCACAGCCGCTCCCGCGACACCAACATCCCGGATGCCCACATCCCGACACAGACACGACAACAATACATCCCCCAGCCCCACCACACACACACCCCCACCAGCACACACACCCGCACGCACACAGCAGAGGCGCCCCGGCCCCCGGCGCAGTGACTAGACGTCACCAGGTCGTGAGGACCGGCCAAAACCAGAGGAGGCACGTCCCGCCGGCCCGGCAGAATACTTTTTTAATGTTCTGAAAAAAAGTCAGAATTATGACTTTTTTTCATAAATCTAAAAAAAAAAAAAAAAAAAAAAAAAAAATCTCCAGAAATTTAAAAGAAATGTAGGGCCACTGATTTTTCTTCAGTGGCCCTAATCCTCTTCCGTATAAAACAAAACATAAAACCTTTGAGAAAATAAGGGGCTGAATGAGGCCCAATGTTGTAATCATTCAGACACAAAAATGATGAGGAAGGGTTATTACTAGGAATGCGCGATATGGGATTTTTAGCCAATATCCGATATGCTGATTTTTTTAAAGTTGTACTTCCATGGTCATTTCATTGATATTTCTGTGTTCTCCATTATTATTGAATGCATTCTGCATCGTTTCTGTTTAAAAAAAACCTTCTGGTATCTTTGTATCCAGCTGTATTTGTATACTAGAAGAGAGGCTTGTGGTCCAACGGCAGCTTTTCCGGGTCCTTCTCATGAATTTCCGTCTGATTGGCTGGCTCCCATCAGTGTATGAAGGAAGCTCCGCCCTCCGCTCTTATTTCGTTACAGACAGGAAATAGAGCCGACAAACAAGTTTGTTCCGCCATGCTAACAAACAGTTAGCTAATTAGCTTCTCAACTCCGGAGCTACAGTCGTGCCGTCTTCACTTCTAGTGTGTAGTGGAGGGTTACCTGCCTTCCAATGGACAGATAGAAACCCCACGTGGGATACGCTATTTGCAATGTGACGTAGAAGTGCAAGGCTGTTCCCGATTCGCTCTTTTCTTCGTATTGTTTCTCTGATGAGAAAGCACAGCCGACTGGGGGGAACGCAACGCTAGCAAGTCAGCATGTGTAAGTAAACAAGGGGAAACCCTCCGTATTTCAGAAGGAGCAAGTTAAACGGGTTTTCAGTGGAAGGAGGCCTTTAAAACTCATGTGGCCAACAACCGATATTGATACCGATATCAAAGCTGAAAAAAATAAGCAGTCTTTGCAAATAGCAGTTTGTTATCTGTTTCCGACACCTTAAAAAATAGGGGTGGGAAAAAAAATATTGATACACTGAAATATTGCGACATTTTCATAATGCTAATATCAAATTGATATCTAAAAATGCAACATCAATCTATTTTACTTCCAAAATCTTTCAATATTTCATTGTTCTGTTACAAAATCTCATGATATTTTGGGAATTCGTGTGAGATTTTTGTAACAGAACAATGAAATATTGCAAGATTTTGTTAGTAAAATGGATCAATACCGCGTTTTTAAATGTGAATATATCAGCATATGAAAATATCGCAATCTTTCAGTTTATCAATATTTTTTTCACACCCCTAGTCTTTAGAAGTCTTAAAGTCTGTAAAAAAAAAGTTTTTGAAGAAGAAAAAAGAGGAAGGTTTTTCTTTTTTTTAGACTTTAGAAATAGCAGGCTGATCGGTTACATGTCGGTTAAATATCGGTGGGGTGGCCGATGTCCAATACTCAATTTTAAGGCCGATGATGGCCGATACCGATTATATTGTGCATTCCTAAGTATTACCCATAATGCAGCACTAGTATATGAGGCAGGTTTCTGTGCCAGTTCACCCCTGATCTGATGGTACATTTAGTGTGTGTTTCCTCACCTCGGTAGTAGAACAGGCACATGTCCGACAGAACGAACCATCTCTTCTTCCACAGCTTCATGCCTGTGCTGTCCTGCAGGGATCAAAGGTCACAGTGCAGTCAGTCATTGTAGTGATAACAGCAGAAACACTCACACGCTCCCTGACCGAGGCAGATAACCCTAAAGTTACGAATGCTCCTCATTTTCTGCCATTCTGTCACGTTTATCGTTCATCTTTTGTAAATAAAATCTTGGCTGTTGCTGACACCTGACCAACTGTCTCCATAGCTGCGTGGGACTTGAGAAAGATTGAGAAAGAAGAGTCATTTTCATGTTGTGTCTTGGCTACCCCTAGACAGAGCATTGCATTAACTGGGGGCTGGTCCGGGATACTCAGGACAGCGTGGCTCTTTATTTCTGCTCATTTGTTCATTAAGCCAATTAGAGTTAATATTTATGTTGCAATAGAAATAAAACAAGCATTTTCTCTCTTTTTATCGTAGTATTATAAAAATTATTCAGAAACAGCGTTGGACTGGATTTATAACTCGTCCTATGTGTAACTGAAAGTAACAGTAACTTTTACTCAAAATAAATAACAAATCAAATACTTTTTGATTTGTTATTTATTTGTTATTCAAATACTTTTTTTTACTATTACTTGACTACATTTTCAGATATGTACTTTTACTTGAGTAGAACTCAAGCAAAGTAAAGATGTTTTTATATAAATTTATGTTTCAGTACTTTGTCCACCAAAGGCAGAGATTGGATACTGTCTACATACAAGAAACCTCTGGGACATCCGGTAGGTGTAGCCAGATGGGTTGGTTTGGGTTCCGGTTCCGGGGTAGGTGGAAGGGTTGGGATAAATGAATCAAAATGGCTTGTAGGCAGAGTCAGATGTCTGACTCCGCCCACTATCGGACTCTGCCTCGAAATCCAATATTTTTTTCCAACAAGTTCTAACAAGTATACATATATATATATATATATATATATATATATATATATATATATATATATATATATATATATATATATATATATATATATATATATATATAGATAGATAGATAGATAGATAGATAGATAGAAGTGAGCGAAAATATGTGAAACATGAATGAATGAATGAATGAATAAATGAATGAACAAACAAATGAATGAATAAATGAATGAATGAATGAATAAACAAATGTATGAATGGATGAATGAATGAATGAATGAATGAATGAACGATTGAATTAACAAATGATTGAACGAACAAATGAATGAAAGAATGAACAATGGGCTATATGCACAGTTTCACTACTTCCTGAACTTCAGAAAGCACCTTTGCTTCCTGTCTTTCATTATTGGACAAACTGATAAATCCAGGTGTGTCTGATTTCAATAACTGGCCAAACACACCTGGATTAATCAGTTTGTCCAATAATGAAAGACAGGAAGCAAAGGTGCTGTCTGAAGTTCAGGAAGTAGTGGAACTGTGCATATGGCCCATTGCACGAACCAATGAACGAACAAACAAACAAATGAATGAATGAATGAATGAATGAACGGATGAATGAATGAAGTCTGCTGAAAGATGAGGTATGTGATTTTGATATAAACTGTGATTATCAAAGCTCAAATCAATCATTTTAAAAGAACTAAAAACTATGTTTGATGCAACTTTTCCACAAACATTTTTCTCAGCTACTAGAGAAACTATATCTAAATACAAGCAGAAGTTCATGTCTTTGGAGCTGTGCATGTCCTACCTGTTTGTAGAGCCAGCTACTTTTGACCACTGGAGCACCGAGGTTCCTTTTGATGGAGTTGGACCTCTTTCCAAAGTTGTGGACCTTTTTGGACGATCTAGAAGGCTGAAGACACGATGAGAAGATGAAAACATCCAGCAGAGATTCTCCATCACAGACAGTGAAATTCCTCCCAATTCACATGGAAAGACCTGAGAGATGTGTGGTGGAGCTCAGCCTTGTTTTCAGCGCGTTCCTGCAGTGGGAACACGTCAGGCCTGATACCTGCAGGGATCTGGACGCCGTCATAAATGGTGGCATCTCGTGAATGCATGAACATGTGCGGGGTTGTACTCTCTCTTAGCCGGAGTGCTGCATCACTTATTCATGGCATTGCTGAACTTCTGATATGAATATTTATTTGTGTTTCTGAAGTAGTTCTAAAAGGAGAAATGTTCAGTCTACAGCTGTTCCCGCTCTCTGCAAGCGCACTTAAACGCATCACTGGCTGGTTAGAAGCTGCCTGACATGGATCATAACAGCTGCATACGTCAGCTTTTATTCCACCACAGCATGTTGAACCTGAATCAGCTGGAGCCGGTCCTCCTCACCAATTACTAGGACTATTTTACTAACTCCTACAAGCGCTTTACTAGTTCCTAAGAATACTTCCTTAATTCCTAAGACTACTCTACTAATTCCTTGGAAAATTTTATTAACTCTTTAGGCTATTTTACTAATACTAGAACTACACCACTAATTCCTAAGACTCTTTACTCTCTACTTAACTAATTTATAGGACTACTTTATTAATTCCTTTGGCTATTTGACTAATTCCCAGGACTAACAGTTTCTAGGACTACTGAAGTAATTCCTGTGACAACTTTACTAATTGCAGGGACTATTTTACTAATTCCTACAACTACTTAATTAATTACTAAGACTATTTTACCAAATCCTTGGACTCATTTTACTTCTTCCTAGGAGTACTTTACTAATTCCTTGATGAACTGGGCCGTTATCCTCGGATGTTTCCTGAAATTAAACTGAAATTGATTTTCTTTTCCTGACAAAATTAACCTTTTTTTTTTCTGCTGGATTCCAGGTGAATTTACTCTGACACAATAACATGTATCTTGACTCTGACACTTTGGGAGTAATGCCATTTATGCGATGCAGTGTGATGCAATTCAATACAATATGATACGACGCAATGCGATACTATGTGATACAATGCCATATCATGTGATACGATACCATGTGATGCAATGCAATACAAGACAATACGATGTGATGCAATAAAATATGACATAATGCGATACAGTACAGTACGATAAGATGCGATGCAATAAAATATATGATGCGAAACAATACGATACCATGTGATGTGAAACAATATGATGCGATGCAATAAAATATGATATAATGCGATGCGATACAATACAATACAATACGATGCAATATGTTATGCTGCAATGCAATGTGGTGTGATGCGGTGCAATGCAGGACGATGCAATGCGGGATAGTGCAATCCAATCCGATATGATACGATACGATGCAATAAGATGCAATATGATGTGATACGATGCGCTACAATGTGAGACAATGTGATACAATTTGATGCAATTTAGTGAAGTAAGATGCAATACGATGCGATACGATGCGATACGATGCGATACAATACAATGCGATACGGTATGATGCAGTATGTTACGCTGCGATACGATGTAATACGATACAATGCGGTGCGATGCGCACAATGCGATGCAATGCGATGCGATCCAATGATATGAAATATACGATACGATGCAATACGATACGATACAATACAATATGATACGATGTGATGGGAAACAATACGATGCAATAAAATGATATGATGCGATGCGATACAACACAATATTATGTGATGCAATAGATTATGATATGATGTGATACAATGCGATTACAATGAAACATGATGCATTACAATGCAAACCGATGCCATATGGAACGGTACAATGCCATGCGATACGATGCAATGCGATATGGAACGATGCAACATGTGATACGATACGATGCGATGTGATATGATACAATGCGATGTGATATGATGCTATATGTAATGCTGCAATGCAATGTGGTGGTGATGCGATATGATGCAATGCTGTGCGATGCAGTACGATGCGATGTGATCTGATACAATACATTGCAATACGATGTGATACGATGGGATGCGACACGATGCAATATGATGCGATACAACGTGAGACAATGCGATACACGGCGGTGCAATATGGTGCAATATGATAAAGATGCGATACAATACGATACGATGCAATGTGATACAATGTGACACAACGCGATATGATATGATGCGATACGATGCCAGGTGATACGATACGATATGATGCGATGCTATGCAATGCGATATGATACGCTTTATCGGTCCCGAGGGGAAATTTATCTCGGACTCGTACGTTATACATGGATCACCAAACATCGATAAAAAAACAACAGTATGTTGTTGACGATGTAAGCTGACGTTGACAGTGTAAGCTGACAATGCTCAGCTTTCTTTTCAGACCAGGATTATATACAAGTAGACAGCTTTTGAAGTTGTGAAGATAAACTCAATTTAATTTGGGAATGTCATTTCATTTCATTATAGCGAAATAAAGTGTAGCCAATCAAAATTAAGTCAACTTGGTCTCCAGGTAAAGTTGCATATCATTACCGCACCCAACTCTTTTACTGAGGAAGTGAGGTCTAGCTGCCAAAACAATCCCCCGCTGTAAAAAGTTACGTTTTTTCTTTGGAGATTTGACATATGCAGCAATACCAACAACTTGAACAAATTTTTACTGCTTTGTCATCACTCCTTCAATAAATAAAGTTTTGATTTGTCTGGCAGGGATACAGAAACGACTCTGCAGTTACTGTAAATCCCCACTTGACGGCTCTAGATGAAAATTCCTGGAAGCATTCTTTAGGTTGATCCACCTGATGTTTCATTCAAGTCAAAGATGCAGAAGAAAGACAATCAGCACTGAAATGCTGGCTGAGCTGCTGGTTTGTGTTCTGACTGTTATCCCAGTGCTGAAGCAGACTGACCCGTGTAGACGAGGTGGAAGTGGTGGTGGTGGCAGTGGTGGCGGTGGTGGCCGGGCTGCCGGGGAAGGTGCTGTAATCAGAACCACCAGTGTAGTTTGACGCCTCGCTCATGATGCTGGTGGGACGTTCCTTCTTGTCAGCACTGCTCCCCTGTTCTGATGAAGACTTTGGAGCTGGCCTGCAGACATAGAACCAAGCATGTCATCGTCATCATCATCATCATCTGATACTGCTGTTTGCATGAGTGGAGAAAAACCATGTGGTGTGCTCACACTGTGGACCGAGTTCTCTCAAAGGTGTTGATGTAGCACCCCTGTTGTTTGTCAAACTAAGGGACACTTTGGGATACGGTCTAAAGAAACCTGCTCTCAGACCACTGACCAAGCTAAACCTTAGATCTGTGTGAGTAAAAACAGAATACATAACAAAAATGAAACACATTTATGTTTATGTTCTGGAAAAAAAGTCAGAATTCTGCCTTTTTAAAAAAAATTTACAAATGGGGAAAAAAACATTTTTTTAAATGTTCTAGAAAAAGGTAAAAATTCTGACATTTTTCAGAATTTTTTTTTTTAAAGAATTGGGAAAAAAAGCTCTGTATTTTTTAAGAATGTTTCAAGGAAAAGTCAGAATTCTGACTTTTTTCTCCGGATTTCATTTCTTGAGTGGCCCTAATCCTCGTCTACAAAAACAAACTCGAGAATTTTTACCTGTGCCATTGGCAGATTTTTAAAAAATTGTTCTTACAAGAAAAAAAAAAAGAAAGAAAATTTCTTATTTCAATTTAAAAAACAACTTATTTCAAAAGTGCCTTTTTTCCATTGCAGATGCAGGCAGAGAGTCAGGGTGTGAATGAAATCCCTTATTCTCTGGGTGTCACCTCAAATTCACACCTCCATCTTCCAACAGCTGAGGAAGCTGACGGAGGAAGACGAGCTGGAGGTTTACAGCTTCATCTCTGCTCTGAAAAAGTTTTCATCCACAGTTTTCATCAGAAAACAAGACTCTTCATCTCACTGGTGTTTGACAGAAGTCTTCGTGCCATGAGTGCGATCACAGCCTGATCCCAGTCATGCTAGGTTAGCTTCTCATGTCGATCATGCCAAATACACATTCTGAATATGACATGAGCAACAACCGTTGAGGCCATGGAACGAAACACATTTATTTTGACAGCATATCTGAAACGTGAAGACTTTTCCGTAGTGTAGATGTGATTCTACATTCAGTGTTGGGAAATTAACTAACACACAATAATCGTGATCACAGTAAAATCTTTATCTTATTGGCAGTAATCATACCAAGAAAATCTGTCACCGTGGCAACACTAGTTGTCATACATGTGCCTTCATGCTTACAGCAGTGACAGTTTAACCCTTTGTAGGTTAAACTAGACCTTGACTGTGCTTACCCTTAATGAATTCTGCTGGAGTACTTAAAAAAGGGGGAGAGGAAGAAGAGGGAGAGAAAGGGAAAAAAAAGAAAAAAAAAAAAAAAAGAAAAGAGAGGGGGAAAAAGGGGGGGGGGGCCAAAATGGGGGGGAGGGGGAAAACGGGGGGGCGGCGCGTAAGTGGTTTAAATGGTTTGCCCCCATTGTTGAGGTTGTTTTGTGATAACAGCTGGTTACGAAAGTCGGCGCTCAGATCATAACCGTCACTGTTTGCTCTGCGTGCATCATATTTGTCCTAGATTGGCCCATACGGACCCTTGAGATGGATAACATTGTTATAGGTGGTTTCCCGTTTACAAACATTGGCAGTTGCTATGCAACCTGGGGGCAAAAAGCCTGTTTGTACTGCAGTCTACGGACAAACACGCACCCAAATCATTCATGAAAATGTAAAGTAACATGACAAAACAGAGATCATTGTGTTTTAAATTATATTGTATAAATCTGTATTTTGAAGGGAGTCATCACCCAGAAACGGCATTTTTCTTGTTAAAACATGGATATTATTCGTGTTGGACCTCATTTGAAATTTGCCTGAAAAACTTGAGATATAAAGCAGCTTAAACTTTCGTTTAGACTCTTTGTTCAAACCAAAATGGTCCCCAACAGTCTGCTGTCTGCAGCAAATTCAGCTCCGTCTCGTCTTCACCACCTCCATACAGGAGCAACTTTCACTAGTCTGGATTGAACCAGACAAAGACGACATCATCACTACGTTTGGAAAGGTGATTCCAGCTGTTAGGGACTAACACGCATTGTTTTCGGTGAGTTTTGCTGCTTGTGGAACGTTCCGCTTTATTGTGAATGAAATCCTGGTGGACAGTAGACAGACTAGCTAACTGCTAACAAGCTAACGGTATAAACTCAAATGCCATCTGATTTACGACCCCGTACTTAAATCTCTGGGATGCGTTGTTATGCTGCGTGAATGTTTGTAAACGGCTCCACAATCAGTTTTTCTTCTTTTTATTTAGTGTGTGTGAGCAGAGGACAGCTGTATCACACAGCTACAGTGTTGTGATGCAGCCGTGAACTGGTCAATGACTGGTCGCGGCCGTGATACTGGTATTGTTCCAGTACCAGTCTCCCGACTACAACACAGGAATAATTTCTGCTACTGCGGTGGTTTAATCTGACATGGTGACCATGGTGAAAGACTGAATAAATTGTGTATCTGAACCTGCAAAAGTTATCCGAGAGGTTTTCTGAAGACAGTCACTCCTACTGTCCTGTTATCACCATGGTAACTGTTTACATGCATTAACGTTTTGATTTTTGCAACCAAACAAATACCAGGACTCAAACATTATATTTCCCTGACACTTTCACGTCATATCATGACCTCATCTGCATTAAAAGTAGTTTTCTTGCCCCCCTGGTTGCGCGCACATCCTATCTGTGACGTTGCTCAGAAACCCATCTATTATTTTCTGATAGTTCCCAGTGGTGCCCCATAATTAATGCTTTCATTAGTAATCTTACTGAATATGAATGACTGCATTTACACACTTAATAATAGTGATTAAAAATTAAACTTAAAAAGAGAAGAAAAAAAACTTCCCTGTGTAGTTTCCTCTGCTGCATGTCATATACAAGCAAAACAATTTTCACCAGCTTTTCAGCTTATTCTTATTTTTAATTTAATTATTTACTCCTTCATTGTTCCCTCATAATTTATTCTCTGAAAAAATCATTTCTCATTAAGTAACGGTAATTCACTCTAACCAAAGAAACCCCAGAAAAGCCAAATGTTGCTCTAAATCACACCAAAATAAATATTTGGGAATTTAAGATTACTATCAATGAGTCAGGTTTGCATGTGCGTCCATACTCCAACACAGCAGACTAAAGTGACTGAGTTACTGCAGAACTTGACGGCTGTTGGATCCATTTAAAGAGGGGGTTTCATGTCATTATTAGGCACATAATTCCCTTTTATGGCACAACCAAATAACTGTGTTACCTTCAGTAGGTCTGAAAATACAGTAAACATTTTAAAAAAAAACCTAAAGAAATGTGACATCACTCCATGTCTGTGTCTGACGCCTGAAAAATTCACCACTGTCCCTTTAAGAAACCTCCTGCTGTTTCTGTTACGCCCACTTTACTCATCACAACCCTCTGGTGGGGCGGAGCTCAGCAGGGGAGGGGGAGGAGCTTCGTGGTAAGGGAGGTGCTCTGGGGTCGCAGCCGTTCTGGCGGCCATGTTGGTTTCCACAGGAGATTCAGGGATTTCTCAAATCTGCATGAATGAGTCAAAATAACCCCCGGAGCATGTTTTATGGGGAGGGAATGGCATAATAACATAATAAAAAGCTCAAAAAAGTCAATTTTGCATGTCCCCCCACCTTTAAATAGAATCAGGTGTGTTGGAGTGGGGGCACATGGACAACCTGCTGGACCGGGGTTCCCCAGCCCCGCTTTAATGCTTTAATGCTTTAGACTGGAGAAAATATGAGTAAATTCAGACTGAAGGTCTGACATTCAACGTCACTTCACTATTTCTGAGATAACAGAAGGAACACGACGGCAGCGGAGAAATATTTACTTTCCAAGCAGGAAACTGACCTTTACGCGGAGACAAGCGATAAAACATCCATTGAAACAACAAAAATAGCATTTCAGTTTCAGCAATGGACAAAACCTCATGGTCTCCTATACACAGGGTCAAAAACAAAGGGAACAGTGAAGAAAGACCAGGTGAAAAAGAAGCAGAAGAAGGAGGAAAGTGTGGATTAAAGCTGCGTGTAGCTGGGCACAAAGCAGACATGCTAGCAGTTCCTGGTTAATCTCAGAGACAGAGCCTCTGTAGGAGCACATGAAAGCTGATTCTCTGCTGAACCTGGACTCATCTGCTGTCTTACAGTCACATGAGAAGATCAGGGTGGTGAACACTGGAAGCAGCTCAACTCTGTACGATTATAACTTCAGCTTGTTAGAGAGGAGTCGAACACAACCCCAAATCCAAACGGGAAAATGCTGCAGAACAACTCATGTGAACGCTGTTATGCTGAAGACGCTGAACTGTAATGCTGAAAGGGCTCTGATGATGCTGCTGAGCAGCGGCATGATGTCATAGTCCCCGCTGCTTAGCAACAACATAAAAGCCAACAACAACAAAGGCTGAAAATAGGGGATTATCACGCTTCCGCGTTCCGGTTTCCGGAAGTTGAAACATTTGGCACTTCCTCTTCCGGGCCATGTTAACGACAGCCGTTTCTGCTCTGTTATACTGTTTAAATCGGATAAACTCCAAACATATTTAAGTTTTCATTCTAGACTGAAGTGATACTGGATCAAAAGCTGGATCAAAGCGATCGATTTGCCGCGGTGAAGGGCCGAACTTTATAATAAAACACACGTTTGTTTGTCCCCGGTGGGGCACAACACCGGCACTTCACAGCATGCTAGCATTAGCCAGCTAACGTTTACTGACGTGCTTAACATTGTGCGTCTTAAAACCTAAAACACACAAACATTTGAAAATCGGGTCTGTACCTCCCCGTTTCCAGTGGAACAACTGGGGACTGCCAAGAAAGGAGACGCTTTCAGATGCTTGTGTGTTTTCAGCCGCACAAAGTTCGGCACGTCATCAAGCTGGCTAATGCTAACCTGCTAACAGTAGTCGGCCAGCTACTACTCTGTTAAACTTTGTAAATCGGATAAACACCAATGCCAAGTTTTCATTCCAGACTGAAGTGATGCTGAGGAAGAAGTGGATTAAAACGACCGATTCGCCGCGGTGAAGGACCGAACTTTATAATAAAACGACACACGATTGTTTGTGGCCGGCAGACTGCGCAGTCGTGTTAGCAGGTTAGCATTAGCCAGCTCGATAACGTGCCTAACTTTGTGCGGCTGAAAACACACAATCATCTGAAAGCGTCTCCTTTCTTGGCAGTCCCCAGTTGTTCCACTGGAAACGGGGAGGTACAGACCCGATTTTCAGATGTTTGTGTGTTTTAAGCCGCACAATGTTAACACATCAGTAAACGCTAGCTGGCTAATGCTAGCATGCTGTGAAGTGCCGGTGTTGTGCCCCACCGGGGACAAAGAAACATGTGTTTCATTATAAAGTTCGGCCCTTCACCGCGGCAAATCGATCGCTTTGATCCAGCTTTTGATCCAGTATCACTTCGGTCTGGAATGAAAACTTAAATATGTTTGGAGTTTATCCGATTTAAACAGTATAACAGAGCAGGAACGGCTGTCGTTAACATGGCCCGGAAGAGGAAGTGTCAAAAGCCGGCAACTTCCGGTAAGCGTGATAATCCCCTATTCTCTTCATTAATTTGAATGGCAAAAATATCAATGAAATGATCAATAACTTGAAATCTATAACAGAAACTAAAACTTTGAACTCGTTAGTTGTTAAAATCTCCTCCTATTATTATTTTCCACCTTTTGTCGCTCCGGTTCCAACTTTTTACAGACGTGTTGCTGCATCATATTCACACTCAGCGTAAACTTTCCATCAAATGTTTCATCATCTCAGATGTTCATGTTCTACTGGGAATAGAACATGTTTTTTATGTTCTACTGGGAATAAAACATGTTGATAAGATTTGGACGTCATTGTGTTCTGGTTTTATTTTTTCAGGCATCTTTTTGGACCTAGGCGTGTACATGAGAGGTGGATCCAGTAAGTGACTGCATGCTGTGAGACACCACATCACTTCAGCCTGCGTGAGTAAATGCTGCAGACATCACACAGTTTCTAACCTCCTGTTTGTCTCAGTGAGGTTGGTGTAAATCCAGATGACTTCTCTGCACAGACGTTGTCTTGAAGTTTCCTGAATGATGTCTTAGTCAGTTAGAAAAATCAGGATTGTCTGGACATCTGAAGTCACAGCTAGTTGTCACCTAGTCTGAATAAGCTGCTTTTCTCTCTCAGTTTCTATCAAAGAAACAGGAGAACTTGGGATTCATGTTTTCTGGTGACATTTTGGAGTTAATTAACCCCTAAAACTCTGCTGGAGCTCATGCCCTAAAATGTGTATTCAGAGACTATCTGCTAAATCCACAAGGATCCATGATAACACCATTATTTATTTATCCCATCTTCATCATAAAAACATCACTATCACTTCTATGTTGCTAAGAGACCTCTATGTAGCGCTGGACATGATGATGAGGACACTTCCTGTCCAACTTTCCACCAAATCAGAGAGCTTAACCTGACAGTAACGTCCAATCAGGAGCAGCCAAAGATCAACAACTGGGCAGAAAGTTCTGTGTGTGTCTGAAAAGAATAATAATAATGGTCCTCCATGGCTGGAATAAAGCCACCATGCGCCATTAATTACAGAGAGCTGCTAGCTAACAGCTAAACATTGACATCGGTCTGGTAGGGGCGGCACATGATGTTCTGGGAGAAATACAAACCCAGAACACATAACCGAGTCAGGGTGTGACAAAATGTCGATACACTGAAATATTGTGATATTTCATGTTGCAACATCATATTGGTATCGATCTTTTTCACTGACAAAATCTTGCGAGATTTCATAGTTCTGTTACTACATCTCACAAAATTTCATAGTTTTATTACAAAATCTTGTGTGATTTCATCGTTCCATTTTAAAATCTCGTGAGATTTCATCGTTCTATTCCAAAATCTCGCGAGATTTCATCATTCTATTCCAAAATCTCGCAAGATTTCATCATTCTATTACAAAATCTCGAGATTTCATCGTTCTATTACAAAATCTCGCGAGATTTCATCGTTCTATTTCAAATCTCGTCAGATTTCATAGTTCAATTCCAAATTCTCGCGAGATTTCATCATTCTATCACAAAATCTTGAGATTTCATTGTTCTATTTGAAAATCTTGAGATTTCATAGTTGTATTACAAAATCTTATGAAATGTAATTGTTTTATTACAAATTCTCGCCAGATTTTTTTGTTGTATTACGAAATCTCATTAAATTTCATCGTCCTACTACAAAATCTTGTGAGATTTCATCATTCTATTTCAAAATATCACATTTCATTGTTCTATTACAAAATCTTGCGACATTTTATCGTTCTGTTACGAAATCTCACCAGATTTAATCATTGTAGTACAAATTATCGCAGATTTCATCATTCTGTTATAAAATCTTGTGAAATTTCATCATTCTATTACAAAATATTGCAAGATTTAAGCATTCTATAATCTCGCAAAGAATGTCATTGCAAGATTTCATCATTCTGTTACAAAATCTCGCAATATTTTGTTTTTCTATTTGCAAAGCAGTAGAAAAGTCTCTGCTTTCCTCTGACATCTACGTACACCTACAGGTTTAGGTTAAACTTTACACACAGTAGAAAGTACACGTTAAAATGTGAGTCCAAGTACTAATTTCACATGAAATTGTGTAAATTTATACTATTCCAGCTCAGCAGTGGTAATATTGTCTTCAAAAGCACTTTATCTTTATATTATCCTTATATTATCGTATCGTGACCCATGTATCGGGATACGTTACGTATCGTATCGTGAAGTCTTTGCCTACACCTGAGGCTGTCCTAAAGAAAACGATGTCTGAGGATAAAGTTTGTCTACAAGCTGATCTTCTCATGTGAAGGAGGTTTAGACTCGGCATGCTTTAGAGACGGACAGAAGCAGAGAAGAGCCGAAGCGTCTGTGCTGAGGAAGACGAGGCTGCAGCAGCTCTTCGTTACCTGGTCAGAGCCTCGCTGTCGGCCTGGACAAACTTTCCACAATTCACACTGGAAACAGGACAGAGGAGGAGAGAGAGCGACAAAACCGAGGAGTTAAAGAAACAAACCTGCAACCAAACAATGAAAAACGAAATAAAACAGCTCAAGTGATGATGGTCCAGATGTCCTGAACACCGACCAATCAGGTCGCCCCAACATCCCCAGTACGTCTCCAGCATTTCATTCAGGGTTTATCAGCTTCTGAAGCAGAGAGGATGAGGAGAGCAAACTGAATGCTGATGAAGATGACGATGAGGGTGACTCAGCAGTCTGAAGGTTTCAGCTTATAAACTGAGACGGGACTCGTCTGGATCGACCGAGTCCTCAACCAGGTCCAGGAAGACGTCTGAGCTCAAACTAAACGTTCAGACACCAGCTCAGTCCAACAGAGGAGGAGGATGAAGGTCAAACACAGATCCTGTGTGTGTGTGAGAACCACTTTATGCTTTTAACCAACTAAGTGAGGACATTTTGGCTGGTCCTCATTAGAGATGTATATTGTTATGATTTTATTGATCTTCTTAGTGATGCCGATAGTCTTGATACTCTCACTGATATTATAACCTAGTTTAGAGTGAACAGAAGATGTTTAAAGATCCGGTGGTGGAAGTTGAAGACACCTGAAGGAGAAGGACATCTGAGAGAATGAGGGACATGTGTCTCTCTTACTGAATCACCATGACTACGCGACAGGTAGATAGATGTTCAAAAAGTATCGATAACAGTATCATTTGTCAAGAATCTTAACGGTATCCCGGTATCGTTAAGATTAGGAATTGGTACCAGACGATAACAGTACTGGGTATACATGCCTAGTCCTCACTAAAAAATAGGGATGTCTGATATTAGCGGCCGATATTGGAATTTAAAATCTGATTTTGGAAAATATCACCATCGTTTATTTCTAGGAATGTCCGATATCATCGGCTGATATTGGCACTAAAATCTGATGTCCAAAAATATTGTCACTGTTTCTTTCTAGGGATGTCAAATATTATCGGCCTAATGATATTATCGGCCGATATCAGCATTAAATTGTAATGTCAGAAAATATTGTCAGTGTTTTTCCTTTTCATGTCAGATTATCGGCCTACTAATATCAGATTTTAATGCCGATATTGGTATAAAAATGTGATACTGGAAAATATCGGTATCATTTTTTTGGACCGATATAGAGATCTGGTGAGATCTTGTTCCATCAGTGTTGGCCCAGCATGCCAAAGGCTACATTTGCACTGTTCGGTCTTGATGCCCAGATCGGGTTTGTTGCATAAATCCGATTTTTTTAATGTGTGGTTACACGTATTTCATAATGTGACCCATATCGGGTTTCTCGCGATGATACTTTCCCATCATTTGAAACACCGCGCATACGTACCTGTAGTGTTTACAAAACTGTAGGCGACCTGTATCAAGTGCTACAGTCGAAAATGAAAATGGAAGATCTTGATGTAGGTTCGGTGCAGGTTTTGCATCATATGAGGAGGTTCTGGCAATGTTTGCTGACCTCCTCATATAATGCAATACTAGCGGTTACATGCTGACATGCCATCATTTCAACATACCACCATTGACACATTGGCTACCACCATTCCGAAATCCCGCTATACCGACACACAGACGTCCACCATTCCAACAAGGCTTTCCATGTCAGGAAACGTGTGGTCGTAAGAGTCACTGACTCAGTGCTCATATTCTCAGAATATGAGATACAACCAGATCTGAGTAGTGATCTGAGTCCAGCCTCGTCTTCTCAACACCACGTTGATCCAGTCACAGCTGGACAATTATCATCCTCTACAGATACTCATCTTCAGCGAGGTGAAGGTGTCGTCATCATCAGTCCTGCTCTGCTTGAACACCTCGTCTTTAAAAATAGCAACCACACACACATCATTTTCACACACACTGTCTGCAAGGAGGCGGTGACTGAGGTGATAATTAAGATGTTACAAGTTGGGCTAGGGGTGGGGGTGGGGGGTCACATGGCTTGTTGAGGATGAGGAGGAAGAGGAAGGTTTGCTCAACTTTCTCTGAAGCTACAAAATGATTTTCACTTCAGCATCATCTCTGAAAAAGAAGATAATACTTTCTTTTGAAGGTGTGTGTGTTTTCCTGTACTTGCAGTTACACTGATTACTGTACTGATTACTGTAAGGACCATTTGGCGTGTTTAACCAGCAAAGTGAGGACATTTTGGTCCTCACTAAAAAAGCCAAAGAAAAATCCATTTTTGAGGATCAAGATTTGGTTTTAGAGTTTAGATTACAAATAGGTTTAGGTTAGGGTTAAGGTAAGGGGCTAGGGAATGCATTATGTCAATGAATGTCCTCACAAAGATAGAAGTACAAAGATGTGTGTGTGTGTGTGTGTGTGTGTGTTGAGTCATGACGATTCTCAGACTGAGGAAGTCCATGTTCACATCCCTGCAGTCAGGAACCAGACCGAGCATCATCAGAACATCCACCAGCCTCCCTCAGTCAGACATCGTCAGAGAAGATCTGGAAGCTGAAACTAAGTCATGGTGAACCTGAACCTCCATCTTCAATCTTCCTCATTCCTCACCCAAGTCTCCTTTGAACACGTGAGATTTGGAATATTGACAGTGGAAAAACCAGATTCTCTGCTGAAGACTCAGTTCGTGTGGGGTTTCTCTGCAGTGCACAGCAACACAAACTGATCAGGAGAGAGAAACCTGGTGATATTTGTCTTCTGTAATCATCAAGAGTGTGGAATCTACATCTGTGGAGGTTCGTCTGTGGATTCAATCTTTCTGTTTGCTGCATGTGATCATCTCAGACCTGAATGTCACAGTGTTTGACAATCTGATAACTGATAGTCTGATTCTGATTAAGTCTGACTATTGAGTCTGATCACTGAGTGATTATTGAGTCTGATTACTGATAATCTAGTTATTGAGTCTAATTACTGATAGGCTGACTACTAAGTCTGATTACTGGTAGTCTGATTATTGAGTCCGATTACTGATAATCTGATTACTTAGTCTGATTACTGGTAGTCTGATTACTGAGTATTGTTAATATATATATTATATTGTTTTAAAAAAAAAGTGTGAGTTTTTTTTACAATATTGAATTTCCCTTCTAGGATAAATAAAGTATTTTTCATTTCACTTAATTTTTGAGCCTGATTACTGATAGTCTGATTATTGAGTCTGATTACTGATAATCTGATTACTGAGTCTGATAACTGGTAGTGTGATAACTAAATCTGAATTATTGAGTCTGATTACTGATAATTTGATAACTGAGTCTGATTATTGATAATCTGATTATTGATAATCTGATTACTGATAACCTGATTACTGAGTCTGATTACTGATAATCTGACTACTGAGTCTGATTACTGATAATCTGATTACCGAGTCTGATTACTGAACCTTCAGTTATCAAACCCCACCGGTTCCCAGTCTGGCTTCAGGAAGCAGACCTCCTCTGTAACTTCAGATTATCTTCAGACTTTCTTTCCTGATAAATCCTATAGTCAAGTCTGGTTTGGTGACCCTCATCCATCCCTGTAGTCCTGCTGCCATAGGTGGAGGCTTCTCAGGGACATCCCATGATGCACTAGGCTCCTCTGTGCGCTGAGCTCATCAGTGCTTCAGCAGGTCTGAACAGGAGAATTATCAAGGTTTTCATCTCAAATTTACAATGCTGATGACATCATAGCAGATTCTCCATCAGGATTCAGAAAAAGCTTCGTTCAAACTGCACCTTTAAAGATATGATTTCAGAGTATCTTCAGACAACGAGGAGCTTCTCTGTCCTTAGACTGCACTAAAACGAGGTTTAAACATGTCTGAAGACGTGTGTGTTCATGAACACACATCATCTGTGTGCATTCACACGAGTCACAGCTGCAGCAGTCAGCCAGTTTCACACCAGAGGAAGAGTTTCAGCCACTTACTGTTCATTCACAACAAAGATGCAGTTGTCCTGGGATGGGATGCCTGACACCGGGTGTTTACAGGTCACCTTTCGCTCATTGTGGCTGCAGGGAGACAAACAGAGACAGAGAGTGTTAAAGGACCCAACAGAACCGGTTTGCAGTCAAATTCATTCAGATATCACATTCCCAACAACTAAAATCAGAGCCTGACTTGAGTTTGCACAGACACGGACTTTAACTCAAGCAGGAGGTGGAAACAACACAAAAGAGGATGTTTTAAAAGTCTGAAGGGTCCGAAAAGTTACACAAACATGAAAGCTCTTTAGGAACTAAACAGGAACACAGGAAGATTTCAGAGGGAGGATGAGGAGCCCAGATCAGTCTGCATCTGAAAAAAGCTTAGTTCATTTAAACAAAATGATTGATGTTGTCATGGCAACACAACAGCAGATGAAGCCTTGAGGGACTGCAGAATGGTTTGCAAAAACACACGATTCCAGCTGAATCCTACATAATAAAATATAAAAATAGCAATAATAATAAAAAATAAAATTTTATTATTGTTATTATTATTATCACTATTAAATATATATATATATATCTAACATGTTTTCCTTGGACAGATCGTTGCACACTGACCCCTGAAAGGCATCCAGTCCATCATGTCATGCACAGTTCAGCGAGTAAACTCGTCACAATCAGCTCATCCTGAGATTTCTGGTGTTCTGTTATAAACATCTGCATCATTTCACCAGTCATCGTTTATCCTGGTTGTCCTGGTTCCTTCCACCTCCCAGAGGAGATTCTCCATGTCGGCTTAGTGAGGAGTGCACTTCTCCGTCCAACCTGAACAAGTTTTCCTGACACACAACTTCTAAAGAATCAGAGGGAAACAGTAAACCTGCTGATTATTTTCTTTTTCTGGGAGGATCTCATTTTATTTTGGGACATTATAAACTTTACGTGGAGACTGTCTCAGCAGAAGAAACAGTTACTGCCTCATCTCAGGGAATGATTTTCTGCCATTATAAAGAACATGAAAGATGCACTTTAACTTTTACCTGCTTCTCTTTTACTTCTGACTTATTTCCTTATGAACCTAGTTGTGTCTGTTGTGGTTACTTTGACCAATAACCAACCCTAGAAAAAAGCTCAATAACTTGAAATCTATAACAGATATGCAAAATTTGAAGCGGAGCATTCATCTACTGAACGAGCTGAACGTTTTGAAGTTTGAATGACTGAAATCAGTTGAGGTATGGTGAAGTTATCGCACCGAAAAACGATGGAATAATAATAAACGGGAACTAGAAATTAGCTTTTCCTTCAAAAAGCTCGTGTGAATGCTGAACTACACACTCTACAATAGACGTACAAGACACGAACAAATGTTAAGTGTTTTTACAAATGTTCTCTCAAAAGTACAATATTGGTCTTTATGAGGCCAGAAGTACCTATATACTATGAAAAAGGGTCCAAAGTAATATAAAGTACAAATTTGTACCATTTCAACCCTAAGGGTACCTGCAGCATTGAAAAATGTGCGTAGCTTGTACAATAACTGTATATATCCTATATATAACAACAACATACACGTTATAGCACTGTTACCATGACAACAACTGCCAATTTCAGTGTGTATTTAATAATTAACACATATTCACGCTGTGTTTTAAGGAAAAAAAGACACCGTGAAGCCGTAAAATTCAATAACAACTCAGTGCTGTTTACACTTGAAACGTACGAACAGAAAATATCTGATATCGAAGTTTAATAAACAATGATGGTGCTGGACGCAGCCTTGGGTCCTCTGCAAATTATGAGCTCATATCTCGGAAAAACAAGTTCATGATGTCACTTCCTTGGAAAGATTTCCGCACTATTAGCAACGTCCCTTTATGACATCATCAAGGCTGAAACAGTAAAGGCAGAAAATTCTCTCCATTGATTTAAATGGCAAAAAAATATTACTAAACTGATCAATAACTTGAAATCTATAACAGATATTAAAGATTTGAATCGGTGCAGTTGTCTCTGAAGATTTTAAAGTTTGAACGGCTGAAATCGGTTGAAGTATGCTGACGTTATCGCACGCTGAAAAACGGCAGAAGAGACGCCGTTCACGCAATCAGATGACATTTACCGGCTGGAGTGATGTCAGAGAGGTGGAGATGGTTAGCTGTTGTTCAGCACGGTGAGAAAATGTGTCAGAGTTCAGTCATGAAAGCACACGCAGCTAAAAATGAGGAGCTGGAGGAGTTTTAACAGAGGGAAAACAGCTGAGGCGAACTCAGAATACACACCTGGATCTGTGGGAGATGCTAAACTTCAGCATGATGTCCAGACTGTAAACCAGCTCAGCCCGATCTGAACGGCTACCCGCCTGACTCTGACTCGCCTGCAGCGCTTCCCGTCCTGCCTCTCCTGTCCCAGACGATCAGATCACGCCGCTACGCTTCTGCTTCAAAGCAAAAACATCCCAAATGACAAAAAACCGGGTGGACGACAGATCCAGAAGCTGTCTCTGCTCCTCAGACAACTCTCCTCAGCTAAACCGCCTGCTCCCAGCTTCCTCGCTAACGTCAGAGCTCTGTCTCCTCCAACATCTCCTGATTTCTTCTCCGGGTCAGATGCTGCATCACAAGAAAGCTGCTGACTTCTTCACCCTGCTGCCTGCAGACAGAGGGCCTCTGTAATCAGCTCCGACAGTCATAACACACACCAAACACACAGCTGGCCTTCCTCAATCGTTGCATTGACCTTCAGCCCAGCTACAAGCCCACGGTACGTTTCGCCTGTAAATCTCCTCCAGGTGGAACATCGGAGCTCTCCACGTGACAATAACATGAATTAAATATATTAGGCTTCGTTATCACGACATTAATTAATTATGAGAGGTGGTTATACACAGAGGTGCTGAAATCCACGTTGCTTTTCTATAGCTTACATTTCACATGTCAAAAGCACAATTTCAGGGTTCCCACTACAGTTGTTTTCCAGGACTTTTCCAGGACTTTTCCAGCTGCAACAGTATGAGTCAAGTTATCACAACATAAACGAATAAATTCAACCCCAAGCTTTTGGAGAAGAGTTCTACAATTGTAGCTTATATTTTGACCAGCGATGAAGTAAAGACATAAAAAGATACGAAAAAGATACGAAACAGAGATGAAATGGAGACAAATCAGAGACAAAGCAGCAACAAAGCAGAGATGAATAGAGACAAAGTGGAGACGAAGTGGAGACAAAGCGGAGACAAAGCAGAGACGAAGTGGAGACAAAGCGGAGACAAAGCAGAGACGAAGTGGAGACGAATCAGACACAAAGCAGCGACAAAGCGGAGACGAATCAGAGACAAAGCAGCGACAAAGCAGAGACGAATCAGAGACAAAGCGGAGACGAAGTGGAGACGAATCAGACACAAAGCAGAGACAAAGCAGCGACAAAGCAGAGACAAAGCGGAGACGAATCAGAGACAAAGCAGCGACAAAGCAGAGACGAATCAGAGACAAAGCGGAGACGAAGTGGAGACGAATCAGACACAAGGCAGAGACAAAGCAGAGACGAATCAGAGACAAAGCGGAGACGAAGTGGAGACGAATCAGACACAAAGCAGAGACAAAGCAGCGACAAAGCAGAGACGAATCAGACACAAGGCAGAGACAAAGCAGAGACGAATCAGAGACAAAGCAGAGACAAAGCAGAGACGAATCAGAGACAAAGCAGAGACAAAGCAGAGACGAATCAGAGACAAAGCAGCGACAAAGCAGAGACGAATCAGAGACAAAGCAGCGACAAAGCGGAGACAAAGCAGAGACGAAGTGGAGACGAATCAGAGACAAAGCGGAGACGAAGTGGAGACGAATCAGACACAAGGCAGAGACAAAGCAGAGACGAATCAGAGACAAAGCGGAGACGAAGTGGAGACGAATCAGACACAAAGCAGAGACAAAGCAGCGACAAAGCAGAGACGAATCAGACACAAGGCAGAGACAAAGCAGCGACAAAGCAGAGACGAATCAGAGACAAAGCAGCGACAAAGCAGCGACAAAGCAGAGACGAATCAGAGACAAGGCAGAGACAAAGCAGAGACGAATCAGACACAAAGCAGAGACAAAGCAGCGACAAAGCAGAGACGAATCAGAGACAAAGCAGCGACAAAGCAGCGACAAAGCAGAGACGAATCAGACACAAGGCAGAGACAAAGCAGAGACGAATCAGACACAAAGCAGAGACAAAGCAGCGACAAAGCAGAGACGAATCAGAGACAAAGCAGCGACAAAGCAGCGACAAAGCAGAGACGAATCAGAGACAAAGCAGCGACAAAGCAGAGACGAATCAGAGACAAAGCAGCGACAAAGCAGCGACAAAGCAGAGACGAATCAGAGACAAAGCAGCGACAAAGCAGCGACAAAGCAGAGACGAATCAGAGACAAAGCAGCGACAAAGCAGAGACGAATCAGACACAAAGCAGAGACAAAGCAGCGACAAAGCAGAGACGAATCAGAGACAAAGCAGCGACAAAGCAGAGACGAATCAGAGACAAAGCAGCGACAAAGCGGAGACAAAGCAGAGACGAAGTGGAGACGAATCAGACACAAAGCAGAGACAAAGCAGAGACGAATCGGAGACAAAGCAGCGACAAAGCGGAGACGAATCAGAGACAAAGCAGAGACGAAGCGGAGACGAATCAGAGACGAATCAGAGACAAAGCAGACACAAAGCAGAGACTAAGTGGAGACGAAGTCGAGGGAGGAAGAATCATTTTTCAGGACATTTTACTCTCTCATTCTCTGTGCGTTTTTTATGACTGGAAAAATGTCAAATCATTTTCCAGGTTTTCCAGGACGCATGGGAACCCTGATAGAGAAACTGCAGAACAGCTGGACAGTTTATCTGGTACATCTATGCTTTTCTGTGCCTCATTCAATATTCAAAGTATATTTATTCAATTAATGTTTATTCATTGCAAAACAGCTGTAAGCTACATAAATGTAGCCGGCATTTTTTTCAGTTTCAACGGTTTTTTTGCGTAAATTATCAAGTGTTTTTGACAGGAAAGAAATGATAAATAAGTGCAACATCAAAGTGAAAAATAATAGTTTGAAAAAACGTGATTTTAATATTAACCAAAATAGTGGTGATAATGACGTTTTCAGCAGCCGTGTGGCAGGTTACAGCTGTTAGGAGCAGAAGAAGAAGATGAAACCCACCCACCACGGTTAGCAGAAGCTAGCATAGCCATCCACACTCTCTCTGTCACCATCACGTCAGCTGATGTTTAATGTCATTACTGCTGACAGCCCAGCTTTGTCTAAATGCCACGAGGAGACGACGTCTCCCTGGACCAGCTGCTATCAGCTCCTCTGCTCCGCCCGGTCGCTAACCTTTCAGAAAGGCCAGTCTCCCGCCTTCATCCATTCTCTTCTCCCAGCATCCTCCTCCTCCCAGCTCCGCTCCCTCCCTGACCTTTCCCTCTCATTTCCTCCCTCACCGTCTGGCTTTAGCCTCTCCCGACCCTCCTCATCCTCTCCTGGCTGTGACCTCGTCTCTGTCTCTGACTGGTGAAGCTTTGGACCACGTTAACCAGTGAAAGCCTGAATGGCCAGTTATGTGCATCTCCACCCAACATCAAAATGAATCACCACGGTTAAACGTTCGCCA
This sequence comes from Atherinomorus stipes, assembly GCA_023101725.1. NCBI lineage: Eukaryota > Metazoa > Chordata > Actinopteri > Atheriniformes > Atherinidae > Atherinomorus > Atherinomorus stipes. Next base: position 243,925 of record JALJCO010012723.1, read on the forward strand.
CTATGGACGTCAGAAAGCTGAGATTCTCCACAGTTCAACCACTAAATTCAATTTATAGACACAACGAGCATCAAAGCATAATTACTAAAGAAAAAGCAGCAGTCCTGAAGCCGTGTTATAAATCCAACCTGTTCATATTCCTGCTGTTCATGAACTTCTGCCCAGGATCTATCTAAAAGAAATCAAACATATTTTTCATGAAATAATATTAAATATTGGCCATATACAGTACATATATATATATATATATATATATATATATATATATATATATATACATATATATATTTCCTATTAACAGGAAATTTTCACCAGATGTCAGCAACAAACCAAGTAATGCACACATACAAAGAAATCCTAACATTTTTGTGTAATACAGTGAAATGACACAGGGAATAAGTATTGAATACTCTTACTGAAATTTATTTACTACTTCGTGTAAAAACCTTTGTTGGTGGTTCCAGCCTCCAGACGCCTCCTGTATGCAGAAACCAGTGGAAAACGTTGCTCAGGTGTGATTTTGGTCCATTCTTCCACAAACTGCCTTCAAATCTTCAAGGTTCTGGTCTCTTTTGTAAACTTGGATCTTCAGTTCTTTCGGGTCGGGTGATTGACAGGTCCATTCTAGCAGCTTTATCTTCTTCTTAAAGCAGGTGAGCGTTTCTTGGCTGTGTGGTGGGATGGTCAGCTTGCTGAAAGATCCAGCCTCTTTTCATCTTCAGCAGATTCTGGTCCAGAATGTCTCTACTTTCCTCCATTCATTCTTCCTTCAATCATATGAAGTCTGCCAGTACCACATGCTGAAAAACAGCCCCCACCATGATGCTCCCACCTCCAAACTTCACTGTTGCTATGGTGTTTTTGGTGCCATTTCTCCTCCAAACATGTTGTGTCTTATGACATCTGAAGAGTTCAGTTCTGGTCTCATCTGACCAGACTATGTTTTCCAGAATGTCATGAGTTTTTCCAGATGTTGTGTTGCAAACTTCAAACCAGCATCAACCTGCTTCTTCTTCAGAAATGGAGTCTTGCGTGGTGTGCGTGCATGAAGGCCTGGCGGTTGAGTGCATGACTTCTTGTTTTCTCTGAAACAACTGTAGCTGCTGGTTCCAGGTCTTTCTGAAGCTCTCCACGAGTGGTCCTGGACTGTTGGAGAACCTTTCTGATGATTGTTCTGACTCCTCTGTCTGAAATCTTGTGAGGAGCACCTGGCCGTGGCCGCTTTGACGATGCCGTGTTCTTTCCACTTCCGGATGATGGTCCCAATGGTGCTCACTGGAACTTTCAGAAGTTTAGAAATGCACCTGGAACCAATGCCTTCAGTGTGTTTGCAATGATAAGGTTGCGTAGGTCTTTAGACAGCTCTTTGCTTTTACCCATCATGCAATGCTTCTTGTCTGACACCTTGGTGATGAGAAACCTTTTAAAGGCGTCAATTAGGACTAAACCAGCTGATATTACTTTGCTCTGATAGGGGACAGGATTACTTTCTAAATACTGACAGACTCCAGCTGCTTTCTTGGCTTTCCAGATATTTTTGTTCTCAATTTCTTCATTCATGGACATAAATGTTAGGATTTCATTGTATGTGTGCATTACTTGGGCTGTTGCCAACATCTAGTGAAAATTTCATGTCAGTAGCTCTACTAGAAATATATTTTCTGAGAAAAATATTGATGTCTTCAACATTTTTTCTCGCTGTATATGCCATTCATTCATTTTCTGCACCACTTAACCAGTTCAGGGTTGCTGGAGCCTATCCCAGCTATAATCAGGTGAGAGGCAGGTACACCTGGACAGGTCGCCAGTCTGTCGCAGGGCCAACACAGAGAGACAGAAAACCATTCACACTCACATTCACTTCTAGACACAATTTAGAGTGATCAATTAACCTAACATGCATGTCGTTGGATGGTGGGAGGAAGCCGGAGAACCCAAAGAGAACCCACACATACACGGGAGAACATGCAAACTCCACACAGGAAGGCCACTGTAGGAATTGTTTGAACCCCCTCTCCAGCCGGGAATCAAATTAACAACCTTCTTACTGTGAGGCTGCAGTGCAAACCACCACGCCACCGCACAGCCTAATTTACAGATGATGTCTGTAATTTTACTATTTTAAAAAACTGAAAAACTACTGTAAAAATTTACAGTTATTAACCATAAATGTTTTACAGTGTGGAGATCCAGAGTACTGTGAAAGCAGAAAAGCATCCCAGTATTAATTCTGGTCATACTCTCCACATTCCCAGCTCTGCCTCACCTCAGGCTTGTCTGTTCTTCATCACAGAGCAGGAGGATGATGATGGAGCTGAGCTGAGGGTCTCAGCGTGGTGAGACTGCAGCATCTAACGTTTACAGTGGTTAAACCCGATTTTCTGTCATCCGTTTTTCAGAAAAAGGTAAAAAGCTTGTTTAAAATAATATAAATCCAGATTTCATCCATTTATAATTCTGTTCCTGACAAAAACAAACACATTAACAGGTGCATGAACGCTGTCAAGACTTCCGTACTCACCCTGAACTCATCACTTCCTCCAGCTGGTGTGAGAAACGATCAGAGACGTTTTATTTCCTCCATTCAGAGAGAAGCGAGTGAACACGAGTAGACATGAAACCACCGCCTGAATCACACACACTCACAGAAAGCCTCGGCGGTGTGAATCCTGCATCATCATCATCAGAGCCAGCCAGGAAGCTGTCAGCATATGTCACACTCACACACACGGCAGCAGCATCTGCGCTCATAGCCTCACCACAGGCATGGAGGAGGACGGCTGCCTCGTCCAGGCTGAGAGCAATGCTCCAGCTAAACCCTCTCTCTCTCTCTCTCTCTCTCTCTCTCTGCCTGCATCACTGCTGATTACCTCACACATGTGGAGCGGCAGCCTGACGACCAGCGAGCCGCGAGAACATGTCTGACCCAACACATGCAGCACACGGATGCTGATGTGACATCATTCTTTAACACCGGCAGAAATGATCCTGGTTATAACTGAGCTGCCTCCACCATTCTGATGTTTTTAACACCAGCACTCTGATCCCCCCCCCCCATTGCCATAGTTAAATTGGCCCATTCACTCCCCATGGTTTTACAAATCAGGTAATCTGAATGTCACTGCGACTATTTCAAAGGTTCAGTGTGTACTTAACAGCATCTGTATGCTAGAAAAGTATCATTATAACTAACTAGAAACACAGTAAAGAGAAGTTACTGTACAATTATTCATATTATATATATATATATATATATATATATATATATATATATAGTTTTCAAAGTAAAAAAAAAAAAAAACTTCTTCAAAAACTTCTTTTTTACAGACTTTAAAACTTCCAAAGACTAGGGGTGGGAAAAAATATCGATGCTCTCAAATATCGCAATACTTTTATATGCTGATATCATATTCACATTTAAAAATGCGGTATAGATCTATTTTACTAATGAAATCTCGCGATATTTCATTTTTCTGTTACGAAATCTGACAATAATTCACAAAATATCGTGCAATTTTGTAACATAATGAAATTTTGCTAGATTTTGTAAGTAAACTAGATTGATACCGCGTTTTTAAATATTGATTTGTTATCGGGATATAAAAAATATCACGCTATTTCAATGTATCACTATGCTTTCCCACCCCTATTTTTCAAAGTGTCAGAAACACATAACAAAACTGCAATAATGACTGTTCATTTTTTAGCTTTAATATCGGTATCGATATCGATTATTGGCCACGTGGATTTTAAAACATCAGCATATCCGATATCGCCAAAAATTCCGGTATCGTGCATATATATACAGAGATGCACATCACCTGATATGCTTAATTGGTAGTAGCTTTGGGCCTATACAGCTTGGAGTAAGACAACATGCATAAAGAGGATGATGTGGTCAAAATACTCATTTGCCTAATAATTCTGCACTCCCTGTGTGTATATATATATATATATATACACATACATACATAAATACATACATATATATATATATATATATATATATATGTTAGGGGTGTGCACAACAGCTGGTATTTATATCTGTATTTGTATTTTGTACATCGAGTTTTGCATTAAATGAAGCTAACAGGTGGCTGAAACTGACTTGCAGAGGCAGAACATGTCTGTGATGATGTATTGGGGCTGGTGTTTATGTTGTGAAGTCAAAATAATAAAAAAAATAGTGAAAATAATACATTGGCTTGTTCTGTACATGGTGGGATCTCAAAGGGCAAAACTTTCAAGGGCCAACTTGTCATTTGGAGGTGTTAGAATGAAGGCCAAGGACCCCCCCCCACCCCCTGTGCTGAAATATAGACATGGTAGCATGGCATAATAGCGACCAGCAGTCCATAATAATCTAATATCAATTAATACATTTAATTTCAAAATAAGCTTAGACTGCATGAATGAGCTTAAAGGGCATGTGTTCATGCATCTGTAACAGGAAACCTCCCCATTACTGACACATGATATAATAACTATATCATTTCACCATCACGTGACAGATGAACGCTGTGAAGTCACGTCACATTTCTGAACTTCATCATGGAATAATTTTACATAAATGACTGCGACAGACTGGCGACCCGTCCAGGGTGTACCCCGCCTTTCGCCTGATGATAGCTGGGATAGACTCCAGCAACCCTCCTGATAAGCGGAACAGAAAATGAATGGATGAATGATTGAGTGAAACGAGGTGATTAAAAACCCACTGATGAAAGAAACCATTAACAGGAACTTTGATACTCACTCTGGACATTCACATGGCCTCATCAGTGCACAACAGATCATATTATACCCCCAAAACCCCAAAAAAGTGAAATTTGATGTCATGGCACCTTTAAACTTTTTACTCTTCATTTCATTGCAGCCATTTTCCAAAATAAATAAAAAAAAAGTTCATTTTACTTCTCAATGTACACTCAGCATCCTATATAAATTTTTGCAAATTTATTTACACAACTGTGAGCTTTGCAGTATAACCTCCCCATGTGTCACATCTGTCCACTGCACAACTAGAAACATGGATTTTGTTGTGAAAATGTGTCAGAAGACTTTCAAAATAGAGCCATTTTCAAGATAAAAGTGGGTTTGATATCAATTTTGGGTCAATATTGGGTTTTTGGATTGATTTACGATCAATACATCGATCTGTATCGATGTATTGATATGGATCAACGTATTGCTGCACCCCTAATCCAGAGGAGCCAGATGAGGAGGCTCGGGCATCTGGTCAGGATGCCTCCTGGATGCCTCCCTGGTGAGGTGTCCCAGGCAAATCCCATCCCGGACGAGACCCCAAGAAAAACCCAGAATAGGTCTCTCAGCTGGCCTGGGAACGTCTCAGGATCCCCCAGACATTTTGGTACTTTGTCACCACCTCGATTATCTCTCTTAAACCATCTGTTCAACTTTACATGGGCGGATATGCAGATGCGACAAATTTCCGCATCAACCACGCCCACCTCAAATGGCTGACCAGCAACACAAACCTCCCCAGAGCCCCCCCCCCACAATAAAGTTCTGCTCGGCTCCTGCGTAGAGAGCAAGCCGCAACACGTCCCACCTGAATGACATCATTTTTGGTGTTTCTGGTCCATCAACTGCTGCTCATGGATGTTTTCTCTTCTTCAGACCATCTCTGCAAACTAGAGATGCTTCTGGTGGAAATCCCAGTAAACCGTCACACCAGTAAATCCTCTTTCTTCCTCATTCTGAAGCTCAGGTTGAAATCCAGCAAGTCGTCTTCACCACGTTTATGTCCAGTAAGAGTCTAAAAGGAACGCTACCCAGCTCTTCATCTTCTAACCTTAGCACATTAGCATGCTCATAATTTCTCTCTAAGAACCAGGAATGTCAGCGGCTTATTTCACCAAAGTTGTGGAAAGTCGGATCAAAAGTTGTATGAAAGGAGGAACTTCCAAGTCCCGAACAAGAGCACATGTCCCGGTGGGACGTTCTCTTGTCCTTCATGTGCAGCATCACCACAGCTCATTACCACACAGAGGATTAGGAGATTAAACGTTCAGCCCAGGTGTGAAGATTTCCAGCTTCTGTGATGCTAGCAGAGCGTTTGTTCAGCGCCCTGCAGAACAGCCATCTCTTATGACTGAATCTCCTTCCTCCCGCTGTCCAGAGCTCACTGCACTTTAATGCATCATTTTTCTGTCACTCAGCTGTTTCCAGAGCGGATGCTGTTGCTGTGAAGTAAAACTCACAGAATAACTCACCCGTTAAACAGTCGGCTCTGAGCTGGAGTCATACAAACAAATAAGGAAGGTAACCGTCAGATCATTTGTCAGATCACAGAGCCTGCAGTGGTTAGCGTTCTTTTTAAGTGAGTTTTGTTGAAGCCGTGTAGTGTCTAATAATGTCTCAGAGGCCTCTCATATCTTCTTAGTGCAACAGTCAGAAGTGATCAAAGCATGCGGGAACGGTTAGATCATCACACTGCTGCTGTCATTTCATCAGGCCGCTGTCGTGATGCTAAAACATCCGAACAAAATGGGGTCAAAGACGCTCACGGCTTCAGAGCAGACAGGTATGATTTCATCATCGCCCCAGAGGCTCTGGAACCATGACTGGAAAAATGGCTATTGAAGAAAGACTGGAGTCAACATCCTTCTCAAGTACTCATCTCATTCAGCTTTATTTGTAAAGCATTAATCAACCTTTTGCCATGCCCACCCACCACTGACCAATCATACGTTAGCAACAGTAACTAAGACAGGATGCTATGGCAAACTATCACATCTGAAGGAAAATACCAAAGCAGTGCATGTGCAGGAATTTCAAGTCTAATGACAGATATCCTGAATGTTACTGTTTTATTTTTTTTTTTCATTCTCAAAACCGCAAAATGCAAGTGGAGAGGTGTGGAATATGGATTAAACAGTGTAGAATATAGACTATATGGTGTGGAATATGGATTAGATGGTGTGGAATATGGATTAAACAGTGTGGAACATGGATTAATAGCCATGGGACATGGATTAAATGGTGTTGAATGTGGATTAAATGGCATTGAATATGGATTAAACAGCATTAAATATGGATTAAACAGTGTGGAATATGGATTAAACAGTGTGGAATATGCATTAGATGGTGTGGAATATGGATTAAACAGTGTGGAACATGGATTAAATGAAATGAAATGAAAAATACTTTATTCATCCCATAGGGAAATTTAGTATTGTAAAAGCTCACTCTTTTTTTTTTTTTTTAATAAACAAAAAAGTCAGTCAGTCTTGTTCTTTAGGGTGATGCTGCTGGCAGGAATGAATTTCTGTATCTCTCCATCCTACAGCGAACCTGACACAGCCTCCCACTGAACACACTCTGTTGATTCTTCACCATGTTGTGGAGAGGATGGGAAGTGTCCTCCATCATCTTCATCTGCTTGTGCAGCATTCTTTTTTTTTTTTTTAAATGGTGTGGACTATGGATTTAACAGTGTGGAACATGGATTAAATGGTGGGAACATGGAATAATAGCCATGGGATATGGATTAAACAGCATTGAATATGGATTAAACTGTGTGGAATATGGATTAAACAGTGTGGAATATGGATTAGATGGTCTGGAATATGGATTTAACAGTGTGGAACATGGATTAAATGGTGTGGAACATGGATTAATAGCCATGGGATATGGATTAAATGGTGTTGAATGTAGATTAAACATTGTGGAATATGGATTTAACGGCATTGAATATAGATTAAACGGCACTGAATATGGACTTAACGGTGTTGAATATGGATTAAAAAGTATGGAATATGGATTAGATGATGTGGAATATGGATTAAACAGTGTGGAATATGGATTAAACAGTGTGGAATATGGGTTAAACATTGTGGAACATGGATTAAATAGTGGGGAACATGGATTAGATGGTGTGGAATATGGATTAAATAGCATATATGGATTAAACGGTGTGGAACATGGATAAGACGCGGTGGAACATGGATTAAACTGTGTGGAATATGGATTAAATGGTGTGGGACATGGATAAATAGCTGTGGAATATGGATTAAACGGTGTGGAATGTGGATTAAATGGTGTGGAATATGGATTAAACGGCATTGAATATGGTTTAAACAGTGTGGAATATGGATTAGATGGTGTGGAATGTGGATCAGATGGTGTGGAGTATGAATTAAACAGCGAGGGATATGGATTAAATGGTGTGGGATATGGATTAATAGCCGTGGGATATGGATTAAATGGTGTTGAATGTGAATTAAACGGTGTGGAATATGGATTAAATGGCATTGAATACGGATTAAACAGCAGTGAATATGGATTAAATGGTGAGGAACATGGATTAAACAGTGTGGAATATGGATTAGATGGTGTGGAATATGGATTAAACGGTGTGAAACATGGATTAAATGGTGTGGAACATGGAGTAATTGCTGTGGGATAGGATAAATGGGTTGTTATGGATTAAATGGTGTGGAACATGGATTAAACAGCGTTGTATATGGATTAAATGGTGTGGAATGTGGATTAAATGGTGTTGTGTATGGATTAAACGGTGTGGAACATGGATATAACGGCGTTGTATATGGATTAAACAGTGTGGAATGTGAATTAAATGGTGTTGTATATGGATTAAACAGAGTTTTATATGGATTGAACGGCGTTGTATATGGATTAAATTGTGTGGAATATGTGTGTAACAGTGAACTCCATGGGGGCAGCTGTGCTTGTGTTTACAGGTTTACAGGTTTGTGGGGGAGGGGAAGAGCTTTACTCCGTGCTGGACCAAAATAGAGTGATATTTGGGACAAGATTTATTGTGTTTTCATGTCCCCATTACTTCAAGACCGCAGCAGAAGCTCTTGAGAAAGGATGAAAGCTGCACTTGGCTCTGAGAAGTTGGTCTGATGTGATGAGTTCAGGCCCCGCCAAGAAAAGCCTGCACTTAGCGTGCTACAGATCTACAGTACAGTTCATGTCAAGCATTACAGAAGAAAGCCCGAGCTAGCTACAGCAGGAATGACATGGAGAGTGGAAACATCAGCTGGTGTGTCGGTGTTTCACAGTGCATGAGAAGCTGGAGGCTCGTGTTTGAGAGGAGGGTCGTAAGACAATCCTCACGCAGCACTCCAACGCAGCTAAAGCTTCGCTGGAAGACCTTATATATTTATGTTTCCTGCAAAACTGAACGGCAGTGCCATTAAACGGGGTCATGAAGATGTTAACCTGAACCAGCCTTCCAATGCAAACAGCCAGGACATCCTCGTCCACCTGCCTGCAGCCAAACTCACCGGTTTAATGTCTGAACAACGTTCACCAAGTAGGAAACCGTTCCGATGCGTCTCCAGGACAGAACAAGTCTGGATCAGACATCGTTTAGAAACCTGAACATCAGAGAGGACTCCAAGATAAATCAGAAATCAGTGGAACATCTCTGCCTCTGACATCACGCAGTTCCACCCACTGATGGGAAAACATGTTGGAAGATATACCAACCATTCCAAGAGACGGTGCAAAGACACAACCTCAGAAACCTGCTATCTTATTTTAGATAAAAGGTTAGACTGGAAGACCATATGAATTATATCAATATTGATATATAAGTATTGGTATTTTATATAAAGTAAAAGACTTGTTTGATCACATTTCATTACACATGTTGTACTGCTCACTTATTTTTCTGTATTTTGGATACTGGACAGAAGTCCGAGGGATAATTATTCCAGTCACATAAAGCCTTTGTTTCTGTTCCAGAAGAAAACAATACGACGGATCAATAAGAGAGGAATTAAAGCCCATATCACACCCTACGGTAAATACGGATAAGGACGCTTTCATCCGTATCCGGAGTTTGTTTCATCCATCTGTATGTCCGTTGCTAGAGAGCTTGTGAATCCGGAGTGCTTCGGACAAAACGGAGCAATACCACCGGCGTGGTGGCGGCAGTATAGTCGTGAAAATCCAAGAAGAAGACTAGGAAGAGGGTATTTAAATTGTAAAAGTTTATATTACTTTGACCACTTTTAAGTGGCAGGACAAGCCACCACCACGTACACTTCCACCTTTTCTGATGTAAACGCAGCAAAACTACCCCTTTTCCAACGCCATGTTCGCGATTGTCGATGGAGGTAAATTTCAACGCAACTCTGCCCCCTAGAGGTTGTACGGAGCAACATTCATGAAAATGCCAAAAACAGAATGATGTACAGTCATCCTCGAAATTATTCTAACCCTCCAATGAAAGAAAAGGCTAAATTCACAACAGTAATTCAAATAACAAGAAACTAATAATAAATAAAAATGTACAAAATTATAATTTAGTGAAATTAAATTTTGCTTTTGATTGGTGGTTGGAAATAATATTTAAAAAAAAAAAAAAAAAATCAATGTGTCTGTCCCAGACACCAAAACAATGTGAGATATTTGAAGCACATGGCAGAAATGTAAGACATAATGTTTGTTTGGTGACTCATTCCAACTCACTTCTTTGGGTTCGTTATCAGTTCCTGTGTAGAAAACTAATGATGAAGAAAATGTTGCCAGCACGACCAACCAGTGCTGCTGATGATGATAATGATGATGATTCCAGCAGGTGAATCTGTGATGGAACGAGTCCACCAGTACGCGGAGGCAGCTGGAGGGTGGCTGATGATGACTTCACCGTAGTTGCACACATTCTTTTACGTCTGTGTAAAAACCAGCAACCGCCTCTCACACTGCCGTTGTGTTGCTCGGCAACAGGCCGGATGTGCTGCGATTTTCCTGCGAGCTGGTCTGAGAGCAGCTCGACAGCCCAGCAGAGGAATGTAGATGAGATCTCTCTCCCAGAAAGCCAGGTGAGTGTGTTTGTTTGCATGATGCTGAGGTCAGAGCGGCGTGCTGCTGGCAGCCAGGACATCCACGAACCACGTGTGTCCTCATAAATCCTCATAATCCCACCAAAACAGCAGGCTGTCTCCTCTACGGGAACCCTAAAGGGACATTTGACCCACTGAAAAAAAAATTCAAAATGATGTCCTGACATCTGTTTTCATTAAACTTATTCAGGTTTTAAAGGTACAGTGTGTAAAAATTACTGACATCTAGTGGTGAAGACGGGTATAGCAATGACTTTAGAAGCACTCCTGTGAATGTACGGTGGCCGTCAGTGGCCAAAATTCTCCCAGACATGAAGATGTTTTCAGGTGTAGCTATGACTGGACTACTGGGAACTAGTTTTAATGCCTTCTAAGCCATTATCCTAAACTACCGACGAGGATTAGGGCCACTGAAGAAAAAGACATTCAGAGAACAACATTAAAAGAATTTTTTTCCTGGAGATTTAAAAAAAATTAATTAATCAATTTTTTTCATTTCTGAAAAAGTCAGAGTTCTGACTTTTTTCCCCACATAATTGAAAGAATTTTTTTCTGGAGGGTTTTTTTTTTTTTTCTTTAATTGATTTTTTTTTTTTTTTAATTTCTGAAAAAAGTCATAACTCTGACTTTTTCCCCAAGAAAATAAAAACAAATCTGGAGGTTTTTTTTTTTTTTTTTACTTTTTCCTCAGAATTTTATTTATTCTTTTTTTGCCCCGGTGGCCCTATGCTGCCTTCATGTGGTATCGTATTTATGGTAAATACCAAAGTCGGACATGAAAGTTGCACTTGAAAACCCACTCATGTTGTAATTTCAACTGGAAAGCTGGAAAAATTTTATGACGCCCAAGTTGCAGAGATAAGGTAAATTTTGACCTTCAACGTGGTGGAGAGCAACAAAAATATCCATAATGGGATGCATTACATTATGTTTAAAGTTTTCTGCAGCTGTTATTGGGTTGGATTGTTGTCTGCATAATTCTGTGACATAAAGAACTTTAATACCATCACCATTTAAACGTAGTTTTGGTTGTAAAAGTATGGTTATTATTTGGTTTACCTCCTAAGAGCAGATGCTAGCTAGCAGCTAGCTGACTAGTCAGTCGAAGATAGCTTCCAGTGTTAAACTTCATTACGACTTAAAATCACTTGAACACAACGCACAGGTAATTTCCACTTACAAGTGGAAAGTATCGTCTTTCCCATACCACATGAAGGCAGCACTAATCCTCCTCAGTACCAAACAGTGCCCTGACTCCAATAAACAAGGCTGGTACAGCAGTTTTACAGTTCAGATGGTTCTCACTTCACACGCATTTGTCCATTCAGAGACACCGTAGTAAAAATGGCAGCACAACCATGACAGCCTCCATGTATGTGGACCCCCAGCAAGAAAATAAAGAAGATAAACACATAACAGCTGTTCTGGTGAAGCAACTACACATCAGTACAAACACAGTTTGACTCTTATGTTACATTTTTCTGCCACTGACCTTTGATTTTGATCACGTCCTTATCCTTTAAAAGTATGCAGTAACCTTTGGTTACAAGTTAAAAACTAGCAAGCATCTTTGATAATCACTCTAGAAATAAAATGTATTATTATTACTGTACAGTTCGGGCCGAAAGTTTAGACACACTCCCATGAAAGACGGAAAAATCAGCTGTTGGTGAAATAAGCTGAAATCAACAAAAGAATTAATAAATAAAACTTTTGACAAAATCATGACATTGATTCTAAATTATATTTTAACAGAAATATTAAAAACAAACAAAAAGTTAGACAAGTAAACAATCATGAGGCTCTGAAGCTAAAATGTTGATGAGCAACACTTTGAGGCAATCACTGCAATCAGGTGTTTTCTGTTACGTCCAATCAGACGTCTGCACCTGTTGACAGGTGTGTTGGTCCATGCTCATGGGAAAGATGCTCTAATGTGACTGGGACAGTTTTGTTTGTTTGTTTGTTTGAATTATTTTTTTCAAAACAACAATTCAAATTTGATGTTTAATCTAACAAAATTATAATTTAATAAATACATATATATTTGGCCCTGTGACAGACTGGCGACCTGTCCAGCGTGTACCTGCCTCTCGCCTGATAATAGCTGGGATAGACTCCAGCAACCCCTGCGACCCTGAACTGGATAAGCGGTAATAAAATGACTGACTGACATATATATTTTAAAATCCATGGTTCAGTTTGAAACTTTAATGTTCAGTATTTTATCAATACAAAAAAAACTAATTTTCATGCGTTTTTTAACCCGATGTGCTTTTGTCCACAACAGCATTCCTTCGATACACACCTGAACAGGTCGGTTAGATACGAATACATGTGTTGTGGCCCCCCAAATTATATATATGGTTTGATATATATTCTTTATATATATATATATATATATGTGTGTATATATGTGTATATATGAATCTACTGTATATCAATACTGGTCATTTTACTTTCTGTGTGTATTAACGTGAATATATTTTCCATATCTGACACTTTATCTTCCTCTTCTCTCCTCTTCCTCTCCTCCACTCTGTGATCTGTGAGTTTCCAGCATCTGCTCTCCAACAGCATCCTGGCAGGTTTGCAGTATTTTTAAACCCTCCTGCTTCACAGAGAGTTGGGATGTGAGCCATGATTTCATCTGCATATGACAGGTTTGAGTCCACCGAGGAATCACTAACGCCTTCCCCAAGTTTTAACGTCGTTTATTCCTCCCATCAGCATCAGTTACATGTTACCGGCTGTCTTCTCACAGATGTAGAATTTCACCGCATCAGAAATGCCTCAGATTCAGAGCTGGTCTGGTCAAACTGAACATTCACAGACATGAAGTCAAGCCAAGCTCCGAGCTGTCACGTGACGCGCCGTCAGCGCTGGGCCGTCAGCTGGCTGATGAGTGTGAACACACGACACACGAGGACAGACATCACTCTGCTGCGCGGCTTTAATGCAGACTGACATGTTGGATACGGGGGCTGCAGGGCTCCATAGAGGACGATCTACGTCCTCCAGGCTGGAGTACCATCTCCTCTCAGCCTTGTACCGGTACGTACGCTCGGTCAGAAACTCACACACACACGCATGTCCAGATAAATGACAACGGCTGCCCGTCATCCTGCTGCCTTTTACAGCTGCTCACACTTGGAGGATGAACGACGCCCGACTGCACACACACCCATGATTAATGACGGACCGGAACACACCACTGGGAGCTACACACACCTGTACAGTCATAGTGGAGGTGTGAAAATTACTGACATCTAGCGCTGAAGACAGGTATGGCAATGACCTCATGCACTCCTGTGAGTGTACGGTGGCCGTTAGTGGCCACAATTCTCCAGAAAGGAAGATGTTTTCAGGTGTAGCAATGACTGGAGTATAGGGAACTAATCTTAATGCCCTCTAAGCCATTATCCTAAACTACGTACGATGATTAGCGCCACTGAAGAAAAAGAAATTTAAATTAATTTGTAATAGCTTTGGCAATATTGTAAATCTTCATTCATGTCAATAAAGCGTCTTAAATTGAAATTGAATTGAAATTCGGAGAAAAAATGTCACTATTTTGACCCCTACCCCCTTTTAGTTGCAACACCAAAATGGTGTACTACAGGAAACCACTTTTAATGTCTTCTAACAGCAGTCATAAGAAGCTCCTGAATTTTTCCGGAACTGTTTTTACAGTTGAAAAACTGTTTTTACTGTTTAAATAGTAAGTTCTGTTGCCATGGTTACCAACTAGTGTTTGAGTCAGCGCATTGATTTAGAGCACTAGGGCTGTTTGTTCAGAACTTCTTTTCTAGGTGTCCTATATCACTTTTTAACGGACACCCTGCAGCCAATCAGAATGGAGTAATAACCCAGACCATGGTATGAAACCATTTCCAATCGCCCCCCTGAACAGGAATATTTCTCACTCTGGGAAAACAACTGAATAGATGTGACAATAAAATAAAAATAAGTACTTTTGAAAGCAATATTACCATAGCTGAGCTGGAGTAGTAGAAATGTACTCAAATTCATGTGAAATTAGTAAAATGGTAAAACAAAGTAATAATAATAATAATGGATTAGATTTATATCACACTTTTCAAGGCACTCAAAGCGCTCACAGTAGATCCATTATTCTTTCACTCCTCATTCATACTTGGTGATGGTAAGCTACGTATGTAGCCACAGCTGCCCTGGGACAGACTGACGGAAGCGTGGCAGCCATTTCGCGCCTACAGCCCCTCCCACCACCACCGGAACATTCACACGCATTCATACACCAGCGAGGCCTTCACTGGAGGCAAGGAGGGTTAAAATACCTCCATTGAGATGAAAGTATTTAAGTAAATGTCAGTAAACTCCTCACTCGCTCTGTTTGCCGCTTATCCGCCATGGTTTCTGTGGAATATCCTCTTCGACCCACAATGCATCTTGGGATAAGATTAGCCACAAAGGATACATCAGAACGTCCTTAAAATCTGGGGAAAATAAGGCCGCATTTGAAGGAGGTGTTTGTTTCAATGCCTGAAAGCCAAGATGGAGAGATGATCTGCAGATGAGAAAAGGCTTCACTGTTGATCTGGTGGTGTTTCTACAAAGTTCTGGTAGGAATAAATTCTGGTTCTGATTGGTCTTTAGGCTGCTATATCTCTTGATACATTCATTTAACATCATTTTAACTTCAAAATCTGACAAATGAGGCTGAACTGGAACATGATGTCTGCATGTTTTGATGGGGAATTAGCGAGTTAAGCTTCTACAGGCAGTTTATACATCAGAATACATAATCGGACCAAAAATAGAAACAAGCTTACAGTTTTCAGGTTCAAGGGTTGATGAACCTCTGATTAAGAAAGAACCGCATGATATTGGTGGTGGTTGTGGAACAGTGGACCAGATCTACCCATGCTTTTCTTGAAGTTGTTTTCCAGGACTTTTCCAGGACATTTTCACGAGTTTTCCAGCTGCTACGGTTCAAGTTAAGTTACCACAACACAGACGAATAAATTCCACCCCAAGCTTTGGAGAAGTGTTCTACAATTGTGGCTTATATTTTTTTACAGAGACAAAGCTGAGACCAGGCGGAAAGCAAGCGACGAAGTGGAGACCAAACGGAGACCAGGTGGAAACCAAACAGAGACCAAGCGGCGACCAAGCGGCGACCAAGCGGAAAGCAAGCGGCGACGAAGTGGAGAGCAATTGGAGACCAGGTGGAAACCAAGCGGCGACCAAGTGGAGACCAAGCGGAGACCAAACGCAGACCAAGCGGCGACAAAGTGGCGATGAAAAGGAGACCAAGTGGCGACCAAGTGAAGACAAAGTGGAGACCAAGTGGTGATGAAAAGGAGACCAAGTGGCAACGAAGTGGAGACCAAGCGGAGACCAAGTGGAGACCAAGTGGAGACCAAGCGGCGACCAAGTGGAGACCAAGCGGAGACCAAGCGGAGACCAAACGCAGACCAAGCGGAGACCAAACGCAGACCAAGCGGAGACCAAACGCAGACCAAGCGGAGACCAAACGCAGACCAAGCGGTGACAAAGTGGCGATGAAAAGGAGACCAAGTGGTGATGAAAAGGAGACCAAGTGGCAACGAAGTGGAGACCAAGCGGAGACCAAGTGGAGACCAAGCAGCGACCAAGTGGAGACCAAGCAGCGACCAAGCGTAGACCACACGGAGACCAAGTGGAGACCAGGTGGAGACCAAGTGGCAACGAAGCGGCGACAATTACCGATTCCCAGGATCAGTTAAGGTGTTGACAGGATCCGGTGTGGTGGTCTCAGGATTGTGTCTCTGCTTTTTGCAGATGATGTGGTTCTGTTGGCTTCATCAGGCCATGATCTCTGACTCGAGGTTAAGTTCTGCAGCCTCAGCAGGTTTACTGAGTGGAGGGTGACAGGAACACAGAGGAAGATGGAGGAAGATGGCTGACTGTGGTGTGGGGAAACACTGGTTTGGGATCAGCTTTTAGACAAATCCATTATGAAACCAAAGTTGAGTTAGCAGAGAGCCGGCTGTCAGTTTGACGATGATGTGACATAAATAAAGCCTCCGGCGTCTACATGTCTGTCATCCCAGTCCAGGATGTTCTCCCAGACAAGATCCAAACAAGATGCTGCACTCTAAGAATAGACTGGTTGAATTCAACCAATCTGGTTGGTAGTTATGTCCGATACCAACAGATTGGTTAAGATTGGTCTGTATTTAGGGTGTGTGAAGGTGGGAGAAGATCTCACTGGTGTCTGCTGTCGGTGGGTCATAGGGTGAATTCCAGTCCCCACTTGGCCCCAACCCTTCGTTTTGTGTGTTCATGTGAAGGGGTAGCGGTGTCCTGATTCTGGTTCAGACCGAGTGGGGGTGGGGGGTGGGGTGGTAGGGCTATCTGGCCCTCCAGGGGCACACTAGAAAACCAGTGGTATGATATTACCCACAATTTCATGCAAGATCTGGGCAAAATGGAAATCAGCAGCAAAAGAAACGCACAAATGTTTTTTTTTTTTTTTTGTAAATTAAATATGAAAATCACTATTTTAAGATTTAATGTATTACAGACAGTTTTATTACAAATGTAGAAAAAATGGCTATTTTCATAACGTTTCATGCATCTGCTCATGGCTGTAACGTAACGTTGACATTTAGCTTGAGTCGAAGGCGTCTTCTTTAACTTTCATTTTTACGTTTTTTTTTGTCCCAAAACCCCCAAAACAATCCAATCGTCCACAAAAGGGAGATTATTGCTGCTGCAGACGGCATTGCCAACTCTTCTAGAAACAGCCATGATGTCAGTTTACTGCACCACGGACGACTGTTGGTGACGCAGGAGGATTTAGAAGAGTCGTCCTGTTTCTTAGAGGAATAACTCAATCCCTAGCACATTAAAATTTACTGATTGGGCCTAAATGCTGTACAGATGTCATGAAATTTAAAAAAAAAATGTACAAGAACGAAAAATCGGCAAGTTGTGAAAAAATCCAAGATATTTGAAGCAAGAAGGATTTTGAAGGGTTGTTCCATTTCTTAGGCCAAGGGGAAGGGCAAACATTAGGGGTAGGGATGAAAATAGGAATTGGAACTGGGCCATGGTGAACATCTGCATCTCTGGATGAAAGCTGACAGCGCCCCCCCCCCCATGGGAATCCTGATAGAGGTCTTCGTGAAACCTGAGCAGCTCCAGCAGTTTTTATGTCTTTAGGTAGACATAAAACCAGTAAACCCATCCTTTCCTTGGTGGTTTATGGAGCTGAAATTGGGCATCTCTGCAGAACATTCCACATAAAACTGCTAAAAATCCACCTTTCTGGTCTAAACATATAAAACATCCTGTTGACAGGGAGTCGCGGCCCGGTCTGGATGACCAGGGGCACGCAGCAGCTGGTTTCTCTGATCAACACACACGCCTGACAGTGTTTGCTGGAACGTGGGCTGAAACCGAGCAGAGGAAAAAGTGCACATCTCCATCCACACAGAGAAAAGAGAGGCCACGATGCTGCGCTAACCACAAGCGCTCCCACTCCAGGCTGCTGTTGTCATGGTTACCCATCTCCACACATACAGTACCGTATCTGCACACGCACACATCAGATTTACGGCACCAGCATAGAAACGCTGGATCTGACACAGAGAGGACACGGGAAGGAAAAGCAGGGACGGAGATGTCAGAGCCGATCCAGGCTCATCATCCTGCCCTCAGACGTCTCAGCAGAGAAGGATGATGTCATAACACGGGGAGGGGGGTAAAAATGGAAAAACAATCAAACTGAAAGTTTTAACACTGTTCCGACAAACAAGACAGCAAAATGACACATGATGAGTGGAGCTGGATCTTACCTGAGCAGCAGACGATGCAGACGTCCGCAGGTGGAACATAGAAGAGAACAAACAGAGAGGAAGCCGTTAGCTCGCAGGTCACATGACAGCACGGACGTTCCTCCCGCTTCACCCTCAGGAACACATCTGTGAGCTTCCTTAAACCTATTTTCCTCCAACTGCAGTAAAAACGGGTGCAACGGCAAATTCAGCAGAACACACTTCACCATCATGAAAGAAGGCAAACAACAGATCTTGAAATCCTCTCCGTGTCTGAATCCATAAAATGCTGCGCTGGTGTTGAAGTCAAGAAAACACATTTCTGAATTATTAATAACTTCTAGTCAGAAGCAGAATGGAAATGGGAGATGGGCCCATGCTTGTTCTCTGTTGCAGAAGAAGCATTAAAGGATTTGTTTTTATCTTGTTCAGCAACGTTTGGATCAGTACAAGAGACAGCAGCTTGGAATGAATTATTACAAATTAATTAATTCGGAATTAAATTATTCTCCTTCGTGTTAACATGGAAATAATAATTCTTAATTAAGGTTTACATGAAAAATACCTTTATCTAATTCCGCTTTAGATCTGGGGGTTAGGAAGGGATCAGATTGGACAGGTGTGGGCGTGACGTATTTACGTCCATTAACGTCTACCCGGTAGAACTATGGAGGACAACAGGTGTATATGCACTTCATATACAAAACAACTGCAAGATGAAAATGCTGCAAAAATGGTAATGTGACTGTATGCAGCTTTTTGTTGTTGTAGTTCTTTTAATTTATGAAGCTTTTTCTTGTTGCAGTTAATTTTGTTTATGTTGGATTTTCTTGTTGTAGTTGTTTTAGTTTGTTTATGCTGCATTGTCTTGTTGCAGTCGTTTTCGTTTATGCTGCATTTTTTGCTGCAGTTTTCATTTATGCTGTCTTTTCTTGTAGTTGTTTTAGTTTAGGCAGCATTTTCTTGTTGCAGTTTTATTTTTTGCAGGATTTGCATGTTGCAGTTTTTACATTTATGCAGCTTTTTCTTGTTGTAGTTCTTTTAGTTTTTGAAGCATTTTCTTATTTAAGTTGTTTTTGCAGCATTTTCTTGTTACAGTTTTCATTTATGCTGCATTTTTTTGCTGCAGTTGTTTTTGTTTTCCCAGCACATTTTTGTTGCAGCTGTTTTAATTTCTGCAGCATTTTCTTGTTGGAGTTGTTTCTGTTTTTGCAGCACATTGTTGTTGCAGTTGTTTTCATTTATGCTGCATTTTCTTCTTGTGGTTGTTTTAGTTTATGCAGCATTTTGTTGTTGCAGTTTTAGTTTTTCCAACATTTTCTTGTTGGAGTTATTATTTATGCAGCATTTTCTTGTTACCGTTGTTTTTGTTTGTGCAGCATTTTCTAATTGCAGATTTTTACATTTATGCAGCTTTTTCTTGTTGCAGTTTTTATGTCAGCTTTTTTGTCGTTGCAATTGTTGTCATTCATGCTGCATTTGTTGTTGCAGTTGCTTTTGTTTTTCGCAGCACATTGTTGTTTCAGTTTTTTAATTTTAGCAGCATTTTCTTGTTGCAGTTGTTTTTGTTTTCGCAGCACATTGTTTTTCAGTTTTTTAATTTTAGCAACATTTTCTTGTTGCAGTTGTTTTTGTTTTAATAGCTTTTTGTTGCAATTGTTTCTGGTTTTGCAGCATTTTTTTGTTGCAGTAGCTTTTGTTTTTGCAGCATTTTCTTGTTGGAGTCGTTTTTCCAGCACTTTGTTGTTGCAGTTGGTTTAGTTTATGTTGCATTTTCTTGTTGCAGCTTTTTTCATTTTTGCAGCATTTTCTTCTTTCAGTTTTTTTTTGTTTTTGAAGCACTTTCTTGTTGCAGATGCTTTTATTTATGCTGCATTTTGCTGCAGTTTTTGTTTTTGAAGGATTTTCTTGTTACAGTTTTCGGATTTTGCTGCATTTTCTTGTTGCAGTTGTATTTGTTTATGCAGCATTTTTTCTTTGCAGTTGTTTTTGTATGTGAAGTGCGTTTGCACCTATGGGTCACGGTAAAGTTCACAGACGCTGGTTCCTGCTCCTTTTCGTTTCGACTACAAAATGTAAACTACACAACAAAGAAGATTTTCACTTTATTTTGATTGTATTTTTTTTTAGCTGCAACTCAACACTTACGTACTTCTTTTCCACCAGCTGGCACGAGTCCAGTGCTTGTTTTGCATATGCTTCGACAAGCGCCATTAAAACAGGACAAGGGAAGGAGCATGCTCAGAAGGACAGGAATTAAGTCAGAGTGGAATTGAAGGTTTACATGTGTGGGGCTTTATTTTATTTGGAATTTAAAGAGAAATAGACCAACCACCTAGTTCTGAATTATCGTTTTCATCTGGAAATAAGGGTTCACTGTTTGCCGAAAGCGGATTTGACTTTTATTCGGAATTTAAGAGGAAATAAGACTCTCATGTAGTGGTCAGTTCTCTTTAAAGACAAAATCTTCTGTAAGCTGCGCGCTGAACTTATATGTGAATGTTCCTGATAATATTATTAGTCACTGCAGGAAACAGAGAAAAAAGCCTTGTATTGTCTATTTTAAGACTGAATTTTAACTTTATTAATCATCCCAAAGGAAAATATCAATGAGGACTGTGCAGGTTTCATCAATGAACAATATGCAGGTTTGTTTATAGTTTGCTTTTCTTTAATAATAGCTGTTTTCTGTTTCGGTCTAGTAAACCCTTTCTGTGTTGCTCCAGTTGTTCTGTTGGTTCTCTCATGTTTATGTTTAGAGCAGGGGTGTTGAATATGCGGCCGGGGGCCAAACCCGCCTGTCTGAGTAAATAATGTTGACTGTTATATTCCAGTGTTCCCTGCACCGATGGCTCAACACTGCCTCCATCCCACGCCGACATGTGGCTGCAGCACACTGTCATTACAATCAGGACGGAGAAAAACTGGGTTTACTTCAGAGCACAAAGATCTGAACCC
This sequence comes from Atherinomorus stipes, assembly GCA_023101725.1. Lineage (NCBI taxonomy): Eukaryota > Metazoa > Chordata > Actinopteri > Atheriniformes > Atherinidae > Atherinomorus > Atherinomorus stipes. The sequence continues at coordinate 265,532 of JALJCO010012723.1, forward strand.
GTCTTTAGGAATCCTCGCATCCATGGCTCGGTTCTGGTCTGGTCTCATGCATCATGGCTGGATCACACTCACAGATGACATCTTGGTTCTGGTTCCACACGCACTTGCAACACCTCAGACAGGTGAGCAGTGGAGCTGCGTCACCCTCTGGTGGCCACTAGCTAACACAACTACCACCTGATCATTACACACACATAAAACCTGGTTACCGACCGGATGGATGAAACCTCCTCTGGTTCCAAACAAAGTCCAGATAGAGAAAGAAATCATTTACAACAAATAACAACACAGACCCTCTCATCTTCATCACTCTGCTGTAGAAACCTGACTAATCTGGTTTGTTTCCAACAAACATTAATGTCTTCAGATTAAATTTTAAGCTGACATTCAGCCCAGAGACAAATGTACACCACAGTAAATAAAGCTTGTCATTACAACTGCAGGGCTGTGTGTATAATCCTGGTCTCTGCATGAATCTGAGACACGTGAGATTATTACAAACACGTCAGAATGAAGATGTGTGTTACTGCATTAGAGTAAATTCACCTGGAACACAGCAGAACATGTAAATGTCTCGCCCTGAAGAAAAAACACATTACTTTGAGAGGAAACAGAGAATAGCAGCCCAGTTCATCCAGGAATTAATAAAGTAGTCCAAAGAAGGAGTAAAGTAATCCTAGGAATGAGTAACGTAGTACTAGCAATGAATAAAGAAGTACTAGGAACAATTCAAGAGCTGGTCTCTGATTGGCTGCCAGAGTTTGTGTCCCACAGTGATGAGACAGACGTCTCTGTCCAGCAGAGTCTCTGCTTTAACAGCTGTAACCGGAGCTGTTTTCATGATGATGATGATGATGATGATGATGATGATGATGATAAAGATGATGATGAAGCTGTTCTCATACGGTAGAACTGTTGGGGTCTGAACTGTTTGGTCTGGATGCTGATACTTGGTGGAGTCTTTTAGCTGAGTTTCTCCTGCATGCTGCTATGCTACATGCTAGCATCATTGCTAACATGCTGCTATGCTACATGTTAGCATTGATACTTCCTGGTGCCTGCAGACGTCTCCTGGACTGGAGGATCTCCTGTGCAGGGCGTTCTGGTGAGGAAGAGGTAAGCACTTATATTTCATCAGAAGTGCCTTTCGTTCACACGACAACGGCGTTATTCTGGGTTGAAGATGCAAAAATCTGAAGACTCATTCCAAAGTGGAATTCCTGAATATGCGGCGCTGTTGTGTTCTGGTCCAAAACGCAAAAATGATGGTGGACCTGCTCACACCACGCTCACATCGAATCTGCGTTGACGTCCTACATAAACAGGAAAAACAACGCAAAAACACACTCTTGCGTCCTTGTATGCACGCAGATTTCTTCATGACGACGCTCATGTAAACGCGGATGAAAAGATGAAGATGAGACACCACTTTTGTGTCTTCTCTTCTGATCATCGCTGTGTGAACGTAGCCTCAAACTACCAACTCCCGAACTAGTTTGGTTCCCCCCTGAGTTCCTACCAACTGCCGAGGTTTTTCAGCGTCTGGTATTCGTTGGAGGTTTTTCACGCCTCGTCAACTCGGCCTCTCTTATGCAAATGCATCCAGGAACCAATAGCGTGTTCTTGCACAGTCCAGCCATAATCAGCATGTAATACATGTATTCAGCTGGTGTCATAATGATCCTGTCACTCTTTCAGATCAGAAGCACGTAATGATTTTATAATAAAGTGTTGGCGTCTCACATCTCTGCATCAGATAACACGTGTCTACACGCTTTCAGCTATTTACTATTAGTGCACGTGGAGTCCTTCCGTGTTTGAGATCGCTCTAAAAAGCCCAAATAAAAACAGATAACGATAAATTTAATCTTTTATCTGACTTTTCTAAAATAAAATGGGAAGATGTTTTGAACGGAGTGATTTCAAATGCAGAGAACCTAAAGTAAACCCTAACCAACACAGGCTGCACACAGCGACGGAGAAAACTGGGCTGAATGTGTGTTGAGTGTGTGCTGGTGGATAGCGTAGAGATCAGAGTAACAGCCTGGTGAGCGGATGGTGGTGAGTTTGATCTCCAGGCACGGTAGTCTTCATGCATGTTGTCTTTGATGGTGTTTTTCTGTTTTTTTTAATTCACCCGATTTGACATACAAATACTCCTCCCCCCATCAGCAAATACAAATACTGAATGCTTTGAACACCCGTAATATATATAGACCCAGGAAGGACTCTCTCTGAGACCAGGACCCAGGAACGACTCTCTGAGATCAGGACCCAGAAATTACTCTCTGAAAAACAGGACCCAGGAACGACTCTCTCCGAGACCAGGACCCAGGAACGACTCTCTCTGAGACCAGGACCCAGGAACGACTCTCCCCGAAAACCATGACTCAGGAACGACTTTGAGGACCCAGGAATGACTCTCTGAGATCAGGACCCAGGAATAACTCTCTCCGAGACCAGGACCCAGGAACGACTCTCCCCGAAAACCATGACTCAGGAACGACTCTCTCTGAGACCAGGACCCAGGAATGACTCTCTGAGATCAGGACCCAGGAACAACTCTCTTCGAGACCAGGACCCAGGAACGACTCTCTCCGAGACCAGGACCCAGGAACGACTCTCCCCGAGACCAGGACCCAGGAACGACTCTCTTTGAGATCAGGACCCAGGAACGACTCTCTTAGATCAGGACCCAGGAATTACTCTCTGAGACCAGGACCCAGGAACGACTCTCTCCGAGACCAGGACCCAGGAACGACTCTCTTGAGTCAGGACCCAGGAATGACTCTCTCTGAGACCAGGACCCAGGAACGACTCTCTAGACCAGGATCTCTGAGACCAGGACCCAGGAACGACTCTCTCTGAGATCAGGACCCAGGAACGACTCTCTCTGAGACCAGGACCCAGGAACGACTCTCTTAGATCAGGACCCAGGAATTACTCTCTGAGACCAGGACCCAGGAACGACTCTCCGAGACCAGGACCCAGGAATGACTCTCTCTGAGACCAGGACCCAGGAACGACTCTCTCCAAGAAACCAGGACCCAGGAGACCGACTTCTCTCTCCGAGACCAGGACCCAGGAACAACTCTCTCTGAGACCAGGACCCAGGAACGACTCTCTCCAAGAAACCAGGACCCAGGAACGACTCTCTGAGAACAGGACCCAGGAACGACTCTCCGAGACCAGGACCCAGGAATGACTCTCTCTGAGACCAGGACCCAGGAACGACTCTCTCCAAGAAACCAGGACCCAGGAACGACTCTCTCCGAGACCAGGACCCAGGAACAACTCTCTCTGAGACCAGGACCCAGGAACGACTCTCCAAGTCCAGGACCTCGAAACCAGGACCCAGGAATGACTCTCTTAAAAACGCGCCCCTCCAGGACCCAGGAACGACTCTCTGAGAACAGGACCCAGGAACGACTCTCTGAGACCAGGACCCAGGAACGACTCTCTTTGAGACAAGGACCCAGGATTGACTCTCTTAGAGACCAGGACCCAAAAATGACTCTCCGAGACCAGGATCCAGGAACGACTCTCTCTGAGACCAGGACCAAGGATTAACTCTCTCTGAGACCAGGACCCAGGAACGACTCTCTCCGAAAACCAGGGACCAGGAACGACTCTCTGAGACCAGGACCCAGGAACGACTCTCTCTGAGACCAGGACCCAGGAACGACTCTCTCCAACACCAGGATCCAGGAACGACTCTCTCTGAGACCAGGACCAAGGAATGACTCTCTCTGAGACTGGGACCAAGGAACGACTCTCTCTGAGACCAGAAACCAGGAACGACTCTCTCTGAGACCAAGACCCAGAAACGACTCTATGAGATCAGGACCCAGGAACGACTCTCTGAGATCAGGACCCAGGAACAACTCTCTCCGAGACCAGGACCCAGGAACGACTCTCTCTGAGACCAGGACCAAGGAATGACTCTTTCTGAGACCAGGACCCAGGAACGACTCCCTTCGAGACCAGGACCCAGGAACGACTCTCTCTGAGATCAGGACCCAGGAATGACTCTCTCTGAGACCAGGACCCAGGAACGACTCCCTCTGAGACCAGGACCAAGGAATGACTCTCTCTGAGACCAGAACCCAGGAACGGCTTTCTGAGATCAGGACCCAGGAACGACTCTCTGAGATCAGAACCCAGGAACGAATCTCTGAGACCAGGACCCAGGAACGACTCTCTCTGAGACCAGGACCAAGGAATGACTCTCTCTGAGACCAGGACCAAGGAACGACTCTCTCTGAGACCAGGACCCAGGAACGACTCTCTGAGATCAGGACCCAGGAACGACTCTCTGAGATCAGGACCCAGGAACAACTCTCTCTGAGACCAGGACCCAGGAACGACTCTCTCTGAGACCAGGACCAAGGAATGACTCTTTCTGAGACCAGGACCCAGGAACGACTCCCTCCGAGACCAGGACCCAGGAACGACTCCCTTCGAGACCAGGACCCAGGAATGACTCTCTCTGAGACCAGGACCCAGGAACGACTCCCTTCGAGACCAGGACCCAGGAATGACTCCCTCTGAGACCAGGACCCAGGAACGACTCCCTCTGAGACCAGGACCCAGGAACGACGCTCTCTGAGATCAGGACCCAGGAATGACTCTCTCTGAGACCAGGACCCAGGAACGACTCCCTCTGAGACCAGGACCAAGGAATGACTCTCTCTGAGACCAGGACCAAGGAACGACTCTCTCTGAGACCAGAACCCAGGAACGACTCTCTGAGATCATGACCCAGGAGCGAGACTCTGAGATCAGGACCCAGGAATGACTCTCTCTGAGATCAGGACCCAGGAATGACTCTCTCTGAGACCAGGACCAAGGAATGGCTCTCTCTGAGACCAGGACCCAGGAACGACTCTCTCTGAGACCAGGACCAAGGAATGACTCTCTCTGAGACCAGGACCCAGGAACGGCTCTCTCTGAGACCAGGACCCAGGAACGACTCTCTGAGATCAGGACCCAGGAACGACTCTCTGAGATCAGGACCCAGGAATGACTCTCTCTGAGACCAGGACCCAGGAACGACTCTCTCTGAGACCAGGACCAAGGAATGACTCTCTCTGAGACCAGGACCCAGGAACGACTCTCTCTGAGACCAGGACCCAGGAACGACTCTCTGAGATCAGGACCCAGGAACGACTCTCTGAGATCAGGACCCAGGAATGACTCTCTCTGAGACCAGGACCCAGGAACGACTCTCTCTGAGACCAGGACCCAGGAACGACTCTCTGAGACCAGGACCCAGGAACGACTCTCTCTGAGACCAGGACCCAGGAATGACTCTCTCTGAGACCAGGACCCAGGAATGACTCTCTCTGAGACCAGGACCCAGGAACGACTCTCTCTGAGATCAGGACCCAGGAATGACTCTCTCTGAGATCAGGACCCAGGAACGATCTCTCTCTGAGACCAGGACCCAGGAACGACTCTCTCTGAGACCAGGACCAAGGAATGACTCTCTCTGAGACCAGGACCCAGGAACGACTCTCTCTGAGACCAGGACCAAGGAACGACTCTCTCTGAGACCAGGACCCAGGAACGACTCTCTCTGAGATCAGGACCCAGGAACGACTCTCTCTGAGACCAGGACCAAGGAATGACTCTCTCTGAGACCAGGACCCAGGAACGACTCTCTCTGAGACCAGGACCCAGGAATACGGCTCTCTGAGACCAGGACCCAGGAACGATCTCTCTCTGAGATCAGGACCCAGGAATGACTCTCTCTGAGATCAGGACCCAGGAATGACTCTCTCTGACACCAGGACCCAGGAACGAGTCTCTCTGAGACCAGGACCCAGGAACGACTCTCTCTGAGACCAGGACCCAGGAACGACTCTCTCTGAGACCAGGACCCAGGAATGGCTCTCTCTGAGACCAGGACCCAGGAATGATTCTCTCTGAGACCAGGACCCAGGAACGACCTCTCTGAGATCAGGACCCAGGAACAACTCTCTGAGACCAGGACCCAGGAACGACTCTCTCTGAGACCAGGACCCAGGAACGACTCTCTGAGACCAGGACCAAGGATGGAGGCAGGATGTGGTGAAGTATCTGTAATTGCATCTGAACACGGTCTGTGTGGGATGATGAAAGGTTCATTACAGTCCAGCTCCCTCTCTGACCTCCAGCAGCTCCTTCCTCATCCTGCCGGTGGGAATCAGAGACCTCCACAGGAAGGACGGATCAGAGAGAGGGGATCACCATGGCTGCTGGGGGAGGAGGAGAGACGGGGAGGAGACGGGGTGGGCTGGCCCTCCTCCTCCCTCTCCTCCTCCTCGTCTGATGTCTGCAGCCTTCATCAGCAGCCTCTAATTAAAAGAACACACGAGGAGAAAAGTGCTGAACATGGCTGCTTCCCAGGAGGACGGTGGGATCAAAGCCCCCCTTATCTTGATCCTGATCCACATCCAGATCCAGTCCAGGAGGAGGAGCAGCGAAGAGGGGAGACGCACTGATCAGAGAGGGAGGACCGGTTCATCAGCACAGAGATATGCACTTGCTAAACTGGTCTGCCTGCAGTCCAGAGTCCTGCTGCTAAACTGGTCTGCCTGCAGTCCAGAGTCCTGCTGCTGAACTGGTCTGCCTGCAGTCCAGAGTCCTTCTGCTGAACTGGTCTGCCTGCGGTCCAGAGTCCTGCTGCTGAACTGGTCTGCCTGCAGTCCAGAGTCCTGCTGCTGAACTGGTCCGTCTGCAGTCCAGAGTCCTGCTGCTAAACTGGTCTGCCTGCAGTCCAGAGTCCTTCTGCTGAACTGGTTTGCCTGCGGTCCAGAGTCCTGCTGCTGAACTGGTCTGCCTGCAGTCCAGAGTCCTGCTGCTGAACTGGTCCGTCTGCAGTCCAGAGTCCTGCTGCTAAACTGGTCTGCATGCAGTCCAGAGTCCTGCTGCTGAACTGGTCTACATGCAGTCCAGAGTGCAGTCCAGAGTCTGGCTGCTGAACTGGTCTACCTGCAGTCCAGAGTCCTGCTGCTGAACTGGTCTGCCTGCAGTCCAGAGTCCTTCTGCTGAACTGGTCTGCCTGCAGTCCAGAGTCCTGCTGCTGAACTGGTTTGCCTGCAGTCAAGAGTCCAGCTGCTGAACTGGTCTACATGCAGTCCAGAGTCCGGCTGCTGAACTAGTCTACATGCAGTCCAGAGTCCTGCTGCTGAACTGGTCTACATGCAGTCCAGAGTCCTGCTGCTGAACTGGTCTCCCTGCAGTCCAGAGTCATGCAGCTGAACTGGTCTCCCTGCAGTCCAGAGTCCAGCTGCTGAACTGGTCTACATGCAGTCCAGAGTCCGGCTGCTGAACTGGTCTACATGCAGTCCAGAGTCCTGCTGCCCAACTGTTCTGCCTGCAGTCCAGAGTCCTGCTGCTGAACTGGTCTACATGCAGTCCAGAGTCCAGCTGCTGAACTGGTCTACATGCAGTCCAGAGTCCGGCTGCTGAACTGTTCTGCCTGCAGTCCAGAGTCCTGCTGCTGAACTGGTCTGCCTGCAGTCCAGAGTCATGCTGCTGAACTGGTCTACATGCAGTCCAGAGTCCATCTGATGAACTGGTCTACATGCAGTCCAGAGTCCGGCTGCTGAACTGGTCTACATGCAGTCCAGAGTCCTGCTGCTGAACTGGTCTGCATGCAGTCCAGAGTCCTGCTGCTAAACTGGTCTACATGCAGTCCAGAGTCCTGCTGCTGAACTGGTCTACATGCAGTCCAGAGTGCAGTCCAGAGTCCGGCTGCTGAACTGGTCTACATGCAGTCCAGAGTCCTGCTGCTGAACTGGTCTGCCTGCAGTCCAGAGTCCTTCTGCTGAACTGGTCTGCCTGCAGTCCAGAGTCCTGCTGCTGAACTGGTCTGCCTGCAGTCAAGAGTCCAGCTGCTGAACTGGTCCGTCTGCAGTCCAGAGACCTTCTGCTGAACTGGTCTCCCTGCAGTCCAGAGTCCAGCTGCTGAACTGGTCTGCCTGCAGTCCAGAGTCCTGCTGCTGAACTGGTCTGCCTGCAGTCCAGAGTCATGCTGCTGAACTGGTCTACATGCAGTCCAGAGTCCAGCTGCTGAACTGGTCTGCCTGCAGTCCAGAGTCCTGCTGCTGAACTGGTCTGCCTGCAGTCCAGAGTCATGCTGCTGAACTGGTCTACATGCAGTCCAGAGTCCAGCTGCTGAACTGGTCTACATGCAGTCCAGAGTCCGGCTGCTGAACTGGTCTACATGCAGTCCAGAGTCCTGCTGCCTAACTGGCCTGCCTGCAGTCCAGAGTCCGGCTGCTGAACTGGTCTACATGCAGTCCAGAGTCCAGCTGCTGAACTGGTCTACATGCATTCCAGAGTCCGGCTGCTGAACTGGTCTACATGCAGTCCAGAGTCCAGCTGCTGAACTGGTCCACATGCAGTCCAGAGTCCAGCTGCTGAACTGGCCTGCCTGCAGTCCAGCGTCCAGCTGCTGAACTGGTCTGCCTGCAGTCCAGAGTCCAGCTGCTGAACTGGTCTGCCTGCAGTCCAGAGTCCAGCTGCTGAACTTGTCCGTCTGCAGTCCAGAGTCCTGCTGCTGAACTGGTCCAATTATTTATCTTCTTTTCAGACACACATAGACCTTTCTGCTTACTCCTTGATCTTTGGCTGCTCCTGATTGGACGTTGCTGTCAATTAAAGCACTGGCTGAGCACCCCTAAATTAAATCTGTGCGGCAGTAAGAGTCTAACTTTGTTTTCATGATAAATATTCTAAATGTAAGTTTGGAAAACCTACCAGAATCTCCATAAATAAGGAGGATAAATGGTGTTCTGATGGATCTGGTTCACCGCCTAGACCCAACACCTGCAGCCCAAAATCAGCTTTTCTCATCCAGACAAAGCTGAATGTGGATTTTTAAACATCAGCAGTAATAACTGTGTTTCTCGGCACTGGATGATAAAACTTCAATCTGAGGCTGAACATGGTCAGAAACTTTGTAAATAAGGAGGAAAAAGTGGATTTTGGTGGATCTGGTTCACAAAGCAACAACATACTGGAAACCAGCTTCCTTCACAGCTTCTCTCTGGATGAGCAGTCACAGACTTTTCCCATATAAGAGTTTGATGATCTCTCACAGATGAGGGGGTGAAACTGTGTTAAACTGTTCACTGTAAAAAAAAAAAAACTGTAAAGAAATACAGTAAAAAAAAAAATGTTAAAGGGATCTCAGGCAAGATTAGGAAACAAAACTCGCAACTGCCGCGACTGGCGCTTCAGGTAACGGCAGCCACGAGCCAAGCCATCACGGGAGCACAAACTTAAGCTATAATGTTGTGTACTAACCTTTTTCTTCGTAGTTACAGTTTTTAGTGTCTTTCAGTTGATCTAAATCGTTTGCTGACGGCAGAATAATCCATAACTATCACTTACAGTGTTTGAATTTACCGCGACCGTCTTCTTCCTTTATCAAAACTGCGGATGTAGCGTCATTCAACGTCATGTTCGCAGGGCAGCGCGGGAAATTTGGACACCGAATTGCAGCGCATTTTGCAGCACACAGCCTGTTCAAGGCAACGGAGAGAAACATGGGTGGAAACGTTATTTTTGGTTTTTAGCGCTTTATCACCTGTTTGTAAAAAAAAAAAATGGACATGCATGTTTGTTTGTTTTTTAAATTCCTGCCTCTAGTCCCTTTAAATAACAGTGAAAAACAGTAATTTATAAAATTGTACATCACCGTAGTAAATTCATCAAATTTCTGTAGACAAACTTACAGTATCCAAATTAAATTTTTACAGGTAAACTATGCAAAACACACATTACTTTACTGTCATACCTTTTCACATAGGTAAAGTTAATGGGGAAAAAGCATACAGACAAAAGTGGGTAATTATTGCAAAACCATACTCAATACAATTTTTACATAGACACACTTTAAAATGTCTGTAAAAAAGCTAAAAAATGTTAAATAGCAACAGTGAAAAACTGTAAATTTCAAAACTGTACATCACCGTAGTTAATACGTCAAATTTCTGTAACTAAATTTACAGTATCCAGGTTTATTTTTTACAGTTAATCTATGCAAATTACACAGTATTCTACTGTGATATCTTTTTTACATACTGTAGGTAAAATCAATGAGAAAAAAAGCATAAAGTCAAAAGTTGGTAATTACTGTAAAATATACAGTATCATTCTGTACAAATTACAAGTCTTTTTAATGTGGACATTTAAATTACACACCACATGTTGCCATAGAAACACGTGCGCGTTAACTCAGCAGTCTGTTGACTTCCAGCAGCGGAAGAAGCAGCAATCACGCAGCATTCAAAGCAAAGCCGCTCTTTCCTGTAATTATCCCTCTGAAGGCAGCGCGGAGTGTGTGTTTGCAGTAATGGCGGAGTAAAAGCCGAGTGTGTGACCTCGCCCAGACAAAGACCACCACAGGAGCTGGAGTACGTCATCTACCTGCCCCGACCCACAAGTGTGTGTGTGTGTCCTCGTCAGGAAGTCTGTCTCCCCAGAGATGCTGTTCAGATGCTGAAACCTCACAGGAAGCCTTTTCCACGCTGACTCTGCTCCTCCTTATCAGATGTCAGCTTCCTTTTACAAACCTCCTCAAACACGTTACTTAACCTACTTTTCCCCAAAATAAATCTCAGGGCTGTGTAAGATGCTGGTCTCTTCAGGGACGGAGACATGTGAGAGTACTACAGAAGTATCAGGATGAAGACACGAGTTACTGAGTCACAGTAGAAAATGTAGAAGTCGTCTCCTAAAAGAAAACCTGGTTACTGCAGTGGAAAGCAGAGAACAGCGGACCGGAGCGCTGACGGGTGCTCTGTTCAGGTCTGTAAGGAGTCCTGGTCCAACAAGCTGATTAAGATACGAGGTCCTAATGAGGTGATAAACACCAACACACTCACAGACGGCTGGACAGATCGATGGCAGTTTGTCTGTCAGCAGAGTCCTGGCTGCTCAGCTCATTAATGTTCCCTAATTAACCTGTTAAACACCAGCTGGTGGCTAACGCTCCTGCAGAACGGAGCTGCTGAGATGTTTCACAGGGATGGACCCGGGCCTCGTTCATAACGCTGCTTTAGCACCAGACAGGCTGAAAGTGGCGTAAGAGGTTTTCCATGCAAAGTAGAGATGTAGCAACATTTTTCCCATTGATCAATACCCGCAGTTTATGATAGTTTCCATCGGTACAATATCGATACCGATACTTTTTGCTCCCTAAAATAAAACCATATGCATTAATATCTTAAATGTAAGGTTAATATTAGATAGAAGTAAAACTAGAGAACAGAAGTACTGTAAAGAAATACTTTTGAAACAATAATAAATTATATTGATGAGGAAATTAAATAAAATGAGTTTCCAGCCTCACATTAGTGGACATTGGCTCAGAAAGCTTAGGAACCGCTGGGAGAAGCCGTATAAGCTTCATACTTCAGCCTAAACGTTGTCATACGTAGATCTGTGAAATCTGTACATACTGTTGTATGATGACTGGATGAATTAATGAATGACTACGACTAAAAAACACTCTTTCCTTGAAGTTGTTTTCCAGGTGATTCCCAGGATGTTTTCAGGACTTTTCCAGCTGCTACAGTACGAGTCAAGTTATCACAACATGGACTAATAAATTCCAGACAAAGCAGAGACGTAGCGGAGACAAAACAGAGACGAAGCTGAGACAGAGCGGAGACATGAAGACGAAGTGGAGAAGAAGCGAAGACAAAGCCAAGACAAAGTGAAGACAAAGCGAAGACAAAACGAAGACGAAGCTGAGACGAAGCAAAGACAAAGTGAAGACACAAAGACCAAGCTGAGACGAAGTGGAGAAGAAGCAAGACAAAGCGGAGACACGAAGACAAAGCTGAGAAGAAGCGGAGACATGAATACGCAGTGGAGAAGAAGTGAAGACAAAGCGAAGACAAAGCTGAGACGAAGTGGAGACATGAATACGCAGTGGAGAAGAAGTGAAGACAAAGCGAAGACAAAGCTGAGATGAAGCTTGGACAAAGTGAAGACACAAAGACGAAGTGGAGAAGAAGCGAAGACAAAGTGAAGACAAAGCGGAGAAGAAGCAGAGACAAAGCGAAGACGAAGCTGAGACGAAGCAAAGACAAAGTGAAGACACGAAGGCGAAGCGGAGACGAAGTGGAGACATGAAGATGAAGCGGAGACGAAGCGGAGACGAAGCAAAGACGAAATGGAGACGAAGCTGAGACAAAGTGGAGACACGAAGACAAAGCGGAGACAAAGCGAAGACGAAGCTGAGACGAAGCAAAGACAAAGTGAAGACACGAAGACGAAGCTGAGACAAAGTGGAGACAGGAAGACGAAGCGGAGACGAAGCAGAGATGAAGCAGAGACTCCAAGATAAGTATTCCAGGATTTCCAGGATTTCCAGGATGCGTGGGAACTCTGCTAAAGAATAAGTGAGGTCTAAAAACAAGCCAGACTCTGAAACAGTGACTTTGACGTGACAGAAACAGAAAATCCGTCTCTCCTGCAGGTGGAGGTTCCTTATCTGGACATTTTCTCTGTGGAAGGTCGTCACGACACGAAGACCAAACACCCGGAGAAGAGACGAAGATACGAAGTAAAGCCGTCCTGCTGCAGGTACGTGGAGGAGCCCGGAGCTGCGGGTCAATCTGATGATCCAGTTCTGCAAACACCCCAGCCATAAATCACTGCTGATCCCTCCCCCCCCCTCCCCCAAACACCAGCGACAGGAGGCATCCAAGGACGCTGCTGACCCGGGATGTTGTACAGGCTTTCATCCATCACGCTGGAGTCACCTTTCCCAGGTACTGCTCACCTCTGCAGGAAACACGTTTCCACCACGTCTGAGTTCAGCTCATCAGTCTGATGAACCCCCCCCACCCCCCAACAGCCTCTGCTCTAATAAACTCACTCCTGCTGAATAACTCAGCTGTGTGAGTTACAGGGTTTTACAGGTAAAACAGCAGATCAGCAGCAGGCCAGAACTCATCTGGGTTTGTTGCTGAATAACTACACAGATTGGTTTCTGGGGCCGGATGTCTCCACCCCCACGGCGAGCATCCGGCAGGTGACCCCGCTCGTCTTACAAACAGCCCTAAAAATACGTCTGCTCCACTGAGACGGCGAGGAAGACGAGCCAGTTCGCAGCTTCATCATGTCTGTGTCGCTTCATCATCTGCAGAGATGAAGGGAAACCAGCAAAGTGGTCTTCATCATATCCCCCCAGACTGGACTTGGGCTGGGATAAACGATTATTTTTTAAACGATTAATCAAATGATTATTTTTTTTGATGCATCGATTAATACAACGATTCACTTTTTCGATTCGATTATTGATTATCTCCCCATACATTGACAAGTTATACGTGTTGATATCCAAAAGGCAGTGGGGGCCGGGAGCCTGTCATGGAGTCTTTCCTGAACCGACAGAAAGTAAGATTTATGTTGAAAACACAGCTGACTGAAAAAGGAGCATCTTTTAATTCTTCGTTCACATGAAAATAATCATTTTAAAAAGTCACCAGAAATACTTGTGAGTTATTCAAATAACAGAGTAACAAACTTAGAGGCTTTAAGCTGAGACAGAAAGTGTTTTCCTATAAAGAAAAATAATGAAGATTTCATCCAGAATTTAACATTTCTGTTGAACATGGGTCTATCTTCCTGAAAAATGCATCTTCAACTTCAATCTGTTAAAGGAATAGTTCACCCACAGAATGATGTAACTTTATTTTCCACTTACCCTCATGGTGAGCAAGACTCTGGAGCATTTTCTTAATATCTCAAATGCAGCCAGCGATCAGGAAGGCTTCTAGTTTCCCCCTAACTTTCATATAATGGAGTTCTCAGGGGTCCGAGCCAAAAAGGTCCATAAAAGTCCACAGAAACTTGTCAATATTCCTCCATACTGCTCGTCCAATGTAATCCACGTGTCCTGAGTGGGTAGCGTCCAGAATTTACTAGAAACGACATAATTTAGTATATTTTTAGAGCCTAAACAGTACTACATCGCATGTCTGGCATGCACGCTGATGCACGTTCACGCAACTACGGAAGCCGTGGCAGACGAGATCGCGCACCCTCTTTGTCTTTCTTTCTTTGTTTTAAATCAATATCCAACCCCTCCTGTGTTTGTCCCGGTTTGTCTGCAGCTCTGTCGCTCTTAGCACAATGTAAACGGCCAATTTCTTCTTCTACTCTTGAGTTTTTGCACTGGGGCCAACCTACAAACACTGTTGGAAGACGTCACCTCCGAGGTTCAAAGAATAAAAGTGTGGTTTGATGTAAATAAATTATCACTAAATTTGAACAAAACAAAATTTATGCTATTTGGTAACTACAATAGAAATATTGATGTAAATATTCATATTGATGGCCTTGCAATTGAAAAAGTTAATGAAATTAAATTTCTTGGAGTGACAATAGATAATCAAATAAATTAAAAATCACATATTAAACATTTACAATCAAAACTTTCAAGAAGTATTTCAATCCTCGGTAAAGCAAAACATGTTTTGGATCACAAATCACTTCATCTTTTGTATTGTACTTTAATTTTGCCATATTTAAGTTACTGTTTAGAGGTTTGGGGTAACACATACGTGACTTCACTGCATCCATTAATCATACTACAAAAGAGAGCAATACGTATTATACATAAGGTTGAATGTCAGCACCACACTAACCCCCTTTTCCTACAGTCGAGATTTCTTAAACTCACAGACTTAGTTAAATTATACACAGTAAAAATTATGTTTAGGGCAAGGTCAAATACATTACCAGGTAATATCCAGAAAATGTTTAAGGAGAGGGAAGGGGGATACAACTTGAGGGGTAACCTAAATCTAAAAAACTTGAATGTACGGACAACAAAAAGAACCTTTTGTGTTTCCATATGTGGGGTACGGTTGTGGAACAGTTTAAGTGAGGAATTGAAACAATGTGGAAACATAAAACAGTTTATGAATAAGTACAAACAAAGCATATTTGAAGGCTACAAGAAGGAGGACAGAGCTTGACTACTGTCAAGATATGGTATTTATGGGTTTACTGTTCACTAGGGGTTTAATTGTTCCGATATTTTGTTTGAATGCAAACATGGTTATTTAGATGACTTTGTTACTTATTTAAATGTTAAAATTTTTTTACTTTAAAAAGATAAATGGTACAGTGAGACTGACTGACCAATAATGTGAAAAGGAGAAGGGGTGGGACCTTTATAAGTGTTTACTTCTACCCACTCCTTTTTTGGACATATATTGGGTTAATTTGCTTGCTATGTTGTGATCCCTGTTAGACAGGGTAAGTTTTGTATTTTGTGCTGTTTTGTCCAAAAATAAACAAAATGAAATGAAAAAAAATTATCGGCAGAGTAGGCTCTGAACGCTGAGGCTTCCGTAGTGTCGCGAACGCGCTTCGGAGCGCTTGCAGGAAAAAGGATATAGTACTGTTTAGGCTCTAAAAATATACTAAATTATGTCATTTCAAGTAAATTATTGACGCTGTCCACTCAGGACACTTGGATTACATTGGACGAACAGTATGGAGGAATATCGACAAGTTTTTGTGGACTTTTATGGACATTTTTTGCTCAAGCTCCGCGAACTCCATTATATGAAAGCTGGGGGAAAACGAGAAGCCTTCCTGATCACCGACATATTAAAAAAAGTGCTCCACAGTCTTGCTCACCATGAGGGGAAGTGGAAAATAAAGTTACATCATTCTGTGGGTGTACTTTTCCTTTAATGCTTAATACGACTTCCAATCACTTGGAAATAAAATGTAAAATACTTTATTTACCCCAGAAGTGATTCCAAGATATTACCGACAGATCAAACACTAGCATGAGGTTGAGAACGTCATTTTTATTTCACACCGAGTCGGAGACGAGACGGCGCCCAGCATCAGCTGCAGTTCCACCCACAGCCAGCAGATGGAGCTCACACTTCATGCTGACCGTCTCAAACAGGTCTCGCGTGTCTAAAGACATGGTGTCGTCCTCACGGAAGTTATCTCATCGTCTCATGAGGCTTCAGTTTCGGTCTGACGACGCATCGGCATGTATATTTTGCGTCTGCGCGTCGTCCCAGCCCTGGACCACTATGATTCCTCATTATGGTTGTCCTTATGTCCTCTTGGGACACTTTTGTCCATTTTTGTCACTTTTTTTTTTTTTACTTGGTGATATTTAAGCGGTGAGTAGGAAATGAAGGAACATCATTCTGTTGGTGTACTGTTCCTTTAAGAGTAACCAGTTACGATGGATTGTGTTTTATCTCTAGTTTAAAAGCCAGGCGATGTGGAGGCAGCCTCCTCCTGAGCCCTGATGCAGCATCTTTGCATCAGGGCTCAGTCTGGATGAATATCAGTGGATGCTACAGCATTTAGACAAACGGCTGCCAGCTGACCGACAGTCAGAAATGTTCTTCTGCAGCATAACTGGCTCAGAGACGGAGCTGAAGCCGTCCCTCATGTCCAGCTCCAGCCGTGAGGAAAGCTGAAACCAGATTAGCTCGTCCTTGTCTTCTCTCTCGTCCTTGTGTTTTCTGCAAAGGGAGTCACGAGTGGCAGCAGCCAATGAGGAGAGAGGAGGGGGGGAGTTTCCCTGTCAGGGGGGGCAGGGTGATAAACTGGCATAACTCTAAACTGTAAATAATCCAGCTGGAGAAGCTTCTTCATGGTCCTGGAGGTGGGAAATGTTCAGCAGTGATGGCAGAGGAGGTCAGAACCTGAAACCGTGACATGTTCACGTCTGCACGTGTTCGTGTGGAGGATCAATCACTGCTGGATACAACCGCACGTTTATGACCGGGCAGCTCGTCTATGAGCTGACAAGGAAGGAGAAGAAGTAAAAGCTGTCCTGTTCCGCGACCAGCAGGACTTCAAGTCCCGGTGGTTTTAGTCCAGGTTACTGAAAAAGAACCGAACAGATGTGGATGAGAAGTTCAGGGAGTCATGGTAATGGTGCCAGGTGTTGATCCCCATCACCGATTGCGTCCAGGAACGTTTTGAAGGCTTCTTTGTCGTTGTGAGATGAGGCCACATGGAGGCGCAGCTTTCCGGAGATCTCTGCCTAATATGACACCACGCTCGAGTCCGTTTGCTCGACTCCGCCTCCATCTTATTATCCGGAAGTTTTGGCAGCATTGTTTCCATCATGTGACCACACCAACCGAGGTATCATTACATCATCAACAGCTCGAGCTGTTTGTTGATCTGTCAGTGTTGTTTATGGATTTTAAGGATGCAAAATATTGAAATTTTGGCCAATATCCGTTATGCAGATATTTCAAAGCTCATGTGGCCGATAATTGATATCAATACGATATTAAAACTGAAAAAAATAAGCAGTCATTGCAAATAGCAGTTTTGCTATCTGTTTCTGACGCTTTGAAAAAAGGGGTGGTAAAAAATATCGTTACACTGAAATATTGCGATATTTTTATATGCCGATATCAAATCGATATTTAAAAATGCAGTATCAATCTATTTTACTTACAAAATCCCACAAGATTTCATCACTCTGTTACAAAATCTCACGATATTTCGTGAATTCTCAAGAGATTTCGTAACAGAATGATGAAATATCGCGAGATTTCATTAGTAAAATAGATTGATACCGCATTTTTTATATTAGCATATGAAAATATTGCGATATTTCAGTATATCGATATTTTTTTCCCCCACCCCTAGCCTTTAGAAGTTTTAAAGTCTGTAAATAAGAAGTTTTTGAGGAAGAAGTTTTTTGTCAGACTTTAGAAACAGCAGGCTCATCGGTTAAATATCGGTTAAATATCGGTGGGGTGGCCGATGTCCAATACTCAGTTTTAAGGCTGATATAGGCTGATACAGATAGGGGGCCGATTATATCGTGCATCCCTAATGGATTTTAATCACTTCATAAACTGAAGGTTTCTGGAGGAGGTTTTGCTAGCGATCAATTTTCATGTCAGACTGAAGGAGCTTCAGGTTAGAATGAAATCTGCGGAGCTTCTCTGATGACATCAGTAAAATAATATAAAATGCATCAAGAACTTGCACACATACAAACGTTTCTCGCTGAAATGAAGCTATTTCTGGATTTTTCAAACTTCCGCGATCACTTTAATTCCAAAGTTACTGCTTTAAATGATCAGAAACATAATCAATGAGAAAAATTGCAGGGTATCGCCATCGGTTTAAATAAAACAAGTTGTGATTTGACTACCGCTCAACCTGGCGGTCTTGGGAAAGGTACTGGAAATTTGAAATTTGATGTGCAGAGGAAATTTCTGCACACTTCCAGTTCCTATTTCCATCTCTGCCCCCCAGCCCTTCCCCTTGGCGTTTGAAACTCAGTTGCAAGTGCTAAAAATTCAATTATTCCCCAAAGAAATACAACAAATACAAACAAATACAATACAACAGCAATACAACAACATCCAACAGTCGTCCATGCTGCAGTAAACCGACATCACCGTTGTTTCGGGAAGAGTTGGCAATGCCGTCTGCGGCAGCAATAATCTCCCTTTCCTGGTGATTGGATTATTTTTTCAGCTTTGGGCCGAAAAATGTAAAAATGAAGGTAAAAGAAGACGCCTTTAACTCAAGCTTAACGTGAACGTTACAGACATGAGCGGATGCACATAACGTCACGAAACTAGCCATTTTTTCACATTTGTAATAAAACTGTAATAGATTAAAGCAACCAGAAAATAGAGATTTGCATATTTTATTTCCAAAGAAATACTCACGTATGCGTTTCTCTGGCCATTCCTTGCCATTTTGCCTGTATTTTGCGGATTGTGGGTACACACAAAACTTCGAGGTTAAACTGTCGGGTTGAACGGGACCAATTAATTTCTGGGTTATTTAAACACCAGACATTTGGGTTGGTGGGTTGTTAATAACCCAACATTGTAGTCAATATAACCCAACTTCTGGGTTAAATGTTCAACTCGAAAGTTGGGTCAAAAAAATAACCCAATTTTCTGGCTCGCTGTAACCAAGAAGTTAGTTGGTTCCTTTTTAACCCAACAGTCAAAAAAATAACCCAATGGGTGGCTAATTATACCACTTGTTTTCTAGTGTGCCCCTGGAAAATCTCCATTTGGAGGGCCAGATAGCTCCACCAGAATCGGACACCACTACCCATTCACATGAACACACAAAACATTAGTTACATTCTTCTAAGGCATTAAGAGAGGGCATCTATGCCTCACAGACAGTCTTAAACTCAAAAAGAACAACTCCCAGAATGCTTTGCCACATGATTGCTTACAGGTGTACTACTACTGCCAACAATTTTTATTCTGTTTGCGATGAAGGTCCTCTAGGACCGAAAGCTCAGCCATAAAGTGACATTTGCAAAGATTACATGTGCGGAAATGTCCTCTTTGCATCAGGTTCAAATAAAATCAAATCAAAATTGGAAAAAAGGATTCTGCATGACAGGGTGACCCAGACCCAGAACCAGAATCACTCTTGCCTTTTAATTTAGGACATGAGCTAAGCCCCACAGGTGGAGTTTTAAAAATCTGAGGTTCGATGTAAAATAATTTCCGCTGTTTTTTCAGTGGACCTGAAGCAGACCACCACTGGTTATCCAGCTGGGAAAAAACGCCTGATCTCCTTTATTTATGATCTGAGTGTCCCTTGATTATATACTTGATTGTAATTAAATATATACACATGATTACACAACAGATCATAAATAAATAATAACTAAGAAACATGAATCAAAAATATGAAAAATGGCACAGTAAATTACGGATTTTTACAGCTACTGTAGTGATGGTAACAACAATAAACAGGTAGGTAGATAGATATATACTTTCTAGGTCCTGAGGGAAAGTCAAATGTGTAGCGGTTACATAAATGCAAAAACAAAAAGGTCTGTCAGAATATAAACCTCACAAAGTCATAATAGTACAAGTATGGTACAGTATGGTATAGTATGGTGAAAAATATAAACGAAATACAGATTTAGCACCAAGATACTATCATCTGTAGAACCTGTAGAAACAGTCGACCACTTCAGATATCTTGGAGCAACGCTGGGCAGTGAACTCAGCTTGGATCAGCACATCACAGACATCCAGAAACAGAATCATCAAAGACTCAGCCATCCATAAACATAAAGGTCTCCACATCTCCCTTCACTGTACCAAAGCATGATTCAGTCCATCCTGCTGTAGGCTACTGCTCCATCTGGTTCTAGAACATGCTCACTGTTAAACACCGAAATAAACTATCACACATAACCAGCACTGCTGCAAAAATCACGGCTCTGCCCACAGCCGACCTGTCTGAACTCAACGACAAGGCCATCACAGGCGTTACATGTGGGTGCGTTACGTGTGTGTTACGTTTCGTGTGTGTTACGTTACATGTGTGGTACGCTACGTTTGTGGTACGTTACATGTGTGGTACATTACGTGTTTGGTACGTTACGTGTGTGGTACGTTACATGTGTGGGCGTTACGTGTGTGGTACGTTACATGTGTGGTACATTATGTGTGTGGTACGTTACGTGTGTGGTGCATTACATGTGTGGTACGTTACATGTGTGGTACATTATGTGTGTGGTACGTTACGTGTGTGGTGCATTACATGTGTGGTACGTCACGTGTGTGGTACATTACGTGTGTGGTACGTTACGTGTGTGGTACATTACGTGTGTGGTACGTTACGTGTGTGGTACGTCACGTGTGTGGTACTTCACGTGTGTGGTACTTCACGTGTGTGGTACGATACGTGTGCAGACGTTACGTGTGTAGTACATTACGTGTGTGGGCGTTATGTGTGCGGTGCGTTACGTGTGCAGGCGTTACGTGTGTGGTACGTTACGTGTGTGGTGCATTACATGTGTGGTACGTCACGTGTGTGGTACGTTACATGTGTGGTACATTATGTGTGTGGTACGTTACGTGTGTGGTGCATTACATGTGTGGTACGTTACATGTGTGGTACATTATGTGTGTGGTACGTTACGTGTGTGGTACGTTACATGTGTGGTACGTTACGTGTGTGGTACATTACGTGTGTGGTACGTTACGTGTGTGGTACGTTACGTGTGTGGTACGTCACGTGTGTGGTACATTACGTGTGTGGTACGTCACGTGTGTGGTACGTCACGTGTGTGGTACGTCACGTGTGTGGTACGTTACGTGTGCGGACGTTACGTGTGTGGTACGTCACGTGTGTGGTACGTTACGTGTGCGGACGTTACGTGTGTGGTACGTTACGTGTGTGGGCGTTATGTGTGCGGTGCGTTACGTGTGCAGGCTTTACGTGTGTGGTGCATTACATGTGTGGTACGTCACGTGTGTGGTACGTTACGTGTGTGTACATTATGTGTGTGGTGCGTTACGTGTGTGGTGCATTACATGTGTGGTACGTTACGTGTGTGGTGCGTTACGTGTGTGGTACGTTACGTGTGTGGTACGTTACGTGTGTGGTACGTTACGTGTGTGTACGTTACGTGTGTGGTGCGTTACGTGTGTGGTACGTTACGTGTGTGGGCGTTACGTGTGTGGTACGTTACGTGTAGAGTGTGTGTACGTTACGTGTGTGGTACGTTATGTGTGGGCATTACGTGTGTGGGCGTTACGTGTGTGGTACGTTACGTGTGTGGGCGTTATGTGTGTGGTACGTTACGTGTGTGGGCGTTATGTGTGTGGTACGTTACGTGCGGGTGCGTTACGTGTGCGGTGCGTTGCGTTACGTGTGGGGGTGTTACGTTTGCCGTTACATGTGAGGGCATTACACGGGCAGTGTGTTACGTGTGGGGGTAATTTCGTGTGCAGTGCATTACGTGTGCAGCGAGGCCTCCGAAGCTAATTGCGGACGTCTTAGTCAATAGTTAGTCAATGGATCGCCCCCCGGATGGGCCCCCGTCTTGCCATGGCTCTCCTCTAAATTTAGATGTCAGGTATATTTTTTGATGGAGCATGCTCTTAGAACACAGCAAGCTCTGCAGGTCAGCAGGACCAGACAGGAAACCAGACACGAAGCAGTGTGAAGAATCTGGTGACTTTCAAAATAAAAGCCTCCTGGAGATCTGGGATTGCCTGAACTCTATAAAGTCATAACCAGTGACACCGTGTTAGAAGTCAATCGGTCAGGCCTCGTGTTTATTTAACCCTGGACCTCTGTGTGTTTATCCAGCCCTCCTCATCATGGTTGTTATCGTGTGATCCTGCAGTTCGACTGTCATCTTGTGCTTCAGTCCGTGTCTGACACGGTCCCGGTGTGAGTTGACGCACCGTGGAGGTCGGAACAAAGCCATGGTGCAGCCGGACACGGATCCGGTGTAAACTGGGAATTGCACTTTTAATTCTCATCATCTGCTGCCTGTAAACAGTCAAAACTGCTCTGATATGAACGATCTAAGACTCAACAGGAGAACACTGACATGCGATACCAGGATCATGTAGATTACCTGATCTGGTAATCAACGGGTCAGTGGCTGGGGCAACTAACTATGGTAGAGAGAGACCTGAAAATCCCTTGACATTATGACCTCAGACCTCCAACCAAAGTCCAGACTCAAACATGGTTCCTGCTCCGCTACTCTCCCCTCGTTTGAGTCCACGAACTCTCATACGGCCACAGCAGATACATAAGGATGAAGTCATGAGTGAACATTGCTTCTGAAGCCCCATTGGAGGTTACACACATGCCCATATTTGGGAAAAACCATGAAGTTTCCACTTGAGATGTAACGATATGAAAATTTCATATCACGGTTATCATTTTTATCGTGGTATTATAGAAATACCCTCCAGCATCTTTAAAAATATCCAAAATGGGTCTAAATGTCTACTTTGTCCTTTTTAAAGGGGGAAAATCTGAAGAGAACTGTCTATGTGGGTGCCTTCGTTGCCTTTCGCCATGTTTTTCATAAATAAAATATTGCAAACTGTGATTACTCTTTCAGCCAATGAGCAGCATCACTAGGAGTTTTTCAAAGTGCTATAATCAGTCACGGTTTTAACGATAATTAAAATTTGAAACAGTATTACTAATCGTTGGGAATTTTATCACGGTTAACCATTATACCGGTTATCGTTACATCCCTAGTTTCCACACCAGGTTGCAGGAACAACAAACAAACACAACATGAAAGGATAGAAAGCAGCTGTCTTACCTGAGCAGGTGTGACGGGGGTCGTTCAGGGGCGGACATGGGAAGAAAGCAGAGAGGGAGAATCGGTTAGCTCAGTCAGCAGAGGAAGCTATGATGCGAACACGCTAACGTCCTGACGTGGTGGGATCTGACAGAGGAGCCAGTGTTCAGATTACGATCCTTCATCGTCTGTTACAGATTTAGCAGTTTTGAGCTTCTCAGTCGTCACAGAAACGAGTGGTGAGGAAAACCTTTTCAGGACAAGAGATCTGTCCTCGTGTTTTCAACTCCTCCTGACAACATTTCATAAAGAAACTCTCCTCCTTCCTCTCCTCGGACACATCTCATCTCTGCTTTTAATCTAACTCATCTTCTGCCTTTTTTCAGTTCTATCCTCATTTCATCTCCTGTCCTAAAAGAAAATCTATTCCTCATCTCTTCTCTCCTTGTAATTTTGTCACCATCCTGACAGCAAATGATGCTTTTCATCAGTTCCAGAAGGAGCTGCATGGACATAAAGGAAACAATGCTTTGCAGGTTTAAGGTTCCCCTTAATACTGAAGCATTGTTTTATTTTATCATTTGTTTATTGCTGAATAATACAGTATATGTGCCTCTGGAGGAGAAAGGCTGGCGTGTCCAGATCGCATGTCTGATTTAAGATGATGTAGCAGCTAAACGCAGCAACGTATTCTCAATTTAACTTATCTGGATAGAGCGGGATATAAGCTATAAACTAGTTTTTAAATTGTGTCGATAGAGCAAATATAACCAGAGTGATATGTCCTACCTACCTTTACTGCTGATATTACAGTCATGTTTAATGCGTGCTTGGTGAAAAACTGAAAACGGAGGATTCTACGGAAATTGCTCACAAACAAGAAAAAATTGTGTCACAGAAACCCAACAACTCCTTTACTGTTGGTGGAAAATGCACCACATCAACCAATCAGAATATTATGTGACAACATGATGATTGTGGAGGAAGTAACAAAATTCACCAAAAGCAATTAAAGGACTGCCCCGGGGGGAAGGGGGACACCCCGGGAAAACAAGAGAGGTGTCTCTCTTATTGGAGGGAAGATTTTGGGGAAAAAAAATGGTCTCCACAGTCAACTGTCAGCTGTATTATAAGAAAATGGAAGAGTTTGGGAACGACAGCAACTCAGCCACCAAGTGGTCGGCCACATAAACTGTCGGAGCGGGTCAGTGGATGCTGAAGCGCATAGTGCGAAGAGGTGGCCAACTTTCTGCAGAGTCAATCCCTACAGACCTCCAAACTTCATGTGGCCTTCAGATCTGCTCAAGAACAGTGACAGAGAGCTTCATGGAATGGGTTTCCATGGCGATCAGCTGCATCCATACATCATTAAGTGCAATGCAAATCATGGATGCAGTGGTGTAAAGCAGCCGCCACTGGACTCTAGAGCAGTGGAGGCGTTCTCTGGAGGACCAATCACGCTTGCAGTGACAGTGATGCAGTGATGCAGTGACAGTGATGCAGTGACACAGTGACTGTCATGCAGTGACAGTGAGCATTGACGCAGTGACTGTCATGCAGTGACAGTGATGCAGTGATGCAGTGACAGTGATGCAGTGACACAGTGACTGTCATGCAGTGACAGTGAGCATTGACGCAGTGACTGTCATGCAGTGACAATGATGCAGTGACGCAGTGACTGTCATGCAGTGACAGTGATGCAGTGACAGTGATGCAGTGACACAGTGACTGTCATGCAGTGACAGTGAGCATTGACACAGTGACTGTCATGCAGTGACAGTGATGCAGTGACACAGTGACTGTCATGCAGTGACAGTGAGCATTGACACAGTGACTGTCATGCAGTGACAGTGATGCAGTGACACAGTGACTGTCATGCAGTGACAGTGAGCATTGACACAGTGACTGTCATGCAGTGACAGTGATGCAGTGACACAGTGACTGTCATGCAGTGACAGTGAGCATTGACACAGTGACTGTCATGCAGTGACAGTGATGCAGTGACACAGTGACTGTCATGCAGTGACGCAGTGACTGTCATGCAGTGACAGTGATGCAGTGATGCAGTGACAGTGATGCAGTGACACAGTGACTGTCATGCAGTGACAGTGAGCATTGACGCAGTGACTGTCATGCAGTGACAGTGATGCAGTGACACAGTGACTGTCATGCAGTGACTGTCATGCAGTGACAGTGATGCAGTGACACAGTGACTGTCATGCAGTGACAGTGATGCAGTGATGCAGTGACAGTGATGCAGTGACAGTGATGCAGTGACAGTGATGCAGTGGCAGTGATGCAGTGATGTAGTGACAATGATGCAGTGACGCAGTGACTATCATGCAGTGACAGTGATGCAGTGACAGTGACTGTCATGCAGTGACAGTGACGCAGTGACACAGTTACAGTGACGCAGTGACACAGTGACTGTCATGCAGTGACAGTGATACAGTGACGCAGTGACACAGTGACTGTCATGCAGTGACAGTGATACAGTGACGCAGTGACACAGTGACTGTCATGCAGTGACAGTGATGCAGTGACGCAGTGACACAGTGACTGTCATGCAGTGACAGTTATGCAGTGGCGCAGTGACAGTGACACAGTGAGGCAGTGAGGCAGTGACAGTGACGCTGTACAGATATCTACTACACGACTAAGACGGGAAGGCCTGTGCATAGAGTTGCGTCTCGAGCATAGTTTCAAAAGTGGATATGGATTCTGCTGATCTCAGGGCTGAGGGAAGTGCTTTACTGTGTCCCTGACGAAGGGAGTTACAATAATCGAGCCGAAACATGATTAACAGATGGGTGACTTTTTCCAGATCACATTTGGGAATATAAGGTTTGGCTTTGCCTAAATTTCTTAGGTGATAAAAGACATTTTTAACAACTGTATTTCTATGTTCATCAAATTTCAATGAGTCATCAACTGTAACTCCCAACCTGTAATCCAGGTTGAAGACCCACCTGTTTTCAGCTGCATTTATGTAGATTTTATTCAAAAGTTAAAATCTGCATGTCTCTATACTCTCTCTTTTTAATCTTAAATGTTTTTAATGATTTTAAGTTTAAATCATGCTCCTAATTTTTTATTCTTAATTTTTCCCCCCTTTTGCACCCCACAGTAATGATTAGAATGTTTTATGTAAAGCACTTTGAATTGTCCTGTACATGAAATGTGCTATACAAATGAACTTGCCTTGTCTTGCCTTGCCTCTTAGCAGCATGAAAATGCTTGAAAGAGGACCAGAGGATCAGGGGACTCAAAGTATTATCTAGGGCTGAGGACTGTCCAAAACAAGGACCTCAGTTTGGTACTGATTCAGGTGCAGGAAGTTTTGCGCCATCCAAGCTCTGATTTCTTTGAGGCAGCTAAGCATTCTGATCACTGAGCTGTCTTTATCGTTAAGGGGGACGTAGATTTGGACGTCATCAGCATAACAATGATAAGAAATATCATGATTCCTAAAGATCTGCCCAAGAGGGACCATATACAAGGAAAATAAAAGGGGGCCCAAAATTGATCCCTGGGGGACCCCACAGGTAAGTGGAGAGGAGACTGAGGAGCACTGTCCCAGCTGGACCGTAAAATTCTGGTTGGACAGATATGATCGGAACCAGCTGAGAACATTGTCCCTCAGTCCCACATGCAAACAGCCACATGTTGTATGATGCAAAGTTTGTTCACGGAGGGACATGGAGACACAGGGGAATTGTTGAAGAATTTATTTAGCCGAAGCCACACTTGGGATGGTGTCAAAGAAGAAGCTTTTGTGTAGAATTAATAAAGAGGAGCTGATGGGCTAAAAATAACCTGATAAAACAAAAGATTGAAGCTGTAACAGGCTATTTTAGAAGATGGTTAACAACATAAAAACAAGATAATATGAATGCTGAATTCCCTAGGCTATATGATTTTAATGTAAAACTCTTAAGATAAGAACATTTGTTGTTGTACGAGCATAGCCAGTGCATATAAAAATAGTCAATTACTGAATCTGGATAGGCAGAAGCTATGTGTGGGTTTCAGATGGAGAAGGGAACAGCAGCAGCAGTGCTGCAAGAGCTCCTGCTGTCACACCAGTGATGGACAGCAGCAGTGAGGAAGCAGGAGCCTTCAGGTACAAACCAAACATGCAGGTGATGCTTTTAGAATAATTATGCTTTACTTATGATGATCAGTATGCAATTAACTTTACTAGTGTTGTCTCTCCTTGTCCTGAGTCCTGCAGGATTCAGGACAAGGAGAGACGCTGAGGGAGGCAGCACAGTTCATCACTACTCGTTGCAAAGCAGCAAGCTAGCAGATGAAAGAGACATGAAGCAACAGATTAGCTGGTTTATGTGTTCTTATTTGTGAAATGTTTCCATTTTAATACTCAAATTCCAAATATTTATACTAAAGATGAGGTGCAACATGTCTCACGTGGAGAGGAGCAAGACAAGCCAGGCAAGGCCAGACGGCTGATTGTATGCAAAAATAACAAAAAGTATATTTTACAGACCTTCTTAAAGATTTTCTGTAGAACCAGAACAACATGCAAGTGCTTCTACCAGAACTTTGAATAACATCAGAATAATGTGATTCATCATTCAGAGATTTATGGTTTTAAAGTTTACATTTAAAGACAAGACATGCCTATCATGTGTTTCCCCTTTGTCAGGTTTGAGCAACTGTCGTTGAAAAGTGGTGAGCAGAGCACCTCTCTGGTTTTGGTCTAATCCAGCGATTCTTAACCGTGGGGCCACGGCCCAAGCTCGGGCCTCCAGCGCCACCTTGAGGGCCGCGAAAAAACTTTCCTTTTCCACATGTGGCCCGCGAGGACAGTGTATATTTATACTGTTATTTATGACTGGATGAGTTGCAATGTAGCGAGTGAGTTGCCTCGCCCCACCTTGTGGCGCTAATTTATCAGAGTTCAACAAACAAGCAGAAGAAGACACTCAGCTAGCTGCTAGCCTGTAGCTAGCGTTGTAAAGAAGTATTAAAACGAAATAATGAAGACAAAAATGGCCCCAAACAGCTGCTAAAAAGGCAAAAATCCACTCAAATTTATTAAATACGGATTAGTGAGTGCAGATAACAAAGCAGAGCTGAGAAGTCTGGATGGAGCACCAGCTAACGCGAACATTAATGCTAACGCTAACGCTAACGGAATCCCCGAAGCCTGCAAGCTTCACCTAGAAACAAACATCTAACACGTTGGAAATAAAGGATTTTTAAGGGGATAAAAAAGAGAGAAAATCATCTATTGATGCAGAAAATGTCTGTTATGTTTGGATGTTCTTTAAAAAATTCTAAGAAAAGTTTAAATAAATAAATTGTGCAATGAAATTTTGTGCTTTAATGGTCTGTCTAAACAAATAAAATACAAGTTCTTACAGATTATTTAAAGTGAGCCTTTTTATTTTCAATGTGATCCATTGCTGCACCATTTAATCTCTTTTTTTATCATTTAATCTTTTTTAAAATCAGTTTCCATCAGTTTTTTTCTGTTTTTGTAGTAAAATGTTGTAGATTTTGTGTTTCTAGCCTAATTCTGATTTGATCTTGTAGGAGTCTGATTTTATTCCATGAATTATTTGTGTGTTATAAATGTGTTTGTGACAATCTCATAATATATTTCTATTTTTTGTTATTCATGTTTATCACACCACATTTTATAGGGTCAGTCTGTTAAAGTCAGGTGGATTTGGTTTAGTTATTAAATAAGCAAAGCAAAAATGACATCATTACACTAAAACAGTGTTATGAATGGACTCTGAACCAGTTTGGACTGAAACTGGTCTAAATAACCAGCGTTTACTCTGCAGCCAATCAGAGAAGTCAGTTTTTGCCGTCCACTTCAGTCCAGAGGCCACCTTCCAACCCGGAAAAATACATCCTGGACCTCCGCTTCTCCTCGCCCTCCGTTCCAGGTGCTGCATTCTGTTTGCTGCCTACTGCAGATTTCAGCTTATGTAAAGTCATGAGTGAAGGAGATCCATTCAGTCCCACACAAGTCCATCCTGGGAGGAAGACGCTCCAGAATCCAGCACAAAAGGAGTGAGGAGGAGGACGAGGAGGAGGATGAAGGGCCAGATTAGAGCAGAGATGACAGCGGCAGATAGACGGAAGGAGCTGCTGACACTAAGCTGACAGAGACCAACATTATCTGCTGAGCCCCCGAGCTCTTCCTCTCCTCCTCTCACCATTGTCCCTCCTCTTCCTCCTCCTCTGCCTGCTTTCTCTCTTTGACTTGCAGCTTGTCTACATCTGATATCTGCACAGATGTTTGCATCCTCACAGATGAATTCATGTCTTCAGCTTTGTGGTCTAACAGAGGATGGTTTTGTTCTGTCGGGAGTGGAGGGACGCTGCTGGAAATCACTGGTTAGATCCAGAATGTGGAAGTTTGAAGATTTAGTTAAGTTCTGAACAATCAGGCTTAAAGACTGTGACCAGAAACATCACAACACCTTTTCCATGTAGAAAATGAGTTTAGTAGGAGAAAATATCACGTCGAACACCAGTTTGCACGTACAGCACTGAAACAGACGTGTCTTCAGTTACTGGGTGGAATTTACTGCATGAAGATTTCAAACGTAACGATATTTGTCAGTTTAAGTATTTGTATCAACAAAGTATCAGTCAGTATTATTATAAAAAGGTTCATGTTGGTATTTTCCTTCTATATGTATTGGGGTTTATATATATTAGGAGTGTAACAACATACGTTGTTCAGAGGGAAGCAGAGCCACTGTAATGTCCCGTAATCTGAGCTAATCCAGACGTTCTCATAACAAACGTGAGTTTTGCCAAAGTTACGACTTCATTCAGTGCACAAAACTACAACTTGGTTTCGCGGCTGGTTTTGATCATTTATCTTTGCATTGTGCGTTTGTGTGTGTGATGTTTCAGCTATATAAACATATATAATTAGAAACAGAGGCGCATACCTCCGCCAAAGGCAGGTCCTCCAATGGTGAAAAATCCTTTAGAAAATTCTTGAATCTTGATGGATCTCGTTTATTTCAATATCCAAACACGGGAGAGGAGATTTAAATTTGTGTCATTACAGGTTTAGCGCTCCTAGTGGCCAAAAGTTACACAGTGCAACAAACCGAACCGTGAATTTTTTGTATCGTTGCACCCTTAACATATATGTGTGTGTGTGTGTGTGTATACACAGTATATATATATATATATATATATACATGTATATGTATGAGAGATACAACGTCACAGTTGTCTGCAGAGATCAGTATCGGTTGATATTGAATATTAATATTTACCTACATTTTACGTAACCCTTCCCAGCTTCTGTGGTTGTATTTCCCAGAGGAACAGGAGTCTAATTTCCAGTCCAGCGGGGGGCAGATATGCTGTTTTGGGGTTTTAACATTAAAGTGATGACATACTTTCTTCCTCGTGTAAATATGTGATGTAATTACTCCGTTTTAATTGCAAGAGTGTAGAAATAATTTCCAATTATTACCCCTCACTGCTCACCACAAGGACACCAAAACAATGTGTGTGTTTTATCCACACACACACACACACACACACACACACCATGATGTCTCCAAACCTGAACTGCACTGAAGCAGCTGGTTCCAGTCCAGTTTCTTCCCAGTAATATGACATCAGAGCTCCTTATGTCACCCTGCTGCCTCAGCACAGCTGGCCACACACACACACACACACAAACGCACACACACAGCTGTGACAGCACCACTTAATGAGCACTCATCATCCACACACACTGTCAGCAGAATCACATGTTACCGTTTGGATGACAGAGTTACTGTCTGCAACATGTGGGAGGACTTTATAAGCGTGTGTGTGTGTGTGTGTGTGTGTGTGTGTGTGTGTGTGTGTGTGTAATCAGGTTAATCCAGCAGCGCTGAATTCTCCTCAGCTTTCTGCCCACAGGCGTGTTCGTGTTCCTGCAGGTTTACATCAGGTGTGTGAGCAGGACAGCGTGGGAGAATCCTGCAGCTCTGCCCATGGTACAGCAGAAGAAGAAGAAGGAGAAGGAGAAGAAGAAGAAGAAGAAGAAGAAGAAGAAAAAGAAGAAAAAGAAGAAGAAGGACATCAGGTGTGCGAGCAGGACAGCGTGGGAGAATCCTGCAGCTCTGCCCATGGTACAGCAGAAGAAGAAGAAGGAGAAGGAGAAGAAGAAGAAGAAGAAGAAGAAGAAGAAGAAGAAGAAAAAGAAGAAGAAGGACAGATGAGGTGTGCGAGAAGGACAGCGTGGGAGAATCGAAGCTCTGCCCAAGGTACAGCAGAAGAAGAAGAAGGAGAAGAAGAAGGAGAAGAAGAAGAAGAAGAAGAAGAAGAAGAAAAAGAAGAAAAAGAAGAAGAAGGACATCAGGTGTGCGAGCAGGACAGCGTGGGAGAATCCTGCAGCTCTGCCCATGGTACAGCAGAAGAAGAAGAAGGAGAAGAAGAAGGAGAAGAAGAAGAAGAAGAAGAAGAAGAAGAAGAAGAAGAAGAAGAAGAAGAAGGACATCAGGTGTGTGAGCAAGACCATAGACATCGATAGACCCAGCATTCGCGGGTTTGAAACGTGCCGACAGAGCGGCCATCTTGGGTCAGACCAGGCTGCCGTCAGAGTGAATGCGTGCCTGTTGAGGAAAGTGGTGTTTCTCATGTTCAGACCTGCTTAACCCAGTGAATTTTCAGCCGATTTCTAGATAAATGGACTGACTGAAAATGCCATCCTTTTACGGGCTGCACAGGACTATTTGACTGAATTAAAGGATTGCATAACTTTATATATGACATTTTGTTTATGTATTGACAGTGGCAAACCTGCAAAGCATCTCCACTTTTCTTCAAATAGAGGAATATAAACCAGATCTTGCGTGATTATATACATTGTGTGTGTGTGTGTGTGTGTATATGTGTGTGTGTATATATATATATATATATATATATATATATATATATATATATATATATATATATATATATATATATATATATATATATATATATATATATATATATATATATATATATATATATATATATATATATATATATATATATATATATATATATATATATATATATATATATATATATATATATATATATATACACACATACACACACATATATATATAGGGTTTGTGTTCGGTGTGGGAGGGAGAGAGAGAGAAAAATTCATTCCAGGAAGCAACAACCAAAAAAAAGAAGGAGGATGGATTAATAATTATTATATCATTTCATATAAATGTTGTATTAATTTAAAAAAAAAAGTGAGCTTTTCCAAATGCTGAATTTCCCTTCTGGGATGAATAAAGTATTTTTCATATATATATATATATATATATATATATATATATATATTTATATATATATATATATATATATATATATATATATATTGTGTGTGTGTTTTATTCTTTTATCGTGTTATTAAAACACTATAAGCCTGACACAACAATAAAATGTAATTAATTAATAAATCAGTTAATGATCAAGTAATTCATTCACATTTATCAATAATTCATTCATAATGTGTTAATTAATCCATTGATTATTAATTTAATGAGTTATTAGTTAATTTATTAATATTCATTAATAATATTCACTTATTAATTAAGAATGGATGAATTAATCATTCACTCATTTATTCTAAACTTTGTTAAGAATGTACACTGAATACATAGTAATACAAAAGAGTATGGGCATTACAAAGGAAAAGGAAAGAAAAAGGAAAAAAAAAAAAACCGGGAGAAATTTAAAAAAAGATAGACTAAATAAAAAGAAAAAAAAAATTAAAAATTTTTTTTTGTTAAAAGAATGTAAATTTTTTTTAATTTAAAATGTGGGCTCCCATTATTAAGAGGTTATGTGGTACCCAAGGCGCACGATAGAGCCAGAGGGAGGGGGGTAATAGGGGGGAGTCCCCCCCCAAAAGGAGGAGAAGAAGAAGAAGGAGGAGAAGAAGAAGAAGGAGGAGAAGAAGAAGGAGAAGAAGAAGAAGAAGAAGGAGAAGATGGAGAAGGAGAAGAAGGAAGAAGAAGGAGGAGGAGAGAGGAGGAGAAGAAGAAAAAAAGAAGGAGGAGGACAAGAGGAAGGAGAAGTGGAAGGAGGAGGAGAGAGAAAGTAGAAGGAGAAGAAGAAGAAGGAGGAGGAAAAAAGAGGAGGAAGGAGAAGAAGAAGGAGAAGAAGAAGAAGGAGAAGAGGAGAAGAAGGAGAAGAAGAAGGAGAGAGAAGAAGAAGAAGGAGGAAGAAAAGAAAAAGAAGAAGGAGGAGGAGGAGGAGGAGGGAGAAGAGGAAGAAGGAAGAAGAAGAAGAAAAGAAAGAGAAGAGAGAGAGAGGAGTAGGAGAGAGAAGAAGAAGAAGAGAGAGAGAAGAGAAGGAAGAAGGAGGAGGAGAAAAAGAAGAAAGAGAAGAAGAAGAAAGAGAAAAAAGAGAAAGAAGGAGAAGAAGAAGAAAGAGAAGGAGAAGTAGAAGAAGAAGAAGAAAAGAAGGAAAAGAGAGAAGAAGAAGAAGAAGGAGGAGAAAAGAAGAAAGAAGAAAGAAGAAGAAGAAGAAGAAGAAAAAGAAGAAGAAGAAGAAAGAGAAGAAGAAGGAGAAGAAGAAGAAGAAGAAGAAGAAGAAGAAGAAGAAGAAGAAGAAGAAGAAGAAGAAGAGAGGAAGGACAAGGAGAAGGAGAAGAAGGAGAAGAAGAAGGAGAAGAAAAAAAAAAGAGAAGAAGAAAAAGAAGAATAAGAATAAGAAGAAGGAGGAGTAAGAGGACAGAAGGAGATTAAGAAGAAGAAGAAGCAGAAGAAGAGGAAGAAGAAGAAAGAGAACTGAACATTTAGAGCAAACAGTGCTGTGCTGCCTACTCAAAGATTTCTAATCACCTGTTTCTTTCTTTTCAGACCCAAATTGAGGGATAATTGCACCACAGAAGAAAACGAGCAAAAACTTCAGTAGCCAATTCCGTCTAGAGTAGGTTATAAAATGTTATGTTATAGTGCTGTTTCATAAACAATCACTAAATGCAATTTGCAAATATTTTATTTTTTGGAGCAAAGCATGACAAGTATACTCAAACAAAGTGCACATTTCTCTTGAACATTAAGAGAGCTGTACTCTAGAGGATGATGACTGATATCATTCAAACTAAAGGTAGAAAAAAGCTGAGAAGGCAAGTTACCAGTCACTTGCCTTCTTCAGAAGAAGAAAGAAAAAGAAGAAAGAGAAAAAGAAGTAGAAGAAGAAGGAGAAGGAGAAAGAAAAGGAGAAGAAGGAGAAAGAGAAAAAGAAGAAAGAAGTAGAAGAACAAGAAAGAGGAGAAGAAGAAGAAGAAAAGAGAAGAAGGAGGAGGAGAAAAAGAAGAAAGAGGAAAAGAAGAAGAAGAAGAAGAAGAAAGAGGAGAAGAAGAAGAAGAAGAAGAAGAAGAAAAAAGAGAAAAAGAAGTAGAAGAAGAAGAAAGAGAAGGAGAAAAAGAAAAAAAGGAGAAGGAGTAATCGGTATCAGCCTTTAGGAGCTGATTTTTCAAACTTCAAAACGTTCAGCTCGGTCAGCAGATGGCTGCTCCCTTTAAAATTGTTGTTATATGTTATAGATTTCAAATCATTGATCATTTTGTTGATCAGTTTCTGCCATTCAAATCAAAGGAGAGGATTTTCTACCTTTGACATTTCAGCCCTGATGATGTCATAAAGGGACTGTGACATCATTCCAAAGCATTCACACCAGCTGTTTCAGAGGAAAAGCAATGTTCTGTTTTGGAATTGGAGTGAATCAGTGATCAGATTATACTTGTTCTGATTACTTTATGGTTGCAAGTTGTGATTAAATGTTGATGAGTTTATCTGCAGGCGCTAAAACTCAATATTCCTGATTTTCAGACTGGTGCCTGGATTAAAGTTGGTGTTTGATTTCTCTGAGCTGCAGATGAATGTCAGACTGGATGCAGCTTTTCAAAAGCGACTAATTTCCCGATCATGTGAGAAAATACCAGTGAATGCTGCAGCGGAGCAGCTGCTGGGATCTGATCCTGATCCTGACGATGAAGCGCAAACAAGCAGAATCCAGGAGAGACGCACGCCGGACATTCAGACTGCATTCACATCACTCCCCTCACTCCTAAGTCTCACTGTTGCCATGCCAACGCTGATCCGTTCTGCAGCGTTTTATTCTCCGTGTGTGGACAGGAACGGGTTTCAGGTCATGCCTGCTCTCTGAGCTGTGAGATGGAGAAAACCTTGCTACTCCCGTTTACCTCCAAGAGAACCGCTGTAACCTGAACACAGCACACACACGGAGGGAAAAAACGAGCACTGGCAACACACACACGAGCGGGGGGGGGGGGGGGGGCGACACTCCACCAGGATACAGAGGAGTGTGTTTCCTGCAGATCTCCTCACCCTCCTTCCTGCCGAGAAGCCGTCGCTCCTCCACTCAAGCACAACATCAGAAAGCAGATGGAAGAAACCACCACCAAATCTCAGCCAATCAGGACACACTTTCATGGTATTAGTTAGGGATGCACGATATTGGAATTTTGGCTGATATCCGATGTGCCGATATTTTAAAAGTGATGTGTCCGAAAACCGTTATAGATACCATTATTTAAGCTGAAAAAAATTAGCAGTCACTGCAAACAGCAGTTTTGTTATCTGTTTCTGACGCTTTGAAAAATACTGTAGGGTATTTAAAACGCAGTATCACAGATTTCATAACAGAACGATGAAATATTGTGAGATTTCATTAGTAAAATAGATCAATACCGAGTTTTTGAATGTCAATATATCAGCATATAAAAATATCACGAAATTTTCATGAATTCTGACGAGATTTTGTAAGAAAACAATGAAATATCGCAAAATTTCATAAGTAAAATAGATCAATACCGCCTATTTAAATGTCAGTGTGATATCAGCATATTAAAATATTGCGATATTTCAGTGTACCGATACTTTTTCCCACCCCTAGTCTTTAGAAGTTTTAAACTCTGTAAAAAAGAAGTTTTCAAAGAAGTAGTTTGGGGGTTTTTTTTGTTTAGACTTTAGCAACAGCGGGCTGAATGGTAAAATATCGGTTAAATATCGGTGGGGTGGCTGATGTCCAATATTCAGTTTTAAGGCCGATATAGGCCGATACCTATAGGGGGTCAATTAAACCATGCATCCCTAATATACTACTCGCAAAAAGTTAGGGATATTTGGGTTTTTGTATGATGTCAGAATGAACCTAAAATCCACTACAACTTAACAGTTGTAGTGGATTGAATTAGACTTTTCAATAAATATATATATATATATATATATATATCATTTTTTCCCCCCCAGAAATTTCAGGTTGTTGAATATAGTTATTGTCACTAAAATAAGGGAAATTGTGGTGTTTTCAACGTTGCCCCAAAACTAAAATGTGAACCGACACCCGGGTTTGGGGGGAAATGTTTCTACAGTTGTTTGTCATTGTATCTCATCTTATGTTTCTTTTTTTTTTTGTAAGGTGCCCTTGAGTGTCTTGAAAGGAACCCAGAAATAAAATGTATTATTATTATTGTTATAGGGGAACAATGCTGTAAAAAGGCTGAGAACCACTGATCTACAGAAATATCCTTGTTGATGAAACAGACAGTAAAATCAGATCTCAAAGTAGCTTCTACATGAGCAGTGATGATGATGACCAGCACGAACGATCCATCCACAGTTCTGTGTCATCATTCAACACGTCAAGACTCTCACTTCCAAATGAAACTCTGTCCTGTTAAAGCAGGAGATGGTGAAATGAAAAATACTTTATTAATCGCAAAATTGGGACAAAATCAAAACCTGATCAGGACTAACAAGAAATCCCAGCAGAGTTCTCTTACATACAACCGAAAGACGTGATGTTTTTCCAAAATTTTGGAAAAACTGGTATACAAACACATTCTCAGACACTTAAACACATATAAATACTGTACAAACACCAATATGGATTCCGCGAAAATCCCCTAGTTATCACCTTTTACACCTAGTTGACAAGATTTATACTGCTCTAAAGAAGAATGAGTTTGCATGTGGTATTTTTCTGGATCTTTCGAAAAGCATTTGATGTTGTCAGTCATGACATTTTACTATAAAAAATGTATAAATATGGATTTCATGGATACGTTCTGAAGTGGCTCAGTGATTATCTACTGAATAGATGGTGTCTGAGAGGTATATGGGGTACCACAAGGTTCCATTTTAGGCCATTATTGTTTCTTATACATTAATGATCTTGCTGCACTATCAAACACTTCATCTCAAAAAATTATTTGCAGATGATACTAATTTACTTAAAGATTTAAAGAATAAAGATTTTTTTATACTCATGAATGAAGTAAATTATGGTCTTCAAGCATTTTCTAAAATGGTTTAGAACAAACAAATTGGCATTAAATGTGAAAAATCTCATTTGCAGGGGAAATTAATTATAATTTGCATATTGGTGTGATGATGATATCCGATATTAAGTTTCCTCAATATCAGATTCCTGAGGATATTAATTGATGAGAAACTAACCTGGAAAGAGCACATTAGTTTGCAACAGGGTCACAAGATTTCTGTGGATTATTAGACAAATTACTGCTCTAGTACATTCATCTTGTTTTTTAACGTTTTACTATAGTTTGGTATGTCCATATCTCACTTACTGTAATACTGTATGGGCCAGTATATTTTCCCACATATCTTCATAAAATCTTACTGCTGCAAAAGCGTTTTTGTCAGAATGGCGACTTTTTCCAAGTCACGTGCCCCAACTGCTCCACTCTTTTTTAGAAAATCTAATGTACTGGCTATTTTTGATTCAAATATTCTTCAAATATGTACATTTATTTATAAACTGAAGTTCATAAGTACGGACTTGCCACAAAGTTTTCAAACATTTTTCATATGTAATTCTCAGGTCAATCATCACTCAACCAGACAAATGAATAACTTCTACCAATCAGTGTATCATACATCTCCAGGACAATTTTCATCAAAATACAGAGGCAATTATGGAACACAAATTCATATTTATTAACTGTTTTTTTTTCTTTATCTACAGTTAAAATGAAACTCAAGGAAGCTTTGATGTTGAGTTTTGTAGACGCTTATAACTGTGTTATGTTTTTCTGGAATTCTATCATTTTCTCAGTGTTTGAATGTAATTTTAATCAGGCAGATTATATTTTTGTTGATGCTTCACACTGCATTGTTGGTTTTATTACTGTTATTATTTTGGTTTTATTTTCCTAGGTGGGGTTTTTAGGCAAGCCTGTAATGGGTTTCTACCTCTACCTCACCTGCATGTGTGATATATTTGTTTCTTTTATATTTCTGAATTTTTTTTCGAGATGGTTCATCTCAAGGGGTTCATCCTATAAATAAATAAATGTGTAAAACTTTCTTTGTTGATAAATCCAGTGAGGTTAAACTGAAATGAACTGAAGCCAAAATTTCTGATTCCTAAACGAAAACCTGAAGCTTAAAAAGGACCACTCCAGCTGCTCAGATGTCTGAAACCATCGTTTTTGTAAGAAACAGCTGAACTTCCCCACATCTCACCCGTATTTAAACGCAGCTTCCCTTTCCAAGGTCAAACGTTCAGTCCAAAAAGTTTACGGTTCCACCCAAACACATCATTTATTTGGCTTCGATTCGACTCTCAGTTGATTCCTTGACTTTCCAAACAGCTCGCAGGAATCTGAAGCAGCCATTAGTTTCACAGTTACAGCGCTGATCAATAACGGTTTAATGGTGGGACTCCCAGACCTGGACCAGCACCAGCATCTCATTGACTTTTCTTGGGCTTGAGGTCAGAAAATGGAGCAAATTTATGGGCAGTGTTGAGTGTGAAATATCTTCCTGTCAGACACTCAGACAAACTTATTAACCGAAGTTAAACTACAGCCTCCTTGTTGGAGGAAATCCTTCTTCAGGTAGATATCAGAGAAATCTGCTGATGCTGATGTTGCAGCAGATAGAACCACTTAAACTGAACAGTCTGGTGAGATAAACCGACATCTGATCTGCTCTGAAAAAAATTGTTAAAACTGATTTTTTATAAAACCTTTTACATATGTATTGTTGTATTGTTTAAAAGAGAGAGAGAGAGAGAGAGAGAGAGAGAGAGAGAGAGAGAGAGAGAAATTACAACTTTGAATTTTCCCTTCTGGGATAAATAAATATTATTTTAAATAAATAAATAATAAAATATTAAATAAATTAAATAAATAATATTTTTCATTTAATTTAATTTAAATAAAAATATTTATATTTATTCATATAAATATATATGATATTTACATAAATATTATTTAAATTTATTTAATTATTTACATTATTTATGTAAAATTTAGTCTGTCAGCCTACATCAGTACACTCGAAATTTGCTTTTCTTTTGAAAAAGCTTGTGTGAATGCTGCAAAATAAATAAATAAAATGATCAATAACTTGAAATCTATTTCAGAGATCAAAAGTTTGAATCGCAGCAGTCATTTCCTGACCAAGCTGAATGTTTTGAAGTATGCTGAAGTTACCGCGCACCCAAAAAGGGAAATAATAAGTAGAAAAGGGAAGGGGGGGGGGGGGGGCGCGCAGAATACTATAAACCAAAAAGCTTTCAATCTTTTTACACTTTTTTTCTTCGAGTCAGCCAAGAATTTTATCGCGTCACATTTTTTCGTGCCAGTTTGAGATTATTGCTCCATCACGTAAACTCTGCTAACCTGCCGTGTGTACAGCCCAGCCATCAACTACGTCTTCCAGAGGAATTCAGAGAACGTGTCCTTCTGGAAAAGATCTGAATCCACAACCCGGACCTGCAGTCCATCTGAGGAAACTCTTCACTTCTGCAAACTGTCAGAGCGAGCGGTGAAGTGCAGATGTGTGTGTAGCCTGAACAGCGATGCCACACCCAGCCAGCAACCCACTGAGGAAATCTCCCTTCCAGAACAAACCAGCCCCTACGCAGATATCACACACTGGAAACGCTCACATCTAGAATTGATCCCTGTTAGATGAATGTCTGTGATTACAGCAGCAAAGGTCCCAGTGAGGTAATAAAACAACCGTGCAGCTATACTGTACATATACGTCAGAGGTTACGCTAGACTTTTTCATTGTCCATCATTTTGACTGACAGGGTCGTAAAAATCCAGTCATAATCTATTTCTTACCCGTCACTTTAATCAAGATATATACATATAATAATGACATATTCGGTAGCATTTTTCCATTAAATGCTTGGTTGCTTAGTTGGTGCCGAAGACTGATTACTTTTTTGTCCCTCATCTGCATCAGTCTTCCTATTTTCGTCTTTTTTGTCAACACTATCTTCATTATTGGGCTTTTTGAAGAAGCTTCGGACACTCAGCTGCTGTGACATTTTTCCGAGTGAAACCAACAGGCCATGCATCAAGAGAGACAATATGCTAACTCGCCATCTAGTGGTCAGGAGTGTAAATTGCAATCAGTCAAAATGACTGACGGCCTTCAGATTTTTCTGTCACCGTTTAAAAAAAAAAACGGTCAATGACGGAAAATATTCGGTTAACGCGACCCCTGATATACGTATATACACGCAACGTGGAAACCAAAGCAGTTCAAACACCAGATCTGATTGTAGTGGAACTCAGATCCAACAAAGAGCTCATCGTCAGAAGTTGACAAATTCATTAAAAACTCTGTATTGTTCAATATTTCATACAAACCTGTACGGTTCGATTCGATACGATTGCGTGTATTGCTGCACCCCTAATATATCTGTAAGGGATAATGCCCGACGAGGTGTCCATTATCAGAAATGAATGGACTTCGTGGAGGATGGTTGCGCGAAGTCCATTCATTTCTGATAACTGACAACCTCAGAGGGCATTATCCTGCTTATACCATGGTCACTTACGAAAGAAATCAATTATTAATATGTTAAAGTTGTTTTCACTGTTAAGGTCGTAAGTTCTGTTGCCATGGTTACCAACTAGTGTTTGAGTCAGCACATTGATTTAAAACAATCGTTCTGTTTGTTCGGAACTTCTTTTCTAGGTGTCCTATATCACTTTTTAACGGACACCCTGCAGCCAATCAGAATCCAGTATTTGATATTGTTACAAGTGCACTGTTCCCTTTTTATTTATTCATTTGATGCGCTTTGTTTCTTTTTTATCTTGAAAGAGTTTTTTAAAATTAAATTTCATTGTGTCTTTCAATATATTAATTTTGGGGTCAAATGCAGTATCGGCCTCAAATATCAGCAGGTTGTATCGGCTGAGGCTGACAAGAAAATATTGGTATCCTTATTAGCCCCCAAAAATCTGTATCGGTCGATCCCTAGTGATTGGTGGGACATTCGAGGTGGGCGGGGTTAACACAGGTGCTATTTACATAAAAGGAGTTTTCGGACTGTAGGAACCTTTTGGAGTTCCTAGAACCGTTTTAGCTCCTACTCCGAGGCAGGGTCTTTTCAGGGTTCCACAGGAACTGAAATACGTAGGTGTTTGGTGATTGGTAGAACTGGCAAGCCCCGCCCCTTGCGTGAGCTCTGCTTCTTCCAGCCCCGCCATATTTAAAAAGTCTCACAGCTGTTTAACTGTTTACTGAGATCGTAAAAACAATAAGAACTAGAACTGCACGCAGTTATCACGGGTTCCAAGCCCATCCATGCACCGCCTTCCCTGGCCCCGCCTTCTCTGGTCCTGCCTCACCTTGTCCCGCCTCCCGTAATTTAACATAGAATGTCATTTATAGCCCTCTATGAACAAAGGTGATCTAGTGATGTGCATGACAACCTGTTGTCTTCAGTTATGTTATAGGCAGCAGCCCACTTGAGTTTTCACAGTACTCCCTCTTTACAGTTAATGTCTTAAAATATAACCAATACTCATATAGCTGTTTCATGATCAAGTGGTTAAAAAGCAGTGTTTGGTCTCCCCTGTGCAATAGTACCTTGATTTCCCCAATTGCAATATCTCTGTGAAAAAAGCTTTAACTGGGATTTTCAACTTGTACTCATCTGACCTTTAAAATTTCAACTGGATGGGGTAGCTGGTGTCTAAAATAAGAAGTGTAAGGGGATTAGAAGCAGCATATGGTCTCCCCTGTGAAACAGTAGCTTAATTTCCCCAATTGCAATATCTGCATGAGAAAAGCTTAAACTGGGATTTTCAACTTTTACTAAACGCCCCTGCGTGAGATGAGCACCTGGGATTAGAAAATCGTTAATAAAACATGCCCATGTCATCCAATCGCAACCATATTATTGGAATATACTCAAAGAGGGGCTATCTACGTACCTTGGGAGTGGCGTCCATATTGGATCAGCGGTTTTCCAAATATAAAAAATTCAGGATTATAGCACCCCCTACATTTGGACATTTTTTTCCTTCGGTATATCTGTATAAAATCAAGTTCCCCTCGTGGTTTCCAAATATGATGCAATTATCTGTTGTTGTTTCTGAGATATGGCCTTTTAAGTTTTTAGCTAGTTTTTCAAAAATGTTTGCTCATGCATAACTTTGCAACGGAGCGACCAATCAAAAATCGCTCCGACTAGTTGTTTTCACTATGTCCTTAGTTTATGTGGTGCAATTTTCAGCCCTACTCAGCATGAAAACCTGTTGTCTTTAATTTTGGTACAGCATGAAGTTTGTGTGTTTGGGTAATGTTGAGTGAGTTTTGAGGAAAATGTCTAACACCTGCAGAATTGTGGTTCTCGAGGACCAGCACTGGACACCCCTGTTGTAGACCAACATTCACAGAAAACTAATAGCCACCAACCACTCCAGATCCTCTCTGTTCTCAAACTTCACCACA
This sequence comes from Atherinomorus stipes, assembly GCA_023101725.1. Lineage (NCBI taxonomy): Eukaryota > Metazoa > Chordata > Actinopteri > Atheriniformes > Atherinidae > Atherinomorus > Atherinomorus stipes. Next base: position 308,381 of record JALJCO010012723.1, read on the forward strand.
AGCCTTACAATACAATAGGACTTCTGTTTTAACAGATGTTCTTACACATTCGCACATGCACACACATCTGTGGCGATATGTTTGCTCCAGCAGGACTGACCACATACTTCAGTTAGAATAATCAATGTGTTATCCATGTAAAAATGAAGACAAACACACTACAAATCCCGCGGTGAACATCAGACATCAATATTTAATCATCCAGCTGGACGTCCGTGCGTCTGGCCTGCCAACCACGACCAGGATCTTCTCCTCCTGTTCTTTCACTGTTCTCAGTGTCTGAAGATCTGCCATTGCGCACCTCATTCACACACTCCCCAGCTGCATGCATGTTAGTGGCTCATCCCGATTGAAGGTTTATGTGCCCCTGGAAAACTGACAAGTTACATTTGACTTGCAAGGAAAAAAACATGTGTAACACCGTACCTGGTGACTCTAAGACAGATGTGTTGTCTAATTAGTAACTGGATGCTTCCAAGAGTTTGTAGCTTGATGGAGAAAAAAGTAAAACAATGTGATGTGATCTGAGAAGTTTCAGACCATCTGAACTGGGCTTGGAAGGTGTCACGATCCTGCCTTCTCCCACTGCAAGATGGGCTTGTGGCTCTGAGGATCACAATTTTTATTTCCATTCGGGTATCGTTACAGCCCTATATATAAATGATCAATGACATAACCATGTAAAAATGAAGACAAACAGGACAGATGCAGACGTGAACTTTAGACAACATTGATATTTTGCAGGATTAAAAATCTTTGCCAAACTGCTTGGAAAATAGAAGTTTACCAATTCATTATTAAATCCATCACAATGGTGCACGACCCGAATCAATAACTATTCTGAAATGTCCAAAAGCAATAATTTCCATATTAATTTAATGACCAAACACAGCTAAAAGTATAGCAATAGAATCTGTGGCTGCCGCCCGGAACCTCAGTGGACGGACCGCCCACTGAGGTTCCAGGTGCAGTTCAACAAAAGGTAAACAAGGGAAAGCTGGTAATTTAGCTTTTATAATAGCTTTGAATAAAAGAGATGGAAACCGAAATACAGCTGCAAACTGTCAGTGCAATCTGCACCACTTTAGTGAACGAACCCTGTTCCGTCCACTAAAATGTCCGGACGTACTTCAAGAAACGTAAACAAGATGTTAGTAGGGCATCTTTCTAACAGGGGGGGCTGTTCTGTTACGTGATACAAATGACCATGATGAGGGAAAGCTGGTAAGCAGCTTTATAACAGCTTTGAATAAAAGAGATGAGAAACCTCAGTTTTGTATCAGATCTGCTGCGGCATAAATGTCTCTGTCGCAACGATTGCGTCACACGTGGTTCCTAACGAGGTCCTCCCTCATGTGCGAATGCACGCTGAAGGCGAGTTCCTATAACTAAACTCCAGACAGAGAGGTTCTAGGAACTACGATCCTAGAACCTCTCTGTCTGAATGCGCCTAAACTTTTCTTCTTCTTCTTGTAGGTGGAGTTTCTGCGACTCCTCCTGCAGCAACTCCTCCTGCTGGGACTCCTCCTGCAGCAACTCCTTCTGCTGCGACTGCTCCTGCTGTGACTCCTCCTGCAGCAACTCCTCCTGCTGCAACTCCTCCTGCTGTGACTCCTCTGCAGCAACTCCTCCTGCTGCGACTGCTCCTGCTGCGACTCCTCCTGCTGTGACTCCTCCTGCTGCGACTGCTCCTGCTGGGACTCCTCTGCTGGGACTCCTCTGCAGCAACTCCTCCTGCTGCGACTGCTCCTGCTGTGACTCCTCCTGCTGCAACTCCTCCTGCTGCGACTGCTCCTGCTGGGACTCCTCCTGCTGGGACTCCTCTGCAGCAACTCCTCCTGCTGCGACTGCTCCTGCTGTAACTCCTCCTGCTGCGACTCCTCCTGCTTTGACTCCTCTGCTGCGACTCCTCCTGCTGCAACTCCTCTTGCTGCGACTCCTCCTGCCGTGACTCCTCCTGCTGCCACTCCTCCTGCTGCGACTGCCCTGCTGCGACTCCTCCTGCTGTGACTCCTCCTGCTCCAACTCCTCCTGCTGCAACTCCTCCTGCTGCGACTCCTCTGCTGCGACTCCTCCTGCTGTGACTGATTCTGCCGTGACTCCTCCTGCTGCGACTCCTCCTGCTGGGACTCCTCCTGCTGTGACTGATTCTGCCGTGACTCCTCCTGCTGCGATTCCTCCTGCTGTGACTCCTCCTGCTGCGACTCCTCCTGCTGTTAGTCCTCCTGCTGGGACTCCTCCTGCTGCGACTCCTCCTGCTGTGACTCCTCTGCTGCGACTCCTCTGCTGGGACTCCTCCTGCTGGGACTCCTCCTGCTGGGACTCCTCTGCTGGGACTCCTCCTGCTGGGACTCCTCCTACTGCAACTCCTCTTGCTGCGACTCCTCCTGCTTTGACTCCTCCTGCTGTTAGTACTTCTCTCACTGCGACTCCTCCTGCTGCGACTCTTCCAGCTGCCACTTCTCCTGCTGTGACTCCTCCTGCTGCGACTCCTCCCGCTGCGACTCCTCCTGCTGCAAGCCTCCTGCTGTGGCTCCTCCTGCTGGAACTCCTCCTGCTGTGACTCCTCCTGCTGGAACTCCTCCTGCTGTGACTCCTCCTGCTGTTAGTCCTTCTCTCACTGCGACTCCTCCTGCTGCGACTCTTCCAGCTGCCACTCCTCCTACTGTGACTCCTTCTGCTGTGTGTCTCCTGCTGCGACTCCTCCTGCTGTGACTCCTCCTGCTGGAACTCCTCCTGCTGTGACTCCTCCTGCTGTTAGTCCTCTCGCTGCGACTCCTTCTGCTGTGACTCCTCCTGCTGCGACTCCTCCTGCTGTGACTCCTCCTGCTGCGACTCCTCTGCTGTGACTCCTCCTGCTGTGACTCCTCTGCTGTGACTCCTCCTGCTGGGACTCCTCCTGCTGGGACTCCTCCTGCTGGGACTCCTCCTGCTGTGACTCCTCCTGCTGCAGGCTGTCCTGGTTTCTGGGCGGCAGCAGAACAGCTTCTCTCGTGTTACTCTAACAGTTTACTTTGTGGCGTTCCCTGTGACTGCTCCTGCTGGGACTCCTCCTGCTGTTAGTCCTCTGCTGTGACTCCTCCTGCTGTGACTCCTCCTACTGTTAGTCCTCTGCTGTGACTCCTCCTGCTGTTAGTCCTCTGCTGTGACTCCTCCTGCTGTGACTCCTCCTGCTGTTAGTCCTCCTGCTGGGACTCCTCCTGCTGTGACTCCTCCTGCTGTGACTCCTCTGCTGTGACTCCTCCTGCTGTTAGTCCTCCTGCTGTTAGTCCTCCTGCTGGGACTCCTCCTGCTGTGACTCCTCCTGCTGTGACTCCTCTGCTGTGACTCCTCCTGCTGTTAGTCCTCCTGCTGTGACTCCTCCTGCTGTTAGTCCTCCTGCTGGGACTCCTCCTGCTGTTAGTCCTCCTGCTGTGACTCCTCCTGCTGTGACTCCTCCTGCTGTGACTCCTCCTGCTGTTAGTCCTTCTCCAGTTGCGACTCCTCCTGCTGTTAGTCCTTCTCCAGTTGCGACTCCTCCTGCTGTGACTCTTCCTGCTGCGACTCCTCTTCTACGACTCCTCCTGCTGGGACTCCTCCTGCTGGGACTCCTCCTGCTGCGACTCCTCCTGCTGTGACTCCTCCTGCTGGGACTCCTCCTGCTGCGACTCCTCTGCTGGGACTCCTCCTGCTGGGACTCCTCCTGCTGAGACTCCTCCTGCTGCAGGCTGTCCTGGTTTCTGGGCGGCAGCAGAACAGCTTCTCTGGTGTTACTCTAACAGTTTACTTTGTGGCGTTCCCTGTGACTCCTCCTGCTGGGACTCCTCTGCTGTGACTCCTCCTGCTGTGACTCCTCCTGCTGAGACTCCTCCTGCTGCAGGCTGTCCTGGTTTCTGGGCGGCAGCAGAACAGCTTCTCTGGTGTTACTCTAACAGTTTACTTTGTGGCGTTCCCAGAGCGCGGAGCGCTGCCAAGCTAAAACACACACACACCCTGAGATGATGCAGGAAACTGTCAGAGAAATCCTCCACGGCCGGACACCAGCCGCGCCCCTCCTCTTTTCAGTTTCTCTTTTATTCCTCCGTCCTCCTCCCTTCATCTTTTATTCATTTGTCTCTGTTAGCAGAGCGAGGCGCTCTGATTAGCTCTCCACCTCTTTCATCTCTGAGCTGCAGGCTGAAGGACAGCGAGCCGGCCCTGCAGGTCAGCTGCAGGTCAGAGTCTGACCTTTGACCCCAAATGCAGATTCCAGTCGGACCGGCTCGTTTTTCTCTGACATTTAAACCCTAAACAAAAGTTCGAGGAGTAAATAAGTGAACTGAAGTTTGGAGGAGCTTTTGCGAATGAAAAGACCAGAAGTGAAGATGGTGAACGAACCAGACAGAGCGCGTCATTTTTAATCATGTGGGACGAGGATGTGGAGGAAGAGCTGAAGAAATGGAAAATAAAGCTTCTATTTAAATTCCCACTGCTTCTCCAGCTGCATGAACGCTGTCCAGCATCACACACTCGTTTTACTGCCCAGCATCACACACTCGTTTTACTGCCCAGCATCACACACTCGTTTTACTGCCCAGCATCACACACTCGTTTTCCTGTCCAGCATCACACACTCGTTTTCCTGTCCAGCATCACACACTCGTTTTCCTGTCCAGCATCACACACTCGTTTTCCTGTCCAGCTTCACACACTCGTTTTCCTGTCCAGCATCACACACTCGTTTTCCTGTCCAGCATCACACACTCGTTTTCCTGTCCAGCATCTCGTTTTCCTGTCCAGCATCACACACTCGTTTTCCTGTCCAGCATCTCGTTTTCCTGTCCAGCATCACACACTCGTTTTCCTGTCCAGCATCTCGTTTTCCTGTCCAGCATCACACACTCGTTTTCCTGTCCAGCATCTCGTTTTCCTGTCCAGCATCACACACTCGTTTTCCTGTCCAGCATCTCGTTTTCCTGTCCAGCATCACACACTCGTTTTCCTGTCCAGCATCACACACTCGTTTTACTGTCCAGCATCACACACTCGTTTTCCTGTCCAGCATCACAAACTCGTTTTCCTGTCCAGCATCACACACTCGTTTTACTGTCCAGCATTACACACCCGTTTTCCTGTCCAGCATCCCAAACTCGTTTTCCTGTCCAGCATCACACACTCGTTTTCCTGTCCATTATCACACACTCGTTTTCCTGTCCAGCATCACACACTCGTTTTCTTGTTCAGCATTCAGACATTTGTTTTCCTGTTTCTCTTCATTACTGTTTGTCATTATTATTCTTCTGTCGTTTTTCAGCGCTCGATAACTTCAGCATACTTCAACCGATTTCAGCCGTTCAAACTTCAAAATGTTCAGCTCGTTCAGGAGATGAATGCACTAATTCAAATTTTCTGTATCTGTTACAGATTTAAAGGTATTGATCATTTATTGACCATTTAAAACAATAGAGAGAATTTTCAGCCTTTGATATTGTTGCTAAGCAACGTGGACTATGGCATCTTTCCACTGCTTAACCACAATACCAAAGCCCTTTCAGCATTACAGTTCAGTGTCTTTAGCATTATACGTAGCATTTACATTAGTTGTTACACAGTCACGACATTTTCTATATTGGTTTGTTATTTCATTGTTATTTCAACACTATTTTTTGATAGTTTGAAGGCGGTCCGCTGATCTGCCATATTCACTTATCCACTAGTTCAATGGAGCTTCACTGTGATGCACGGGTCACATGTTGTCATCATATTACATTTTCTACCTTTATCAAAAATGTATAATATGAACAATACAATATGGCACACCGTTATTCAGAGACTATTTGGTAAATCCACTATGATTTATGATAACACCATTATTTATTTATCCCATCTTCATCATAAAAACATCACTATCACTACTATGTTGCTAAAAGACCTCTATTTAGACCTGGACATGATGATGAAGACGCTTCCTGTCCAACTTTCCACCAATCAGAGAGCTTAAATTGACGGTAACGTCCAATCAGGAGCAGCCAAAGATCAACAAGTGAGCAGAAAGTTCTATGTGTGTCGGAAAAGAAGGAAAATAATGGTCCTCTATGTCTGCAATAAAGAAAGAAGAGCTTTCGGATGCAGCTGACGTGGAGTTGGTTTGTGAGGATAGAAGGTGAAAAGTAGCAGAAATAACTGGAAATGAGGAAACATGGAAATAGTTTCTGTCGTGTGTTTGAGAAAATCTGAATCCGATATGTTGCACAGGCCTGATCACCACCTGCATCAGCGCAGACACAAACTCCTACACATTCACACGGAGAAAACGCCGAGCTCGGCAAAACAAAGACAGCTGATAAACAGGAGGACAGCCGTCTGGGAGCTGGACCAGATCCAGATCTGCATCCTCAGGACTGCAGCTGGATTCATGTTCCGTAAACACACACCGAGGTGGTTTAGATGAAGATGACATCACAGACCTCCAGGACTCAGCGAGGATGAGTGCTCACATGGAGGGCTGCTGGAGGCCCCACGGAGCGAGGAAACATCCCACAGCAGAGATGCCTTCAGGGACCTGAGACCCGAGAGGACAGCTGGCCTCCCACAGAGCAGGAAGAAGCTGGCTTTCATGTTTACTGACCTGATGTCCATCTGCTGCTCTTTGTTTACACATAAACTAACAAATACATGCTGAGTCATGGTTTTCTGGAGGTTATCGTCAAAAACCTCTAAGACGTGGCTGGAGACAATAATCTGTGGAGTTGTCTCAGCCAAATGAGGGGACACTACAAACTAGGTGGGACAGGGTCCTTTTGTTTCCCCTCACATTAGTATTATACAGTCGTCTTCAAAATTATTCACACCCTCCAATTACAGAAAAGGATAATTCACAATAGAAATTCACATAACGTGAAACTGAAAAATAATAATAAATGAAAATTTACTAAATTATAATTTAGTGAAATAAAATATTATTTTTGAATTGTGGTTGGAAATGATCATTTAAAAAAAAAATAAAAATGAAGCTGTCCAAGACACTGGACATTCTGCAGTGGTGATATCGGCCAACACACCTGATGAATAGCATGTGTTTTTTGCTGGTATCAGTATCAAATATCAGCCTAGAATATTGGCCGAACGATGTATCGGTCTATCCTTACATGTGACCGACACACGCATATGCCAGATAGCGGACATGTCTGGGCCTAACCCGGGCTACTTTTTGGCACTAATGGCTCAGTTACGGCTCCGGCAATGTGGACCAGATGTTCGTGGATGCGCGTGTCAGGAAGTGCATTGTGGGTCACGTGTTGTCCAGAACACTACGTAATTGTCTTACCACCACCACAGCCATGCAGCTGGAATATGAGATTTTAATAACATACTGGAATCAGTACTCGATATCGGCCGATACCCACAACACAAGTATCGGAATTGGTATCGGGAGGAAAAAATGCTATCAGAATATCTCTAGTCCAATTGTTAGTACTTGGCTTTGACATGGACTACAACCAGAGCTCGGTGGGTCAGAAGTGGTCCAAAGATGAGAAACTGGCCTGGGGAATGTCAATCTAAGCTCTCTGATTGGTGGAATGTTTGACAGGATGTGTCTTCATCATCACTTCCAGGTCTAAATAGAGGTTTCTTAGCAACATAGTAGTGATAGTTCGGGTTGGGCATTGATGGGAATCGGGACTAACTCTCCGACTCTCCCAGTATCGTTCAAATTTTTAAATCACGATTCCTATTTTCGATCTCCAGTCCGCCAAACACCATAGAATCCGGTACTTTGTTAGTACCAAGTTTCTGGTACACCCGATAACGCTGACGCTCGTGGCAGAACTCGGCTTCTTTTTCGCTAATGTTTAGCGAGTTTTCAGGCCCTCTGATAACTTTCTTTTAATAAAACCGCTAGCAACAAGTCTAGTGACACTTTCTGGTCTCATTGGAGACTTTTGAGATCAGCGTGAAAGAACGTTTAGTTTACTGTGCGCTGCCGCGGCCCCTCCCCCTCCACAGGCCCCTCCCCCGTCTCATAACACACTAGAAGCTGCAGGAAGCGTCAGACACAGCAAGATATTCACCTCTGCTCCATCAACCCGACTGAAAAGAGACTAAAAACTGGCAGTGATTGTTGGATATTAGTTCTGCTTAGTAAAGAATGTGGACAGAAACATTTAATTTAAACTACTGTAACATGACATGAAGTCTTAATTAGAAAACAGACAGTTTAACAGTTAGTTAAAGTTATTAAAATGGTGAACTTTAACCAGGTCTATTCAAATTTGGCCAGGGATAATTTTGTTTCTTTTTCTCCTTTTTTGTTTTTTTTTAGTTGTAATGCAAATAAATGCCTTTGGTAAGAACATGAATAGAGCTGGATGAGGCTTTTCTGGTTAAATGATTAAAAAAAAACAACCTACAACCAAGAAGCACAACTGTGGGGATTAGAGACACTTAGGTCAACGATAAAACCCCGACAGAACTGGTTAAATCTGGTTTGTTTTGCTCGTGTGCATGACCAGACTGGAAGCTGTAGTTCCACATGGCGGATGATGTTAGTTCTCCATCATCTGATGGACGGGAAGTAAAGATGAAAGTTCAGGAGTTCAGGAAGCTTTCTATCAGTCCAATCACTGAGCCTCGGTGTGACAGCATCTACAGTCACATCTTTACTGCGCGAGGAACATCCTCAGATGAAGGAACAGGAAAGTAGGCTGAAGAAAAACAACATGTGATGACATTAGATCTGGAAGATCTCCGAACAAACAAGCCAAACTAATTTCCAGGAATGTGAGCTGCGATCTGCAGCGGAGCGTGGAGAGGGAAGCAGAGTCCAGGAGGCCTGCCGAGTTCACCGCTTTACATCAGGTTTCCTCACACATGACCGTGACATTCACTCTACTTCACCACCTCCTACCATCCCTGAGACTTGGACTACTTCACTCAGTCCTTGATAAACGGGGCGGCTATCCTCTGGTTACCTCCACCAGAGAGGTCATGTTTTTGGAAACGTTGGTTTGTCTGTCTGTCTGTCAGCAGCTTTACAGAAAAAGTTCTGGACGGATTGACCTGAAATATTCGCCAGCCTTGAGCCTCAGCTAAAGGATGAACCCATTACATTTTGGTGGTGATCCGGATCACGTTCTGGATCCAGGAATGTTTTGAAGGATTCTTTGTCATTATGAGATCGGCCACATTTTGGAATTTTTGCATACAACTCCGTACAAATGACCCGAGTGTTTGGTAAAAAAAAATGGCATAAAGGATCCCAATGAGTTCTAGAATGTTTCCAAAGTTGATCCGGATTCAGAGAAAATTCCGGATACCATGATCCAGAACACACAAAGATAAGGGAGTCGAGCTGCTTGGCAGAGGTCTGCGCTCTCCGAGTGCTCTTCTAGTTTTCTATGAACTTTTAATTCTAAAAATGAATCTCATTGATTACTGGTTTTGTAATTAATCTTGACTAATCACATTTAAATCCACAACACTAATGCCCCACAAAACAAACATTCTTTACTTCTTTTATTGAAATGGATTTCAGCGTAGACCTGAATCACTGACTTAAGCCCCGTTTCCACCAGCGGGTCTGGGTCGGGTTGGACCGGATCGGTCCACGTTTTTTTGCGTCTCCACTGATAAAAACTGGGACGGGTACCCTTATATCCGACCCAACCCACTTTTTTGGCACCCTTCGGTAGGGGTACTGATCTAACCGATCCGGACCAAAGAGGTGGAGCTAACACAAAGCAATACATTGATTTGTTGAAAAATCTCACTTCCCGCATGACCAAGCATAAAAACAAAGCTGGGGTGACTCCTTTTTGTTTCTGTCACGTGTGGCGCGGTGTTTTGGTTAAACAGCGTTGCACAGCGATGATGTCACGCGATCACGTAGCAGCGCTGTCCAGCGCCTCCAGAATAAGGGTACAGGTTGCTGTGGGGACGCAGCGTGAAATCAACACATCCGTACCAAAACCCACCCGATCCGGCCTGGCCCGACCTGACCCGACCAGACCCGCGGGTGGAAACGGGGCTATAGTAAACTCCAGCTCTGTTCACATCTGGAATGGGGGAGTAGGCAGCCTAGTGGCAATGTCACGGGATTTGACGGGGAGGACCCGGGTTTGAGTCCCTGTCACGCCACTCAGGTGAACCACTGTGGACCACTGAGCATGGTCCTTAACCCCCACCAACCGCTCCCCGGGCGCCCTAAGTAGCAGCCCACTGCTCTCTGATAGTTAAAGAGAAGGGGTGAAATGCACCTCTTTTAGAGCCCACTCTTTAGTTATTTTCAAGTTATTTTCCGGGACATTTTCAGGACTTTTCCAGGTGCTACAGTATGAGTCAAGTTATCACAACATAGACAAATAAATTCCATCCCAAGCTTTTGGAGAAGTGTTCTACAGTTGTAGCTTATATTTTTCATAGCGATGAAGCAGAGACGAAGCAGAGACGAAGCAGAGACGAAGCAGAGACGAAGCAGAGATGAAGCAGAGACGAAGCAGAGACGAAGCAGAGACGAAGCAGAGACGAAGCAGAGACGAAGCAGAGATGAAGCAGAGACGAAGCGGAGATGAAGCAGAGACGGAGCGGAGATGAAGCAGAGACAAAGCAGAGACAAAGCAGAGACGAAGCGGAGACGAAGCAGAGACAAAGCAGAGACAAAGCAGAGACGAAGCAGAGACGAAGCAGAGACAAAGCAGAGATGAAGCAGAGACGAAGCGGAGACGAAGCGGAGACGAAGCGGTGACGAAGCAGACAGCCAACAATGGAGACATTGGATGATACTGAGGTGTTTCTGCTGTTGCTGTTTTCTCTGTGGCTTGTAGTCACCAAAAACAGAGCCAGATATTTTTAGAAGAGGCGAAACAGGTATGATACATGTGACAACAATTTCCTTTGACCAATCAGTGGAAAGCTGTCAGGTGCGTCACGTTTTGTGGAGGTTCAGCACGGTTAGAGCTAGCTCTGAAACGGGTGCGGAAAATCGTAACTGGTTTTTCCCACAGGAAAGACAAATAAAGCGTGCTGTGCCGTGTGGAAAGGTTATGAAAATGGGCAGTGGAAAGGGCCCATAAGAGGAGACGAAGCACCGACGAAGCAAAGACGAAGAAGAGACGAAGCACCGACGAAGCGCTGACAAAGCCGAGATAAAACAGAGATGAAGCAGAGTTGAAGCGCCGACGAAGCACCAATGAAGCAGAAAGAAAGCACCAACGAAGCACCGATAAAGCGGTGACAAAGCAGAGACGAAGCGCCGATGATGCGCAGACGAAGGAACTGAACAAATGCTGGGAACTGGGACTGGAGCTGGTTCTGGAACTGGACTGATTCTGGGAACTGGGACTGGAGCTGGTTCTGGAACTGGACTGATGCTGGGAACTGGGACTGGAGCTGGTTCTGGAACTGGACTGATGCTGGGAACTGGGACTGGAGCTGGTTCTGGAACTGGACTGATGCTGGGAACTGGGACTGGAGCTGGTTCTGGAACTGGACTGATGCTGGGAACTGGGACTGGAGCTGGGACTGGAACTGGACTGATGCTGGGAACTGAGACTGGAGCTGGTTCTGGAACTGGACTGATGCTGGGAACTGGGACTGGAGCTGGTTCTGGAACTGGACTGATGCTGGGAACTGGGACTGGAGCTGGTTCTGGAACTGGACTGATGCTGGGAACTGGGACTGGAGCTGGTTCTGGAACTGGACTGATGCTGGGAACTGGGACTGGAGCTGGGACTGGAACTGGACTGATGCTGGGAACTGGGACTGGAGCTGGGTCTGGAACTGGACTGATGCTGGGAACTGGGACTGGAGCTGGTTCTGGAACTGGACTGATGCTGGGAACTGGGACTGGAGCTGGGACTGGAACTGGACTAATGCTGGGAACTGGGACTGGAGCTGGTTCTGGAACTGGACTGATGCTGGGAACTGGGACTGGAGCTGGGACTGGAACTGGACTGATGCTGGGAACTGGGACTGGAGCTGGGACTGGAACTGGACTAATGCTGGGAACTGGGACTGGAGCTGGTTCTGGAACTGGACTGATGCTGGGAACTGAGACTGGAGCTGGGACTGGAACTGGACTGATGCTGGGAACTGAGACTGGAGCTGGGACTGGAACTGGACTGATGCTGGGAACTGGGACTGGAGCTGGGACTGGAACTGGACTGATGCTGGGAACTGAAACTGGAGCTGGGACTGGAACTGGACTGATGCTGGGAACTGGGACTGGAGCTGGGACTGGAACTGGACTGATGCTGGGAACTGGGACTGGAGCTGGGACTGGAACTGGACTGATGCTCCCTGCAGTGTGTGTGGAGGAACGGGGGAGGGGCCTTTGGCTTTTAGTTGGGGAGTAAACAACATGTTCGTTGACGTCTGTTTCTAAAAGTCTTAAGTAACAGCAGAAAATGTTGCTAGAAAACTCGCTGATACGCACCGACTTCTGACGTGTCCGTCAGTGTTATCGTGTACCAGGAAATCAGCAAACACTGCTTTGCTTCTCATGCAAACTGCCATTAAATTTGTTAATTTGTTGCCATTAATTACTGGTAATTAGCATGTAGTACTCCACGCAGTACTACACTCTTTATTCACTTCGTCAGCACATTTCAGAAGCTGAAGCTTTCTATGAAAGCGGTTATAACTTCAGCTGTGAGGTCTGATCTGAACCTAAACCAGAAACATGTGACAGTCTGAAAACAACCAGGCCTCCTCCAACACCAGACTCCCCCTTCTCCTCCTCCTCCTCCTCATGTTGTTTCATCACAGCAAACCCGCCCCAGACTCGTTTACATCAGCTCTGAAGAGATAAACTCATTTCAAACAGACAGCTGGAGCTGTGACAGAAGAAACTGGGCCCCCACCCTGCAGGCTCCGCCCACTCCCTGACCTCCTGTCACAGGGAGCTGCAGGGCGGCTTCTCGGCAGCAGGCTGACAGGAAAGTGAGCGCGCAAGAATCTGGGAGGAATCCCAGGAATCTGAAGAAGTGGTGATGCTGCAGTGCCCTTCAGGAGGAATGTGGGTCGGCTGCTTCCCGGTTAAATGCTGCTCCTTGTTTCCACGCTGGGACCTGAATATCTCCTCTGATCCGTTTCAGCCCATTACCAAGATTCCTCTGACCAGGAAAAACCTCTGTCCTGTCTGCTTCCAGGTCCGGATTGAGGATAGACCGATACATCGCTACAAAATATCAGTAGGCCATCGGGCATCCTTAAAAAAATGATGACGATATTTTCCAATATCACATTTTATGCCAATATAGGCCAATAATACCAGTAGGTCGTAATATCGGGCATCCCTTGACAAAAAAGGATGACGATATTTTCCAGTATAACTTTTAATGGCGATATCAACCAATAATATCGGTAAGCCGATAATATTGGGCATTCCTATAAAAAAATTATGATGATATTTTCCAGTATCACATTTTAATGCCAATATCAGCCGATAATATTTGTAGGCCGATAATATCGGACATCCCTAGAAAAACATGATGACGATATTTTCGAATATCACATTTTAATGCCAATATCAGGCGATTATATTGGTAGGCCATAATATCGGACAACCCTAGAAAAAAAGTTATGAAAATATTTTCCAATATCACATCTTAATGCCAATATCGGCTGATAATATCAGTAGGCCAATAATATCGGACATCTCTAGGAAAACAGATGATGATATTTTCCAATATCACATTTAATGCCAATATCAGCCGATAATATCGGTAGGCCGTAATATTGGACATCCCTAGAAAAAAAATATGACGATATTTTCCGATATCAAATCTTAATGCCAATATCGGCCGATAATATCGGTAGGCTGATAATATGGGGCATCTTTACAAAAAAATTATGATATTTTCAGATATCACATTTTAATGCCAATATCAAACAATAATAGGGGATTATCACGCTTCCGCGTTCCGGTTTCCAGAAGTTGAAGCATTTGAAGCTTCCTCTTCCGGGCCAGGAATGGCTCAATCTCGATGTTGCTGCTCTGTTCCATTGTGTACATCTAATAAACAACGCCAGCCGTACCTAAGTTTTCATGGATTCCCGACTGAAAAGACACTAAGGAAGAAGTGAATGAAAGCGATTTGTCGGAGTGAAGGACCGAAATTTAAAATAAAACAAGGTTGCACGTATGTCTGTAGTCGGCACTTCAATGATGCAGACTACACTACAGCTAGCGTTAGCAAGCTCGCGTTAGCTGACGTTACCAACTTTTCGCTTGTGAAAACATACAAGCGTCTGAAGACTGGGTCTGTACCTCCCCGTTTCCAGTGGAACAACTGGGGACTGCCAAAAAAAGGAGACGCTTTCAGATGCTTGTGTGTTTTCAGCCGCACCAAGTTAGGCACGTCATCAAGCTGGCTAATGCTAACCTGCTAACAGTAGTCCGTCAGCTACTACTCTGTTAAACTTTGTTAATCGGATAAACGCCAATGCCAAGTTTTCATTCCAGACTGAAGTGATGCTAAGGAAGAAGTGGATCAAAACGACCGATTCGCCGCGGTGAAGGACCGAACTTTATAATAAAACGACACACGTTTGTTTGTGGCCGGCAGTCTGCACAGTCTTGTTAGCAGGTTAGCATTAGCCAGCTCGATGACGTGCCTAACTTTGTGCGGCTGAAAACACACAAGCATCTGAAAGCGTCTCCTTTCTTGGCAGTCCCCAGTTGTTCCACTGGAAACGGGGAGGTACAGACCCGATTTTCAGATGTTTGTGTGTTTTAAGACGCACAATGTTAAGCACGTCAGTAAACGCTAGCTGGCTATTGCTAGCATGCTGTGAAGTGCCGGTGTTGTGCCCCACCGGCGACAAACAAACGTGTGTTTTATTATAAAGTTCGGTCCTTCACCGCGGCAAATCGATCGCTTTGATCCAGCTTTTGATCCAGTATCACTTCAGTCTGGAATGAAAACTTAAGTATGTTTGGAGTTTATACGATTTAAACAGTATAACAGAGCAGAAACGGCTGTTGTCAACATGGCCCGGAAGAGGAAGTGCCCAAATACCGGGAAGTTCCGGTAAGCGTGATAATCCCCTATATCGGTCGGCTGTAATATCGAACATCCCTAGAAAAAATGATATTTCCTGATATATTTTAAAGCCAAGATCGGTCAATAACATCGGACATCTCTAATCTTTACGTGTGTATGTTTACGTTGTTACCGTGACAGCAGGACAATAACAGGTTACTGCCTGGAAGTAGTGGTGGGCAGATCTATACAAATGTCGATAATATCGATACCAATGTTGGTATCAGCATCAATCGATACCAGTGCAGCTATATCGATACTTCAATGCAAGTCTCAAAAACCATCAGAAACTTCATAAATAAGGAGATGTGGTTTCTGGTGGATCCGGGTCACCTTGGTGACAAAGTATCTACATGCCAGATATCAGCTTCTCTGATCCAGATGATATACTAATAATAATAATAATAATAATAATAATAATAATAATAATAATGTAATAATAATAATGACAGATACAGATTATTATGGGATGGTTGATAATCTGGTTGTTTATGCATTTATGAGTTGCTAGATTCCTCAGAATAATCTCTTTGCAAAAATCTGTTCATTTGAAAGTCCTGTTAAAAAGTATCGGTATCGTCAATACCAACTGTTTATCTTGCAGAATCTTGCAGTATCGCACATCCATAACTGTGAGGTAATGAGCTGAGAGTAACAGCGTCAGAGCTTATTTGAGGTGTTCGGTGAGTTTTCTGACCCAGAAATGGAGATGATGCAGACGGTCCCTGACGTGTCTCCATGGCAACCGCTAAACTGCTTCCTGTCTAATTCCAATGAGCATGTTTGTCAACGTAAAGATTCTGAACATGCAGCGTTTATTTCAGTCCACTTCCTGTTACAGAGGTGACATCACAGAGGTGACATCACAGAGGTGACAGCTAGTTGGTGCTGCTGCTCACACCTGCAGCTACACCTGATGTAGCACAGCGCTGCAGGCCAGCACAGAGCAGCACACTGTTTCCATACTCACACATGGATGAGCAGGGGTCCGAGCTGTTTCCATACTCACACATGGATGAGCAGGGGTCCGGGTTATTTATAGTCTGGATCAACTCACATGTGTCAGCTGCTGCTCTGAAAATGGCCACAGCAGGCCTGGGAGGCCCGCGTGCACTGCAGGGCATTTCTGTTGACTGACAGCTCCTCAGTATGTATATAGACCCAAACGTGCACGTGCACGCTCGCAGCGCAGGAACAAGTTGAGCCTGTTCAGCTGATGAGTCACACTCAACTGTCAAAGTTGTTTCCCAGCAAATCCCGTCATGTTGGTGTGGATGTGTGCGCGCGCGTGTGTGCATGCGTGTGCAGGTGTGCGTGTGTGTGTGTGCATGTGTGTATGTGCACGTGTGCAGCCAGACAGAAGAGAGCAGGGAGAGAGGTGAAGGGTGAAAGGATGACTGATGGCAGCAGCCAGAAAGACACGCTGGTGACGTCACTCATTCAGATCAATGTCTGCGCGCGCGTGTGCGTGTGTTTGGCAGGAAGCAAACAGAAGCAGTGCGCATCCATCCACCCATCCCGCGCGCACGTGCGCACACATTCCTACTCACTTGATGAAGCAGCGCGCGCCCTCGAACGTGTATCCTTCCTCCCATCCTGTAGGCAAGTCTGCGGAGAAGAAACACACAGCAGGCGCGTGAGCAGCTGCGCGCACAGACATGGAGATCACTGCACGCGCACACGCACGCAAACCTGCACAGCAATGCAGCGTTTGGAGCACAAACCCGCAGCTCCGCGCGCGCGCCCAGCTGTTTCCGCACGCGCCGCTCTGAATGCAGACAGTTCTCTCAGGTGATGAGCTGTCTGTCAAAGCGGCACGCGCGCGCTCGCGACTGATCAGTGATTTGGTGATTGCGAGTGTTTTGGACGCGCCGCCGCTGCTGCGGAGACGCCGCTGCCGCGGCGCGGATCTCCGTCAGACTCACTGCAGGGAATCAGATCCCAAATCTGCACGCGCCTACGTGACGGAACTTTTAAAAAGTGTGTCGCAAAGTGACCAGGTGGAGGAAGAGGAGGAGGAAGAGGAGGTGAAGGAGGAAGAGGGGGAGGCTGTTGCTCTGCTGCAGAGAACATCTCCTCTCCTTCTTCGCGCCTCCTTCCGCAACTTGTCGCCCTTTTTTCCGTCGTCACGCGCAGATAACCTTTCCTTGGCGCTGGGCGCGTGTGCGCGTGCTCCTCTGGGAATGACGGGAATATTCCCGGGAATGTACCTGGAGTCTTCCTGTGCCCGGTGACCACCGCCTCCGCGGTGGCGGGGTGCAGCCAGGTCGTGCTCTTCGCTTCTTCGCTGTTGGTGGAAGAAAAACGGGGAAAAGGTGAATAGAAGAAGAAGAGGGCATAAAGCGGGAAATAAGCGGCGCGCGGGGACGTCGAGCCGCGCGAGCGCCTCATATTTACTTGATGAAGAAGATGCGTCCATCCCGGGTCACCCCGTAACTCCAGGAGGAGGGAAGGCGGCAGAGCCAGTCCGGCTTCGGGTCCGCCGCCATGTCTGGATCTGGATTACTACACAAGCTGGAGGGCGCGCGCCCGCCGCAGCCGCGCGCCCGACACTTGCGGGGACGCGCACAGGCACAGAGACAAAAGCAGTGATTCGGTACCACAGAAGAAGAAGCCTGAGTTTTCCACTAACTTTGATTGACGTGTGTAATTAACGTTACTCTTCATCAGAGGATGACTACTCTCCCCAAAATGCTATAAAACATTTCAGATTTATTTTTATCAACTTTTTTTCTCTCAAATCACGAAGTCAGCTTCAAGCCTGATTAAAACTACAAACTATGTGATTATTCTAGTTATTTTCATTATATTCCAGTTTGACGACGACGTGTCGCTGTTTATGGAAATAAAACATTTATTTTCTCTGTAGTTTTTTTCATTTCTGTTTATTTTGGTTCTGTCCCAGCCGGCATTCAACCGACTTTAAACATTTAAATGTGGTTGAAAAAACATCAGTTGATGAATGAACGTTAATTCAATGTCATAACAACGTTGAACACCCAACATTGGAAATGGTGTCATTAACTCACCATAGATCAACTTTGCCAAAATATAACAGTTGAAAAATAACATCATTTCAACGTCCAAAAACGTTAATCCTCAGCGGTTGATTATATTTGCAAAAATTAAAACAAACTCCAACAGTTATTTAACACTGCAACCTGAGAGGCAACGTTGATTCAACACTGAAATGCCAGCTGGGGTTGTCCAGGTCTGTAGATGTCCCGTCACTACATCTACCTGCCAGACATGGAAATGAAGCCCTACTGGTTTCACCCCGTTCCCTGGTTCTGACAGCTTATTGGTTTATTGGGGACCAGCTGAACCCTGCACACACTGAGGGACTTCAGACTTGAAGAAACCCGGTTCAGTTCTGCTGCTGGTTCAGCATATACACACATCAGTCACTTTATTAGGTACATCTGTCCAACTGCTTGTTAACGCTAATTTCTAATCAGCCAATCACACAGCAGCAATTCAATGCATTTAGGCATGTAGACGATCTGCTGCAGTTCAAACCAGCATCAGAATGAAGTAGAAAGGTGATTTAAATGACTTTGAACGTGGCATGGTTGTTGGTCTGAGTATTTTAGAAACTGCTGATCTACTGGGATTTTCACACACAACCATCTCTAGGGTTTACAGAGAATGGTCCCAAAAGAGGAAATATCCAGTGAGCAGCAGTTCTGTGGGCACAAATGCGTTGTTGATGCCAGATGTCAGAGGAGAATGGCCAGACTGGTTCCAGCTGATAGAAAGGCAACAGTAACTCAAATAATCACTTGTTACAACCGAAGTCTGCAGAAGAGCATCTCTGAATGCACAACACATCCAACCTGGAAGCAGATGGGGTACAGCAGCAGAGACCACACCGGGTGCCGCTCCTGTCAGCTAAGAACAGGAAACTGAGGCTACAATTCACACAGACTCACCAACATTGGACAATAGAAGATGGAGAAATGTTGCCTTGTCTGATGAGTCTCCATTTCTGCTATGAAATTCGGATGTTAGGCTCAGAATTTGATGTCAACAACATGAAAGCATGGATCCATCCTGCCTTGTATCAATGGTTCAGGTTGGTGGTGGTGGTGTAATGGTGTGGGAGAGATTTTCTTGGTCCACTTTGGGCCCCTTAGTACCAACAAGGCGGTTTAACCACCACAGCCTACCTGAGTATTGTTGCTGACCATGTCCGTCCCTTTATGACCACAGTGTAGCATCCTCTAATGCTGCTTCCAGCAGGATAACGCGCCATGTCATAAAGCAGGAATCATCTCAGACTGTTTTTTGAACATGACAATGAGTTCATTGTACTCAAATGTTCTCCACAGTCACCAGATCTCAATCCAACAGAGCAGCTTTGGGATGTGGTGGAACGGGAGGTTCTCATCATGGATGTGCAGCCGACAAATCTGCCGCAACTGTGTGATGATGTCATGTCAATATGGAGCAAAATCTCTGAGGAAGGTTTCAAGTACCTTGTTGAATCTATGCCACGAAGGATTAAGGCAGTTCTGAAGGCAAAAGGGGGCCAACCCGGTACTAGCAAGGTGTACTTAATAAAGTGGCCAGTGAGTGTATGTACATATACACACACACACACACATACATACATACATACATATATATATATGATGGTAACATGCTGTTTTGCAAATATATTCAATCAAATTAATAAACAAAATATGAGTGATTAGTTAAAAGCATCACTGTACTCATCTATAGCAAAAAAACATATGCAAAAAAAGTAAATGAAAACATTTTCCACAGAGAGAAGCTTTAAAAATGTATCAGTTTCTTTTCTTTTTCGTGCATGAAAGGGTTAAAAGACTGAAAACTGACTGAAATCACTTCTTTACTTTGTAGTTATTTTAACTAAATTACTGTTAAATTACTGCAGAAATGTAATTAACAATTATCACCTAATTCCAGCAGTTAAATCTCTCTCTGAACCAAGCTTGAAGAGCAGCTTTCATATTGTGTTTGTGTGTGTGTTACATCATATCTGTCTGCTATTGTTGATTTAACTCTTCATTTTTATATAAATCGCTTACTGTTTATTATAAATACTCACACCTGTGTCTGTCTGTCTGGTGAACAAGCAGGATTATTTCCTGCAGCGGAGTATTATGCAGATTTATTTGGACCATATTTTAGCCCATATCAGGGCTGCTGAAATGGAAAAGAATTTCTCAGCAGTTGTGACACGTATCTTTCAAAAGCACTGATGGTTTAATCCCCAAATCCCACTTTTCTGCTGCAAAGCTCCTCTACGGGCTAATGTGCTGCTAATGTTGAGTAATGAGGAGCTCCTGCAGGAGGCCTGCCACGCTGCCATGACAGGAGGCTGATTCTGGAGCTGACGGGACCTCTGAAGAGACGGATCAGTTTCAGACATGGCTGACTGGAAATGAAACCTCCATCAGGACCAGAACCAGGAAGGAAAATACATAAAGTTCTGGAATGCGCTGCTAGTTGGCTGCAGTTTGTAACAGCGCTCCCTTAGCTTTTGAGTTTTTTCAAATATAGTTGTCTTTTTTATTGACATTACTTGTCAGATTAGGTTTTTCTGGGAGGATTTTTTATGCTGGTTTGAAGGCTGTGCAATTCAGAAGATTTTTCTTCATATATTTGGCTTTTTTCACTACTTGTTATGATGTGTATCCATGGCAACAGAAAAATTGTTTACCACAGGGATCAACTGTTAAAAGTCTCCCAAATCAAGATTTTCAGCGAAATAACACATCAAATCCCAGTGGAGTTAAGGAGAAAGACAAGAGGATGCAGGGCAGGGGTAAGGCAGAGAGAAAAACGGTGGAGATTTAAACCGTTTCTTCCAACTGTTGTGATGGGTAACGTGAGATCGCTAGCTAACAAGATGGACGAGCTCGAAGTGCTAACAAGGTCTCAGAAAGAGTACAGAGAATGCAGTATCATGTGTTTCACTGAGACATGGCTGCATGAACACATCCCGGACTGTAATGTGTCTGTACACGGCTTCAAGACGGTCCGTGCAGACCGAAATAAACAGCTCAGCGGGAAGCGGAAGGGAGGCGGAATTGCAGTGCTGGTCAATCAGCGTTGGTGCCATCCAGGACACATCACTGTCAAAGAGAAGATCTGCACAAGAGACATTGAACTGTTAGCTGTGAGTTTTCGTCCATATTATTTACCCAGAGTTTGCTTGTGTTATTCTGGTAGCGGTTTATATAATACCAGATACCGCACCGGAGACAGCCTGTGATGTCATCTGCTCCATCGTGGCTAAACTACAAACACAGCATCCAAACTCATTCATGGCGATCTCTGGAGACTTCAACAACGTCTCCCTCTCTGCTACGTTACCAACTTTCCAGCAGTTTGTCAGCTGCTCCACCAGAGAAAATAAAATGTTGGACTTATTTTATGCAAATACAAAGAATGCATACAGCTCCTCTGCCCTGCCTCCTTTAGGAAGATCTGATCATAATCTGGTTCTTCTCACCTCCACCTACAAGCCCATCGTTCAGCAGCAACCAGTCATTAGGAGGACGATTAAAACCTGGTCTACTGAGGCTGAAGATGCTCTGAGAGGGTGCTTTGAGGCCACAGACTGGAATGTCCTCTGTGAACCTCATGGAGATGACATCAACACCATGACTGAGTGTGTGACAGATTACATAAACTTCTGTGTGGACAACATCGTTCCAACAAGAACAGTGAGGTGCTGCCCCAATAACAAACCCTGGATCACCAGTGACCTGAAAAAGCTGCTGAACATCAAAGAAAGCTTTCAGGGATGGAGACAGGGAGTTACTGAAGACCACACAAAAACAACTGAAAACACAGACTAAGAAGTGCAAGGAGGACTACAGGAAGAAGTTGGAGAGCAGCTCCAGCAGAACAATGTGAGGGATGTGTGGTCGGGAAATGAAGAAAATCACTGGCTTCAAGTTAAAGGGGGACCAGACTGACGGAGGTCTGGACAGAGCTAACGAACTGAACATGTTCTTCAATAGGTTCAGTCCCCCCCTGCCGACAACCCAACACACCACACACCCTCCATGAGCCCACAGCTTTCCTGTCCCACCTCCACTCTGTCACCCTGCACCTCAGTCATGGACCTGAACACAGCCTCATCTCCCTCCACATAGGACATCCTGAGACCTCTTCTGCCTCCACCTCCAGCCTGACTGTCTCCTGTGACCAGGTCAAGAAACAACTGGAGAAACTGAAGCGGAACAAGGCTGCAGGTCCAGATGGTGTCAGTCCCAGAGTTCTCAAGACCTGCTTAGAACAACTATGTCCGGTTCTTCAGCACCTTTTTAATACCAGCCTGAGACAGAACAGAGTTCCTGTGCTGTGGAAAACATCCTGTCTTGTTCCAGTCCCTAAAAAACCACAACCAGCTGAACCAAATGACTACAGACCAGTTGCCCTGACATCTCACATCATGAAAGTCCTGGAGAGACTCTTACTGGCTCACCTAAACAGGCAAATGAATACCTTTCAGGACCCATTACAGTTCGCATATCGTAATGGGCTTGGGGTTGAAGACGCCATCATCTTCCTGCTTCAGAGAGCCCACTCTGGACTTCCGGTGGCGTGCGAGACAGCATGGCTGCGTAAAGAGTGAGCTCTGACACTAGCCTCTATTTCCCCGAACTCGAGAGCTGTACTTTGACTAAAACCGAGTTATTCAGATAAAATAATGAGTGGGGACAAATCTAAAAAAGGAGGATACGGTTTACGAAGCGTTCTTGAAAGTGAAATGGAAAAAGAAGACGCAGCGACTGGAGGACTAACAGTGGGCCAAGATGGCGAACAAAACACTGGACTGGACCTGATCCGCGGAGCCGTAAGCGACGTCCTGTCGACTGAAATGTCAACTCTGCGGGCCGAGCTGAAAAGCAGCCTCCTGGAGTTCCGTGCAGGATTTCGGGAGGACATAAAGAAACAGATGGATGAGTTTGCCAAAGAAATAAACCAGAGATTACAGGACACTACAGGTCGGGTGGAAGAGCTGACCGGGCGGATTAAACAGGTGGAGGACGATATGGCGGAATCAGAACGTTGGGACAGCGGAGTTAAGGAAACGCTGGTGCAGCTGTTGAAGAACCAGCGGACGCTGCAAGACAAAGTGGCTGACCTGGAAGGCCGTTCAAGACGAAAAAACATCCGGATATATGGCGTGCCCGAAGATCTGGAAGGCACGTCGGTAACGGCCTTTGTGGAAAATCTTATCAAGAACGAGCTGGGTCAGGAACTGGGCCCGGACCGGGTCATCAACATCGAACGCGCCCACCGAGCATTAGGACCTAAGCCACCCACAAGCGCCCCTCCGCGTTCGATCATAGTCCGTTTTCTCCGGTTCATCGATAAGGAAGAGATCCTTCGAGCGGCTTGGAAAAAGAGAGTGAGCATTAAAAACAAACAGGTATACTTTGATCATGACTACGCTCTGGAAGTTCAAAAAAAGAGACGAGAATATATCCCAGTCAAGAAAGCTCTGAAGGAGAACGGAATCCGCTTTCAGACCCCACTCAGCAAGATGCGAGTTTTCTTTCCATCAGGCAGCGTCCTTTACAACAACGCCACCCAGGCCTCCGAAGACCTGCGAAAACGGGGAATAGCGGTGGGGGAAATTACCACGGCGGCCCGGACCAGCGAGATGACGGAGGAGACGCTGAAGCAGTTACTGCCGTGGGAAACTCAAACGGAAAACAATGGGAACGATTTCCAACAGCAGGTTCGGGAGAAACTTAAAAGATACCGGAGGGAACGGGGGAAACCACCGGCGAATGAATGAAGGGACAATCGCTGCACCATGGTGAGACGGTTTCAATTTCACTTCAAAGAAGACTGTTTCTGCTTCAGTCCTTGAGATTTTTGTATTCTTTTTAATTCATATTGCTTCAAAGGCTAGTGGCTGGGTCATAGATAGTGGACCACCAAGCCTTTCCTAGTGCTGGAGAGCTCCTTTTTTTTGTTTTTCTTCTTCTTCGTTTTTTTTCTTACCTACTTGGATGAGGGGCCCCACCTTGTGGCCAGTCCCCTCACAACTAAAGGATGACGTTATATCCTTACCAGTGGAAGCCCTTGTTAATGTTATGTGTTTTTACTGTTCAGAGAGTTTTGATGTTGTTTTGAGGTCTGGGATGATACATGTGTATAACTTACAAAACCAAACTCATGACTAATAAACTGTATAATATCCTGTCACTAAACGTAAATGGAATAAATAATCCAATAAAAAGAAGTAAGCTAATTGTCAAAATGAAAAAAAGAAAAGATTGATATTTGTTATTGGCAAGAAACTCACCTCTCTATGGCAGAACATGAGAAATTTAAGAAAATGGGGTTTAAACATACATATTATTCATCACATGGAAGTGGGAAAAAACGAGGAGTGGCTATCCTAATTCCAAACAAAATTAGATTTGAATTTGCATCTGAAATAAATGACAAGGAAGGAAGATTTATCTTGGTAAAAGGTAAAATTGATGGAAGTGATGTCACATTATTAAATGTATACGCCCCCCCAGGTAGTAAGATAGAATTCTTTAAAAAAATATTTGATTTGATATCTACAGAAACACAGGGAGTCCTTATTTGCGCAGGAGATTTTAATTTGTTGTTAAACCCCCAATTAGATTCAAATAATACTCGCAGAAAAAGCACTCCAATAGAGAAACGCGTAAGAAGAATATTGTCAGACTTAGGACTTATTGACATGTGGCGGTCATTTCATGGATCAGCACCAGGCTTTACCTTCTACTCTGCCCGTCACTCAGTGCACTCCAGAATCGATTACTGTTTTATGTATAGCAGGGACCTAAATAGGGTTAAAAATTGCAGAATTGGCCAACGAGATTTCTCAGATCACGCTGGAATTTATTTAACACTACATCTGGATGGAAAGCAAAGGAAAACCTTGTGGAGATTAAATACTGGCATGTTGAACGACCCTACTTTTGTCAAGGAAATAACTGCAGATTTCAGTCTGTATCTGCAGGAAAACAATAACGGTGAGACAACCCCCAGTATCATATGGGATGCAGCCAAAGCTGTCCTTAGAGGGAAAATAATTGCCAAGCAAACTATGCTTAAAAAGAAAAAGGCTCTTGACTTGCTACAATTACAGGATAGATTAAAGACCTTGGAAAAATCACATTTTAGAAATAAAAATGAAGACATAACTCACCAAATTAGACAGACTAAACAGGAGATTGACAAGATATTAAGTGAAGAAGTAGAAAAAAATATACGGTACATGAGACAGAAATATTACGAGACAGGACCAAAAGCAAGTAAACTTTTAGCATGGCGGACTAGAAAACAACAAGCTGAAAATACTATACATAAGATCAAAGATCCTACCAACAATAAACTGGTAACTGATTTGGATAAAATTCAAAAGATTTTTGAAACATACTACAAAGCCTTATACAGCCAAACTAAGCACACGGATAAAAAAGAGATAACTAAATTTTTGAATTCATTAGATCTGCCCTCAATCGGCACAGAGGCAAATAATAGGCTGACTTCATTAATAACCAAGGAGGAAATAGATAAAGCTATATCTAATCTTAACTCAAATAAATCCCCCGGCACTGATGGGTACCCACCCGAATGGTATAAGACCATGAGGGGAAGTCTTTTACCTGTATTGGAAACAACTTTTAATTACATTTTTAAAGGGGATCTGTACCTCCCTCCTGGAAGGAGGCCTTTATATCTGTAATACCGAAGGAAGGAAAGGATAAAACAGATTGTAAAAACTATCGGCCGATAAGTGTTTTGAATTCAGATTATAAATTATACACAACTGTTGTGGTACAGAGAATGAATGCTGTAATGCCCTTATTAATTGATGAAGACCAGAGTGGTTTCTTGAAAAATAGACAAACGCATGATAATATTAGGAGAGCCCTTCATGTCATTGAACAAATAAATAAAAGAAAAGACAGATCAGTTATCCTCAGCTTAGATGCGGAAAAAGCATATGATTCAGTCTGTTGGGACTTTCTCTATCTAACAATGGAAAGATTTGGTTTTTGTAGCAATTTTATAAGATGTTTTCAAGCTCTGTATTCATCTCCTACTGCCAGGATCAAGATTAATGGCAGTCTTTCCAATCCGATAACCTTAGAACGGGGCTGCAGGCAGGGGTGCCCCGCAAGCCCAAATCTTTTTAATTTGTTTATTGAACCCCTAGCCCAGGCCATACGGCAGGAATCAGCCTTAAGGGGGATCCTTATAGGCGAGGAGGAACATAAAATAAGTTTATATGCAGATGATGTTCTAGTTACAATAACGGACCCTGACTCAGGTTTACCAGTGTTAATGAGAATGTTGGAAACATATGGTCTATATTCAGGTTATGCCCTTAATGTCAATAAAACACAGGTCCTAACTTTTAATTTTCATCCAGAACAAACCCTACTATCTTCATACAAGTTTAATTGGAATTCAACCAGCATTAAATACTTAGGAATATATTTACCCAAAGATTTGTCACAAATATATGATATCAATTATACCCGTATCAATAAAGAAATTTACAGTGACCTTACGTCCTGGAGCCTACTCCCCCTCAACTTTGGTGAGAGAATACAGATAATAAAAATGAAAATCCTCCCCAAACTATTGTACCTTTTTCTTGCTCTACCTGTACCTATTCCTGAGCGGCAGTTTAGGGAATATAATAAACACATTTCAAGATTCATCTGGCTCAATAAAAGGCCGAGAGTAAAGCTCTCCACCCTGCAGTTACCAAAGGAGAAAGGGGGGAATGGCCCTACCCTCCTTTAGAAATTATTACATTGCTGCCCAGCTGAAACCATTGGTGTGCTGGTGCAATCCATCTAATAGTGCAAAATGGAAAAACATTGAAATGACACTCTCAGAAACTCCAATCCAGTCTAGACTCGGTCACGTAGCACAAGAGAAGGACTCATGTCTGACAGCCAGCCAGTGGGTTAATTTGGGACTGAAAATTTGGAAGGAATTAGTGGGGCAGCATTTACTCCAACGAAAGATAGAACTCCTTAGGTGGCCAGCTTATGACCCAAATTTTTTACCTTCATCCCAAGATATTAAATTTAAACACTGGGCATCACGAGGCCTTACTGCAGTGTGTACTGCCATTGAAAAATCCAAACCTATGTCCTTTGACACATTAGGTAAAAAGTATGGACTGGAGAGACAAGATTTTTTTAGATATTTGCAGCTTCGCAATTATATTTGGAAGAGAATAGATAACTGCATCCCAGAAGACTGCTCAATTATTAACATTTTCATTGATGCATATAACTCCAGAAGCAATAAAGCCCTTGTAAGCAAATTGTACCAATGTCTGACCAATCTTAAAAGGGACTCAACAAACTACATAAAACAAAAATGGGAAAAGGAAATGAATATTGGGATTACAGAGGAAATGTGGACTAGCACCTGGAAAACACAATTTACATCAACCAACTCTAATGGCTGGCGGGACTTTGGTTGGAAGGCCATCATCCGCTTTTTCATAACACCGAAACAAAAATCTAAATTCAGTGCCACATCTGCATCCTGCTGGAGAAATTGTGGGGAAGTTAAGGCAGATCATGGACACATATTCTGGACCTGCCCATTGATACAACCTTTTTGGACAGAAGTCAAGAAACTAGCCTCAAAAACACTGGGCTTTAACATCACCTGTTCACCCACTTTAATGTTTCTGGGATACCCTATGGACGACCTTACATCAGATGATGCTTACCTCCTGAAGATTCTGCTGGTATCTGCTAAAAAGGCCATAACAAAATGCTGGCTGTGCAAAGACCCCCCACCATGAGCCTCTTTATCTCCATAGTTGAAAACATTAAGCAGATGGAATGGATGACTTTCAACCTACGGCTGCAGGGAGAATTGGGTAGGAGACGTTGGAAGAAGTGGCAGGACCCTACACACAGTGGCAATGTACAATAAACAATATGGAACTGATGTAATTCTTTCAGTAATCTCATATCTTTGTGAATTCTTTTATTTTTGTCATCCCCAGACCTCACGATGTTTGTGTTAATGTATACTGTTCAAAAATGCATAAATAAAAAGTTAAAAAAAAAAAAAAAAAAAAAAAGAGAGCCCACTCTCATCTGGACCAGTCAGGCAGCACTTTGAGGGTCATGTTTGATTTTTCAAGTGCATTTAATACTATTCAGCCTGCTTTGCTATGTCAGAAGCTCCATAACTTCCAGGTGGATCCTCCACAACCACCTGGATTCTACGACTACCTAACAAACAGACCACAGTTTGTGAGACTGAAAGGTTGTGTGTCTGAGATGGTGATCAGCAGCATTGGAGCACCACAAGGAACTGTACTCTCACCATTCCTCTTTACACTGTACACCTCAGACTTCCAGTATAACTCTGAGTCCTGTCATCTGCAGAAATACTCTGATGACTCTGCAGTTGTGGGGTGTATCAGTGATGGACAAGAAGCTGAGTACAGAGAACTGGTCAGTCAGTTTGTGAAATGATGCGGTAACAATCACCTCATCTTAAACACCAGCAAGACTAAAGAGATAATTGTTGACTTCAGGAGGAGCAAGAATAAGCAGCATAGTCCTGTCTACATCCTGGAAGAGGAGGTGGAGGTGGTGGAGAACTACAAATACCTTAAAGTGCTGGTGACACGATTTTAACATTTTTTGCCATGTTTTATAGACCAAAACGTCTTTCATGATGATCTATGTAACATAAACAACCGCAGCTGCATAAATGAGTTATTAGAAAACATCGCTGCTTTTCTGACCAGACTGTGGCGCTGTTCACCACAGGAGTACAAAACCGGATGTGACATCAGCGAAAGACTGCCCACCCGGCTTGTTGACTGGAGAGCTAGCGGTTTTGCTAACAGTTTCTCCTTTTGTTTTAGCTTTACTGGCTAAAGGTTACAGATATGCCGTCGCGTTGTGTTGCAGGTTTTTGTCCAAACACTCATAAGAATGGCGTAAGTTTATTCAAGTTTCCAGCTACGGGACTTTTAGCTGTGCTGTCAGCGCTGTGTGCTGTCGAATGGGATTCCAAACTGAGAGCGCTTGTTTTAAGACAAGGAGTGTCTGAGGGTTGTATTTAGACTAAAACGGATGTGGACACTTGTTTTGCAGGAAGGAGGGTGAAGAAAACAAGCACACCCCAACAGCTACGTTAGGGGTCGTAGCAAGATGTTACTAAACAAACTGTAGCTTTGACGAGCGGACTTTTTGGACGGTGAAAATGATTTTTTTTTTCTCTGTGTGTCGGCTATTTTCACACTACGGAATCGTTTTCATCAAAAAATATTTTTGATTACTTTAAATTGGTGAACCCTTACGAACTTGCGAACAGAAGGACTGTAAACAATGTAAACAATTGAAGATTGGACTTATAAAATGGCTTCTGGATCCACTTCAAAGGTAGGGAGATGCAGTTGCTTCTTTTATTTATTTATCTAAGCTTTATAACCATGTATATGTCCATATTGTGGCTTGCTGTTGTTAATTGAAAACACAGCTAAATGGGCGCTGGTGTCCAGGTGGGTGTGGAGAGGTTAAAAAATCAGTTTTTTAAATAGTTACATTTATTCACAAATTACTATATAAACAAATCACTAACAACAAAAATGCTAATCGTAATGTATAACAAAGACATACCAATCGGTGTTCCCCTGCCGTGTGTTTCCCTCTGCTGCTGCAATGACCATGTCATCTTCTCCGGCACTCCCGCTTTTCAGAGTCTTGCTCACTCGGCATGAAGTCCGTTTGGTAAGGCTCAAATCTAGAAGGTGTGATGCCTCTATATTCCTCAACATCACCTAACTCTTCTGAACTGTCTGATGATTCCGCCAAACGAATCAATTCCAGGCAGGGACCATCATCGTTACCGTCCACCGCTTCCATGTTGCTTGTTGTTAGCTGACCGAGTAAGAAAAAAAAAAAAAAAGAAAAAAAAAGCCGCCCGAGTTCTCCCGCTGACGTCGCAATATGGCGGCGTGTTTTTCTTAGTCGCTGTTGCAGAGCTCCTTTCAAACTCAGAAAACTTAAGATATTTCTGTGAAAACAAGTCTGTTTGACTTACAATTCCACTGAGCCACTCATTTAGTGTTACTGTAATATTGTATAGTAGCATTACATGAAATGATAATCGTGTCACCAGCACTTTAAAGTTCAGCTGGACAACAGACTAGACTGGAAATGCAACACTGACTACATCTACAAGAAAGGTCAGTGCAGACTCTACTTCTTAAGGAAGCTGAGATCATTCAACGTCTGCACCAAGATGTTGCAGATCTTCTACAAGTCTGTTGTAGAAAGTGCAATTAGCTTTGCAGCATCTGCTGGGGAAGCAGCATCAGAATCAGAGACTTGAAGAAACTAAACAAGCTGATCAAGAAAGCTGGTTCTGTGCTGGGGATAACTTTGGAGCCGCTGGAGCTGATCGTTCAAAAAAGAATGCTGCACAAGCTGATGAAGATGATGGAGGATTCTTCCTCCTCTCCACAACACGGTGAAGAATCAACAGAGTGTGTTCAGTGGGAGGCTGCGTCAGGTTCGCTGTAGGATGGAGAGATACAGAAATTCATTCCTGCCAGCAGCATCACCCTGAAGAACAAGACTAACTGATTATTATTATTGATATGTTAATATTTCATATAAATGTTATATTGTTAAAAACAAAAAATCAAACAAAAAAAGAAAGAAAGAAAGAAAGAAAAAAGAAGAAAAAAAGAGTGAGCTTTTTACAATGTTGAATTACACCCTTCTGAGATATATGAAGTATTTTTCATTTCATTTCATTCATATATGTATATACAGGGGTTAGACAATGAAAGTGAAACACCTGTCATTTTAGTGTGGGAGATTTCATGGCTAAATTAGACCAGCTTGGTGGCAAATATTCATTAATTGCACATTGCACCAGTAAGAGCAGAGTGTGATGGTTCAATTAGCAGGTAAAAAGCACAGTTTTGCTCAAACATTGTATCAGAGTTCAAAAGAGGACAAATTGTTGGTGCACGTCTTGCCGGCGCATCTGTGACCAAGACAAGTCTTTGTGATGTATCAAGAGCCACAGTATCCAGGGGGATGTCAGCATACCACCAAGAAGGACGAACCACATCCAACAGGATTAACTATGGACGCAAGAGGAAGCTGTCTGAACGTGATGTTCGGGTGCTAACCCGGATTGTATCCAAAAAACGTAAAACCACAGCTGCCCAAATCACGGCATTCGCTTGGCCCAGGACTTGTGCTAGATGGGCCAAGGACTACTGAACCATTCTGGAGGACCATGTGCATCCAAAGGTTCAAACATTGTATCCTGAAGGCGGTGCAGTGTATCAGGATGACAATGCACAAATACACACAGCAAGACTGATGAAAGATTGGTTTGATGAACATGAAAGTGAAGTTGAACATCTCCCATGGCCTGCAAAGTCACCAGATCTAAATATTATTGAGCCACTTTGGGGAGTTTTGGAGGAGCGAGTCAAGAAACGTTTTCCTCCACCAGCATCACGTAGTGACCTGGCCACTATCCTGCAAGAAGTATGGCTTAAAATCCCTCTGACCACTGTTCAGGACTTGTACATGTCATTTTCCAAGACGAATTGTCGCTGTATTGGCCGCAAAAGGAGGCCCCACACCATACTAATAAATGATTGTGGTCTAAAACCAAGTGTTTCAGTTTCATTGTCTAACCCCCTTTTCTTTTCTTTTCTTTTCTTTTCTTTTCTTTTCTTTTCTTTATTAAGATCCCCATTAGTAATTGCAGCAACAATTACTATTCTCCCCTGGGGTCTAATTTCACATTACATATTTTACATTTTTACACTATTACCCACACTCTATATCCCTATATCACCCTATAACCCCTGCATATAGATAGATAGATAGATAGATAGATAGATAGATAGATAGATAGATAGATAGATAGATAGATAGATAGATAGATAGATAGATAGATAGATAGATAGATAGATAGATAGATAGATAGATAGATAGATAGATAGATATGTGTGCATATGTGTATACAGTATATACAGTGGGTACGGAAAGTATTCATGTACACTCAGCACCCCATCTTGATAGAAAAAAAACAGAAATGTAGACATTTTTGCAAATTTATTAAAAAAGAAAAACTGAAATATGACAATGTCATGAGTATTCAGTACTTTGCTCAGTACTGAGTAGAAGTACTTCTGAGCTCGTACAGCCATGAGTCTTCTTGGGAATGATGCAACAAGTGTTCCACACCTGGATTTGGGATCTTCTGGTTCTTCTTGCAGATCCTCTCCAGTTCTGTCAGGTTGGATGGTGAACGGTGGTGTTCAGCCATTTTCAGGTCTCTCTGAGATGCTCAGTTGGGTTTAAGTCAGGGCTCTGGCTGGGCCGGTCCAGAATGGTCCAGAGTGGTTCTGATCCACTCCTTTGTTATTTCAGCTGTGTGCTGAGGGTCATTGTCTTGTTGGAAGGTGAACCTTCGGCCCAGTCTGAGCTCCTGAACTCTGGAAGAGCTTTTCTTCCAGGATCTCTGTACTTGGCCGCATTCATCTTTCCTTCAACTGTAACCAGTCGTCCTGTCCCTGCAGCTGAAAAACACCCCCATAGCATGATGCTGCCACCACCATGCTTCACTGTTGGGATGGTATTGGGCAGGTGATGAGCAGTGCCTGGTTTTCTCCGCACATACCGCTTAGAATTAACTCCAAAAAGTTCAATCTTGGTCTCATCAGACCAGAGAATCTTATTTCTCTCAGTCTGGGAGTCCTTCATGTGTTTTTGGTAAACTCTATGCAGGCTTTCATATGTCTGCACTGAGGAGAGGCTTCCATCGGGCCACTCCGACTGGTGGAGGCTGCAGTGATAGTTGACTTTGTGGAACTTTCTCCATCTCCCTACTGCATCTCTGGAGCTCAGCCACAGTGATCTTTGGCTTCTTCTTTACCTCCCTCACCAAGGCTCTTCTCCCACCATTGCTCAGTTTGGCTGGACGGCCGGGTCTAGGAAGAGTTCTGGTTGTCCTAAACTTCTTCCATGTAAGGACTATGGAGGCCACCGTGCTCTTAGGAACCTTTAGTGCTGCAAAAATTCTTTTGTAACCTTGTCCAGATCTGTGTCTCACCACAATTCTGTCTCTGAGCCAAGGTTATTATAGTTCACTAAAACTAACAAAAAAAAAAGAGAACTTAAATTAAAAAAAACATTTTCAATAACTGATATAAAAATAAAAATGAGCTTTTCAAAAAACTATAACTAACTGAAACTGTATTGTGTCTTTAAAAAACTAACTAAAATTATTGCAAAAACATCCTTAGTTTTAGTCTTAGTAAATTTATTTGAAACGTCAGCCTTTTGAGTTGATATGAAATCTATTTCTATTTAATCAATTTACTTTGCTCTACCGGTTTTACTCCGAGTGACTTTCTGATGATTTTAAATGTCACACCAGACAAATACCTATAATTTACGGAAAAAATCTCCAAAAAACTAAAACTAAGACTGAAACTAATAAAAACTGAACTAAAACTAAGCATTTTCCAAAAAATAAGAACTAACAAACCTGCTCATAAAACTAACTAAAAATAACTGAATTGAAAAACAAAAAAGTTAAAACTAAATAAAAACGTAAACTAATAAAAAATCCAAAACTATTATAACCTTGTTCTGAGCTCCTTGGACAGTTCCTTCCACCTCATGATCCTCATTTGCTCTGACATGCACTGTGAGCTGGAAGCTCTTATATAGACAGGTGTGTGTCTTTTCTAATCAAGTCCAATCAGTTTAATTAAACACAGCTGGACTCCAATGAAGGAGTAGAACCGTCTCAAGGAGGATCAGAAGAAATGGACAGAATATGAGTTAAATATGAGTGTCACTGCAAAGGCTCTGAATACTTATGACCATGTGATATTTCAGTTTTTCTTTTTTATAAATTCGCAAAAATTTCTACATTTCTGTTTTTTCTTTGCAGGTGTGGTTCTGAGTGACATTAATGAGAAATAAAATGATTTTTTTTTATTTTAGCAAATGGCTGCAATGAAACAAAGAGTAAAAAGTTTAAAGGGGTCTGAATACTTTCTGTACCCATTGTAAATATATATATATATATATACATATATACATACATATATACTGTATATACACACACACACATAAAGAACAAAATGGACAGAAATATTGATGCTTTATGATTTTATAGGAGTTGTGTGGATATTTTTGGCCATAAAGGTCACTGGACGTGCAAAATTCAACCACAGAGTATAGAAGATGTGAGAGAATTTCAATAATTTCAGATAAAAGAAGAGCTAGTGGAAAAAATCCCACCACAAGCCCGAACAAAGTTGAAAGGAGTGACAAATTACACAAAGAATGAAAGTTGATAGAACTGGACAAAATGCCCGAGGAAGTCAGAGGGGTGACACAGGCCTTTACTGTCATGGAGACTGGGAAAGGGTTAAATTAGGTATAGGACAGAGAAATGGAGCGAGAGAGGGATGAAGGAAAAGTAGATCAACTGTGAGTTGCTGGTTAGACTGATGGTCATCCTGCTGGTAAAAGACCAGTTTCCAAAACTGCAGTCATTCCAAGCGGTGGTCAGACTCCAGAGTGTGTGAGCCCCCGCGGAGCCCTCCATAAAGCCATCTAATTACTGAGCCCCTGAGCTGAATAGCTGATTAGGGAGCATGTCACAGCTCAGACAGGCTTGTTAGAGACTCAGTCAGAAGGAGGAGGAGGTCGGGAGAAGATGAGCGGGTGGTGGTCACGCTGACTTTAGAGGTGGTTTCAGATCTGGAGCACAACTCCGAGGACATTTATAGAAACTGGACCGCTGACATCAGCACTGGGGGATGATCTCCAGCATGGTAGCAGAAGAGCTCAAAGCAGTTTAATAATGCGCCAAAAAATGTTTAAGATCCAAAAGTTTAATATGAATGTAAGATTTTAGAAAAAAATAAAATATGATCTGATATGACGTGATATAAGATATGACAGCATCCCACATGTATGACAGCATCCCACACACATGACAGCATCCCACATGTATGAGAGCATCCCACATGTATGAGAGCATCCCACATGTATGAGAGCATCCCACATGTATGAGAGCATCCCACATGTATGACAACATCCCACACACATGACAGCATCCCACATGTGTTACAACATCCCACACACATGACAGCATCCAGCACACATGACAGCATCCCACATGTACGACAGCATCCCATACACATGACAGCATCCCACACACATGACAGCATCCCACATGTATGACAACATCCCACACACATGACAGCATCCCACATGTATGAGAACATCCCACATGTATGAGAGCATCCCACATGTATGACAGCATCCCACACACATGACAGCATCCCACATGTATGAGAACATCCCACATGTATGAGAGCATCCCACATGTATGACAGCATCCCACATGTATGACAGCATCCCACACACATGACAGCATCCCATGTACGACAGCATCCCACACACATGACAGCATCCCACATGTGTGACAGCATCCCACACACATGACAGCATCCCACACAAATGACAGCATCCCACATGTGTGACAACATCCCACACACATGACAGCATCCCACATGTATGACAGCATCCCACATGTATGAAAGCATCCCACATGTATGACAGCATCCCACATGTATGACAGCATCCCACACACATGACAGCATCCTACATGTATGACAGCATCCCACATGTATGAAAGCATCCCACATGTATGACAGCATCCCACATGTATGACAGCATCCCACATGTATGACAGCATCCCACATGTATGACAGCATCCCACACACATGACAGCATCCCACATGTATGACAGCATCCCACATGTTTGACAGTATCCCACATGTATGACAGCATCCCACATGTATGAGAGCATCCCACATGTATGACAGCATCCCACATGTATGACAGCATCCCACATGTTTGAAAGCATCCCACATGTTTGACAGCATCCCACATGTATGAGAGCATCCCACATGTATGACAGCATCCTACACACATGACAGTATCCCACATGTATGACAGCATCCCACATGTATGAGAGCATCCCACATGTATGAGAGCATCCCACATGTATGACAGCATCCCACATGTTTAACAGTATCCACATGTATGACAGCATCCCACATGTATGACAGCATCCCACATGTATGAGAGCATCCCACATGTATGACAGCATCACACATGTATGACAGCATCCCACATGTATGAAAGCATTCCACATGTATGAGAGCATCCCACATGTATGACAGCATCCTACACACATGACAGTATCCCACATGTATGACAGCATCCCACATGTATGAGAGCATCCCACATGTATGAGAGCATCCCACATGTTTAACAGTATCCCACATGTATGACAGCATCCCACATGTATGACAGCATCCCACATGTATGACAGCATCCCACATGTATGACAGCATCACACATGTATGACAGCATCACACATGTATGAAAGCATTCCACATGTATGAGAGCATCCCACATGTTTGACAGTATCCCACATGTATGACAGCATCCCACATGTATGAGAGCATCCCACATGTTTGACAGCATCCCACATGTATGACAGCATCCCACATGTATGACAGCATCCCACATGTATGAGAGCATCCCACATGTATGACAGCATCCCACATGTATGACAGCATCCCACATGTATGAGAGCATCCCACATGTATGACAACATCCCACACACATGACAGCATCCCACATGTGTTACAACATCCACACACATGACAGCATCCCACACACATGACAGCATCCCACATGTACGACAGCATCCCATACACATGACAGCATCCCACACACATGACAGCATTCCACATGTATGACAGCATCCCACATGTATGACAGCATCCCACATGTATGAGAGCATCCCACATGTATGACAGCATCCCACATGTATGAGAGCATCCCACATGTATGACAGCATCCCACATGTATGAGAGCATCCCACATGTATGACAGCATCCCACATGTATGAGAGCATCCCACATGTTTGACAGTATCCCACATGTATGACAGCATTCCACATGTATGACAGCATCCCACATGTATGACAGCATCCCACATGTATGAGAGCATCTCACATGTTTGACAGTATCCACATGTATGACAGCATCCCACATGTATGACAGCATTCCTCATGTATGACAGCATCCCACATGTATGACAGCATCCCACATGTATGACAGCATCCCACATGTATGAGAGCATCCCACATGTTTGACAGTATCCCACATGTATGACAGCATCCCACATGTATGACAGCATCCCACATGTATGACAGCATCCCACATGTATGAGAGCATCCCACATGTTTGACAGTATCCCACATGTATGACAGCATCCCACATGTATGACAGTATCCCACATGTATGACAGTATCCCACATGTATGACAGCATCCCACATGTATGACAGCATCCCACATGTATAAGAGCATCCCACATGTATGAGAGCATCCCACATGTTTGACAGTATCCCACATGTATGACAGCATCCCACATGTATAAGAGCATCCCACATGTTTGACAGCATCCCACATGTATGACAGCATCCCACATGTATGACAGCATCCCACATGTATGAGAGCATCCCACATGTATGACAGCATCCCACATGTATGACAGCATCCCACATGTATGAGAGCATCCCACATGTATGACAACATCCCACACACATGACAGCATCCCACATGTGTTACAACATCCCACACACATGACAGCATCCCACACACATGACAGCATCCCACATGTACGACAGCATCCCATACACATGACAGCATCCCACACACATGACAGCATTCCACATGTATGACAGCATCCCACATGTATGACAGCATCCCACATGTATGAGAGCATCCCACATGTATGACAGCATCCCACATGTATGAGAGCATCCCACATGTATGACAGCATCCCACATGTATGAGAGCATCCCACATGTATGACAGCATCCCACATGTATGAGAGCATCCCACATGTTTGACAGTATCCCACATGTATGACAGCATTCCACATGTATGACAGCATCCCACATGTATGACAGCATCCCACATGTATGAGAGCATCTCACATGTTTGACAGTATCCCACATGTATGACAGCATCCCACATGTATGACAGCATTCCTCATGTATGACAGCATCCCACATGTATGACAGCATCCCACATGTATGACAGCATCCCACATGTATGAGAGCATCCCACATGTTTGACAGTATCCCACATGTATGACAGCATCCCACATGTATGACAGCATCCCACATGTATGACAGCATCCCACATGTATGAGAGCATCCCACATGTTTGACAGTATCCCACATGTATGACAGCATCCCACATGTATGACAGTATCCCACATGTATGACAGTATCCCACATGTATGACAGCATCCCACAT
This sequence comes from Atherinomorus stipes, assembly GCA_023101725.1. Taxonomy (NCBI): domain Eukaryota; kingdom Metazoa; phylum Chordata; class Actinopteri; order Atheriniformes; family Atherinidae; genus Atherinomorus; species Atherinomorus stipes. Next base: position 346,824 of record JALJCO010012723.1, read on the forward strand.
GTATGACAGCATCCCACATGTATAAGAGCATCCCACATGTATGAGAGCATCCCACATGTTTGACAGTATCCCACATGTATGACAGCATCCCACATGTATAAGAGCATCCCACATGTATGAGAGCATCCCACATGTTTGACAGTATCCCACATGTATGACAGCATTCCACATGTATGACAGCATCCCACATGTATGACAGCATCCCACATGTATGAGAGCATCCCACATGTTTGACAGTATCCCACATGTATGACAGCATCCCACATGTATGAGAGCATCCCACATGTTTGACAGTATCCCACATGTATGACAGCATCCCACATGTATGACAGCATCCCACATGTATAAGAGCATCCCGCATGTATGAGAGCATCCCACATGTTTGACAGTATCCCACATGTATGACAGCATCCCACATGCATAAGGGCATCGCACATGTATGACAGTATCCCACATGTATGACTGCATCCCACATGTATGACAGCATCCCACATGTATGAGAGCATCCCACATGTATGAGAGCATCCCACATGTTTGACAGTATCCCACATGTATGACAGCATCCCACATGTATGAGAGCATCCCACATGTTTGACAGTATCCCACATGTATGACAGCATCCCACATGTATGACAGCATCCCACATGTATGACAGCATCCCACATGTATAAGAGCATCCCACATGTATGACAGCATCCCACATGTATGACAGCATCCCACATGTATGAAAGCATTCCACATGTATGACAGCATCCCACATGTTTGACAGTATCCCACATGTATGATAGCATCCCCATGTATGACAGCATCCCACATGTATGACAGCATCCCACATGTATGACAGCATCATAAGCGCAAACTAAAAAGCTGGTGGAATGCAGAGCAAATGATCTGAGGCACATCTAGTAAGTCTTAACTGGTATTCTTGTTTTCTTGAAGTTGTCTCTGACTAGCTGAACGTGTAAGAGATTTACTGGTCAGGACCTGAGGTATATTTCAATAAAAATTGCCTTTTGCTTTGAATAATTATTTCAACCCTTATTCTTTCCCAATATATCTTAATTCGTTTGTCTGGTTAAGTAATTTAAAGATGTGTTTCTGATTACAGCTTGAAGTGGCGATGAGGTCTTGAAATTTTTTAGCAAGGTCTTTAACAAACCTTAAAAAGATATTCTAGGTAATTTGATTCAGGGTTCTTATGTATATGTTGTCATGGGAGTTGTAGTGTTTTAGTCCCACATTTTAATACATTTAATTTCAGATGCCATCTGAGCAAACTATGATTTGAATTGCAGAATTCAACAACTTGGCAGGTCAGATTTGCTGCATTTTTGCCACTGCTGAAATTCCCCCGCAACTGGCAGGTTGGGGGGTGTTAATGTCAGTCCCTGTTTGCAACCATTCCAAATTTCATTCATAGGATGTGAGAAACAACACAACAAAAGTCTAACTGAAACACTAAAACCTTCCATTTAATGCTTCAGTAACTGTAATCCTACATGAGGAATCATCTGTGAACGGCCGAGTCGCCCAGTCTGAATGAATGAAGAAGAAGCTTTTACTTTTGTAAAGTCTGAGAGATTAAACCTTCTTTGCTCTGACTGAGCTGTTCTTGACTCAGTCTAACATTATGATCTTTTCCAGCATTAGATGAGACCATTCTCAGCAGGGGTAGAGTTCGAGCTGGATTCCTGCTGTGTTAGCTGTGGCACACTGCAGATCTTTCATAACCTTCTCCTGAAAATACTGAATGACTAATGACAAGTTGCAGCTGCAGCAGGAAGATGTGATTCCCCGCTGCGAGATGTGCACGGAGCAGAGAGAGTGGCACAGCTCCAGATACAACCTGGATCAACACACCACCTTTAAAGAATCAGTCACACATGCTCTGACGTCCGGAGCCTGGACCGGCTGTTACGATGCTCTGAACTTCCACAGATGTCATCATCTCCATCGCTGCATTTATGCAGCCAGTTGTCCTACCGGCTCCAATCATCTGTAATGTCACATCAAAGGAGCAGAAAGGTGGTGTGTTTCACCATCCGTCCACTTTCTCACCTTTCTCCTACTCACACTTCATGTCATAAAGGATTTAACGTTACTTTCTAAGATTGCTTCCTCTGACTTTCCTGCAGCTTTTTCACTGTGGTAGATTTTCTACTTTCTACAAAAAGTTCAATTGAGTTTGACAAAAACCCAACAAATGCATCAGAACAAGGATGAGGCACATCTTTGTCGTGGATAAGTAAATGTTAATAACCCAGAGTCAAGACATTGACACCAGCCAGACAACATTTTGGAATCAATACTTTTTTGAGTATTGTGCCACTGTACAGATACAAGACATGCAGTTTGTTTTCACTTCTGAGAGTTTTAGGCAATCAAATGATGAAAGAAGCCAGATTCTAACTTCTGTATCACATGATGGAGGTAGCCTATCAGATTCTAACTTCTGTATCACATGATGGTGGTAGCCTATCAGATTCTAACTTCTGTATCACATGATGGTGGTAGCCTATCAGATTCTAACTTCTGTATCACATGATGGTGGTAGCCTATCAGATTCTAGCTTCTGTTTCACATGATGGTGGTAGCCTATCAGATTCTAACTTCTGTATCACATGATGGTGGTAGCTTATCAGATTCTAACTTCTGTATCACATGATGGAGGTAGCCTATCAGATTCTAACTTCTGTATCACATGATGGTGGTAGCCTATCAGATTCTAACTTCTGTATCATATGATAGTGGTAGCCTATCAGATTCTAACTTCTGTATCACATGATGGTGGTAGCCTATCAGATTCTAGCTTCAGTGGTGGTAGCTTATCAGATTCTAACTTCTGTATCACATGATGGAGGTAGCCTATCAGATTCTAGCTTCTGTGTCACATGATGATGGTAGCCTATCAGATTCTAGCTTCCGTATCACATGATGGTGGTAGCCTATCAGATTCTAGCTTCTGTATCACATGATGGAGGTAGCCTATCAGATTCTAGCTTCTGTATCACATGATGGTGGTAGCCTATCAGATTCTGATACAGAAGTTAGAATCTGATAGCCTATCAGATTCTAGCTTCTGTATCACATGATGGTGGTAGCCTATCCGATTCTAGCTTCTGTGTCACATGATGGTGGTAGCTTTTTAGATTCTAGCTTGCGTATCACATGATGGGGGTCCCCTATCAGATTCTAGCTTCTGTATCACATGATGGTGGTAGCCTATCAGATTCTAGCTTCTGTATCACATGATGGAGGTAGCCTATCAGATTCTAGCTTCTGTATCACATGATGGTGGTAGCCTATCAGATTCTAGCTTCCGTTTCACATGATGGTGGTAGCTTATCAGATTCTAGCTTCCGTTTCACATGATGGTGGTAGCCTATCAGATTCTAGCTTCCGTTTCACATGATGGTGGTAGCCTATCAGATTCTAGCTTCTGTATCACATGATGGTGGTAGCCTATCAGATTCTAGCTTCCGTATCACATGATGGTGGTAGCCTATCAGATTCTAGCTTCTGTATCACATGATGGTGGTAGCCTATCAGATTCTAGCTTCTGTTTCACATGATGGTGGTAGCTTATCAGATTCTAGCTTCTGTTTTACATGATGGTGGTAGCTTATCAGATTCTAGCTTCTGTATCACATGATGGTGGTAGCCTATCAGATTCTAGCTTCTGTATCACATATCAGATTCTAGCTTCTGTTTCACATGATGGTCGTAGCTTATCAGATTCTAGCTTCCGTATCACATGATGGTGGTAGCTTATCAGATTCTAACTTCTGTTTTACATGATGGTGGTAGCCTATCAGATTCTAGCTTCTGTATCACATGATGGTGGTAGCCTATCAGATTCTAGCTTCTGTTTCACATGATGGTGGTAGCCTATCAGATTCTAGCTTCTGTATTACATGATGGTGGTAGCCTATCAGATTCTAGCTTCTGTATCACATGATGGTGGTAGCCTATCAGATTCTAGCTTCTGTTTCACATGATGGTCGTAGCTTATCAGATTCTAGCTTCCGTATCACATGATGGTGGTAGCTTATCAGATTCTTGCTTCCGTATCACATGATGGTGGTATCCTATCAGATTCTAGCTTCTGTATCACATGATGGTGGTATCCTATCAGATTCTAGCTACCGTATCACATGATGGTGGTAGCTTATCAGATTCTTGCTTCCGTATCACATGATGGTGGTATCCTATCAGATTCTAGCTACCGTATCACATGATGGTGGTATCCTATCAGATTCTAGCTACCGTATCACATGATGGTGGTAGCTTATCAGATTCTTGCTTCCGTATCACATGATGGTGGTATCCTATCAGATTCTAGCTACCGTATCACATGATGGTGGTAGCCTATCAGATTCTAGCTTCTGTTTCACATGATGGTGGTAGCCTATCAGATTCTAGCTTCTGTATCACATGATGGTGGTAGCCTATCAAGAGTCTAGCTACCGGATCACATGATGGTGGTAGCCTATCAAGAGTCTGGCTTTGGTGTCACAGGATGGTGGTAACATTCTTTTGATTAGATTTTCTTTTGAGGGACAAAAGTATTGGTATGAATATTGATATTCATATAAAAGTTCCATAAATTACTGGTATTGTATCGACAGGAATAATTTGGGTAGTGTCATCCCTCATCTTCATGTGCTTCACATGTTTGTAAATGTGGATAAAATGTTGCACATGTGAAGCTCATGTGGTCACCATGTGCTCCATGGGTGTTTTTCTGTACGGAACAACGTTTGTTCCGTTTGGTAAATTCAGCTCCGGGTTTTATTTAGTACTTCTCTCTCTTCTATTCTCTCTTGTCTTGCATTCTTTATCTGCTCAGCATCGCGCCCGCTGGATACCAAGCGTGGTTTAATTTCCTCTCTTCTGTCAGGTGTGGCAGCAGGAGAACGCTGAATGGGGCCACAGCAACAACCACTTGCTCGATTTCTCAGGGACTTATCCAGAGAACTTAATGGAGGTTGCTCGTGCAGCAGAACACTGCACATGTAGAAACAAATCACAAATCAAACAGATCATTTTCACAAGTTAGATCCATTCTTTTACCTGATATGATACGTTCAGACCTAACTGGGAGGATAATGGGCCATGTTCAGGTCCATGTCTTTGTGTATTAAACAGAATAAGCTCATCATCAGCAGTTCTCAGCCATTTTCCTACAAAGCACCCCTTGTGAAATGTATTTTCAACCTACTACCCCTATCTAAAATAATACAAAAAAATCATACAAAAATAAAAAAAAATTAAATCAATCAAAATCACATAAAATTAAGCTGTAATTAACTACAGTTCTCACTGTGGTTCTCTGGAGTCCCAAAGCTTTAGAAATGGCTTTGTAAGCTTTTCCAGACTGATAGATCTCAATTACTTTGTTTCTCATTTGTTCCTGAATTTCTTTGGATCACAGCATGATGTCTAGCTTTTAGGATCTTTTGGTCTACTTAACTTTGTTAGGCAGGTCCTATTTAAGTGATTTCTTGATTGAGAACAGGTGTGGCAGTAATTAGACCTGGATGTGGATATAGAAATTAAACTCAGCTTTCCAAAGATGATAAACCACAGTTAATTTATGTTTTAACCGAGGGGGCAATCACTTTTTCACTCAGGGCCTTGTAAGTTTGGATTTTTTTCCTGCCTTACTAATAAAAGTCTTCATTTAAATGGGCATTTCCTGTTTACTTGTGTTATCTTTGTCTCACATTTAAATTTTTTTTTAATCTGAAACATTTAAGTGTGACTAACATGCAAAAAAGTGAGAAATTAGGAAGGAGGCAAACACTTTTTCACACAGCTGTACATATATATATATTATATATATATATACATACTGTACATACATACATATAAAGGATGTCCAATATTATTGACCTACCGACATTATTGGACGATATTGGGATTAAAATGTAATATCCGAAAATATCGGTATCGTTTCTTTGGTTCAATATTTTAGAAAATTAAATCTGGCGGGATCTTGTTCCATCAGCATTGGTCCAACATGTCTGACAATCCCCGTTATCCTGGAAGAACTTCATTTCCCAGCATTCCTTTCAGAGTCATGTGACTACGATGCAGCTGCTGCTGCTACAGACTGACCTGCTTTGAAGCTGCTTATAATATGTCTGCTAGTATCTGATATCTGGTAGTATCTAATACCTGCTAGTATCTGATATCTGGCAGCCAGATGTCCAAAATGAACTTCTCTGGCTGAGTTAAAGATATTTTGGGATCTTTGATCTCAGAGTAGTTGTATCTCTCAGAATATGAGAGATACAACCTCACAAGTTGTCTGCAGAGATCGGTTAATATCAGAAATTAAGTCGGGCAATAACGGATATCGGTAAAAAAGCCAACATCGAACGTCCCTTACATATATATATATATATATATATATATATATATATATATATATATATATATATATATATATATATATATATATATATTTGTATATACAAAAAAGTAAAGGGAACACTTGACCAACACAATGTACTGTAATTGTATATACAGTATCTATACACACTCAAAAATAGAGGTACGAGACAGGAACATTTCTGTACCTGTAGGTATATTTTTTTTTACAAATGTTCTCTGAAAAGTACAATATTGTTCTTTATGAGGCCAGAAGTACCTATATACTATGAAAAAGGGGTCCAAATTAATTTAAAGTACAAATTTGTACCATTTCAACACTAAGGGTACCTGCAGCATTGAAAAATGTGCATAGCTTGTACAATAACTATAAATAGCAGTACTTCTAAACAGCAGTATAATTATAGTTATTATTCTATGATTTTCATAGTAATCATAGTATTCATGGTAATAATTATATGTATAATTATATATGTGTTTGGCCTAATATTTATATAATAATTATTCATTTATTATTAGCATCTTTGATTGTTGTCATAATCTCTCTTTTATTGACTTTTATTCATCGTTTTTAATTGGTTTAATTGTACTTTATTAACTCATACAGCTTGATAAGGTACAAAAATGGACCAGGACCGAAGGTACAGAAATGTCTTTCAAAAAGGAACACCCCCAGAAACAAGCTTTGGACCCTTTTAAGTACAAATTGGTACCTCTCTTATTGAGTGTGTGTACAGTATATCTGTGGTGGGACTGCAGCGACTGCAGTCCCGTGTTGTTCCAGTGTTTTTCTACACACCAACATGGAGGCGACACGCCACGATCATGTCCATTACCATCAGGCATCCATGCTGAATGTGATAATCGGAGTGAGAAGACTGATTTCACGCCTCATTGAGTGCAGCATGTGCACATGGTTCTGTTTGGACCGCGTCCACAGCTCGGTGGGTGACCTGGCCCGACTCTGCCCGCCACACGGTGAAGCAACAGGCTGCGTTTAGAAGGAACACTTTCATCCAGTCTGTGTCCAACACTTTCTCTGGATGCAGGTTTGGTCCAAAAACCTTCTTTATGAGGCTACATGATGGCTCCATCAGCGCTTTCACCCAGGATTTACCATTTTATCTCCGCAGCCACAGCTATGATAGATTGGGGGCCTCCCCTGTGGTGGTGATCCACTGAAGGAGCTCAGACTGTGTCTTATTCACGTCTCTGGCTGCCTTCCAGGTTCCCTTTCTCCCTCCGAACACAAAGCTCCCGAGTGTGACGCTCTGTAAAGGCAGAGTGTGATGGAGGTAATGGGAAATTGAATTTTAGCTGCCTGTATTACAGCTTTGATCTGTCGAGGGTGAACTGCTGAAGCGTAGCCGAGGATTATTAGCCAGCAGGCTGTGGAGGAGGGAAAGAGCCCTCCAAGCTCGGCCCCTTCATTTACTGCAGCGTTTAACGGTGGAAACTCCACACATGCACCGTGCTATCACAGTTATTAGAAATTCCCAAACTATATTAAAAGGAACAGACTTTTAATTTAAAAGTCCCATCTACCTCCAGATGAAATGAAAAGTTTAATCACATTAGAACAAGTTTGGACATTTACAGAAAGGAGCTGTATCAGTGAAGCCAGCTACGATATCTACCAATTATCTTCAGTAATCATAACTAGAAGCTTGGATCAATCATGAATCTAGAACGTGTGGTGTCTGAGAAGGAAAATGTGGATAGCAAAGGTGTGTAACGCCCAGCTGGCTTCACTTTCTCTTATTCAGAAGTTACCACCAGATACTAGGCTAGCAGCGTTAGCATCCGCTGGTCACCTGAGCAGTGAGCTAGTACTACTGTCACCACTGTTATGAGTAGACCCACCTTCATCTTCCTCTGTGGTTTTGTGAAAAATGTTGAAATTGATGACCTTTGCTGCACCAAAGCAGCATTTTTGTCCTTTTCTTCTTTCCTTAGCTTTTTTTTCCCACTTCTCCTGTTTTGCACATCGGACGTACAAAAAAAAAGAAGAAAACTCCGAAGGCCAAGGGCCCCCCATTGCTGGGGCCCAGGCAGTTATCCGTCTATGAGTGCGGAAGAAACCGATGTAGGAGATAGCTTGAAGCCAGATGTAACTCGCTTAGCTTTGTCTCCGTCTTCATCTCCGTCTCCGTCTCTTTGTGTTCATGGTTTGACCAAGTTAACGTTCTCTATCGTTCATGTTCATTGATCATGCTGCAAGTCAATGATAATTTTCTAATTCTAATTTCTAATTGTAGTTCAGGTGGAAGAGCAGTCGTCTTTCAACCGGAGGATTGTGGGATTGATTCCAGGCTTCCCCAGACTACATGCCGAAGTGTCCTTGGGCAAGACACTGAACCCCAAGTTGCCTCCCGATGTGCCTATCGGGGTATGAATGTGTGTGACTGGGTGAATGTGATATGTAGTGTAAAGCGCTTTGAGCGGTTAGTACGACTGGAAAAGCGCTATATAAGTACAGTCCATTTACCATTTAATTCAAAACATTTTTCTGTCCCTTTTCAGCTGAAGCCATTTTTGATTATTAAATTGCTCTTGTGATTGTCTGCCGTATGTTCATCATGTCGCCTGACACCAGTCTGGAGCAACCAACTACTTAAAAAAGGACCTACTAATTTCTGGGTTATTTCAACCCAGACATTTGGGTTGTTGAACCAACTTCTGAGTTAAAATAACCCAACATTGTAGTCAATATAACCCAACAGAGTTAAAAGCTAGAAGAAAAAGTAGGTCTTAGATTTAAAAGGACCAGTTCAGTTGTGAGACGAATGTCAGGAGGCAGCAAGGTCCGTAATCGTAGGGGGCCAAACAGCAGCTGGAACGAGCTGGCGCCCCCACTGTTTCAGCTTCATCCTGGGACTTCTAAAGAGTTGGCCAACAGAACGAAGGGCCCTGCTGGGGTCCTGGCAGACCAGCAGATCAGCCAGATAAGGGGGGGCCAGACCATTCAGGGCTTTAAAAAACAAACAAAATCAATTCGGAAGCGAACGGGCAGCCAGTGCAGGGAAGATAGGACGGGGGTAGTTTGGAAGATGGTTCAGGCCAACAAAAGGGCGTTCCAGTCGTCCAGTCTGGCACTGATAAAAGCCTGAACAGCCTTCTCCAGGTCGCCACGTTTGGAAAAGGTTTTACCTTAGAGAGGAGACATAGTTGGGAAAAACTAGTTTTGACGATGGTGCTGATCTCTTCTTGAGGCCACTGTCCAATAAAACTCCAAGATTTTTCACGCAAAACTTGGGGGAGAAATAGAAGTGCCGCAGGAGAGAGCTGAGCATGAGCAGAGAGCCAAACAGAATAAAATCAGTCTTGGGGTCTGTCCCAAACCCCGCACTTGAGCACTTCAAACACTGTTTTTGAGTGTGTAGTGCACACATGGTGTCAATTAAGCGACAATTTCAGTGCACTGAAAGTACCAGGATGCTGCCCTAATAACGGCCAAAAATGCAGTGCAGAATGAAGCACACTACTCGCACTAAATGGACGCCATCTTGTTGACGTGGAGGAAGAGGCGGGACTTTCAAACTGCCTTCAGAGCTGAATAATGGCGGTGAATGGAGCGGTGGCGACCCCTGCTGCATCGGAGATGGTATTGTACTTGATTTAAGTAACGTTTCTGAAATGATTTAGACATAATTACTAATGTATATTGTGGCATGCTACCAAGCTGTTCACTCCCTGATGACAGTTATGATCTGGTCATGTGTTTGAGGCCGCGGTTATACCGGCTCAGAAGAGTTAGCTCACGTTAGCGGGCAATGCTAGTTCGTCACTTCCTGTAAGTGCAGTGCTCTGTTTGGCTCAGCATTTAGCGACAATAGTGTGCACTATAGATGAAGTACACAGTGCACACTATGCCCTGAATTCCAGTGCACTTAGGCAAGTGCGCAGATTCAGACACGGCCTTGGTGTCATTAAGATGGAGGAAATTTTGTGTGAGACATGACTTCACATCATGTAGACCAGGGGTGTCAAACATAAGGCCTGGGGTCCCAGCCATAAATTCATATTTATATGAGTTTACATTAAAATGCATATAAATATTTTGTCATATAAAAATAAAATTGAATGTTGACTGAAATTAATACGTGAAATGAATAGATAAAATAAAATGTAATCAAATGAGGCAAAATATTGTTGAAACCCCTTATATTCCTCAATAAATTTCATGGATAAGTTTCCTGGTCCGGCCCACTTGAGATCTAATTTATAATAATAGATTAAATTTATATTGCGCTTTTTTTCCTTTCAAGGAACTCAAAGCACTCACAGTGGGTCCATTATTCTTTCACTCCTCATACATACGTGGTGATGGTAAGCTACGTATGTAGCCACAGCTGCCCTGGGGCAGACTGACTGAGCGTGGCAGCCATTTTGCGCCGACGGCCCCTCTGACCACCACCGTAACAGTCACATACATTCATACAAGGCAAGGGGGGTTAAGTGTCTTGCCCAAGGACACATGGCTGGGGCATCGGGATTTGAACTGCCGATCCTCCGATCATTGGCCGACCTGCTCTACCACCTGAGCCACTGTCACCCCATTGTGCTGCTCGTGGCCCCTGAAGTAAACTGAGTTTGACACCTCTGATTTAGATGGTCAAAAAGTTTTGTGTACGGCGCACTGTGATTTCTGGTCAGCTGCAGTGGTCGATATATCTGAATATCATCAGCATAGAAATGGAAAGACAGGTTGTGTTTATCAATGATGGAACCAAGGGGCAGCAGATACAGCAGAAGAAGAAGAGGGCCGAGTACTGAGCCTTGTGGCAACCTGTGGGTGAGTGGAACATGCGAGGAAGGGGAATCACCGGTAACAGTGAATGTTGTTACAAAGGTAACATCATTCAAACCTTATTTCCTTTCTTCCTTCCTTCCTTCCATATTTTCACCACAGTTCATCTAACACCGTCATTCTCAAACTGTGGTACGTGTGCCACCAGTGGTACGTAAACTCCTTCTAGTAGTACACAGAGGAAAGCAGGGCAGAAATTTCATGGCAGCCATGACTGCCATGAAGCATATGTGGAGTCCTGTATGCAGTACAGTGCTATATGACACCAAATATCACCGGGCCAAACAGGACTTAAAGGAATAGTTCACCCACAGAATGATGTAACTCTATTTTCCACTTTGAATATCTCAAATGCAGCCGGCGATCAGGAAGGCTTCTCGTTTTCCCCCAACTTTCATGTAATGGAGCTCATAAAAGTCATAAAGGTCCACAAAAACTTGTCAATATTCCTCCACACTGCTTGTCCAATGTAATCCAAGTGTCCTGAGTGGGTAGCGTCCAAATTTACTCAAAACGTAGTAATGTAGTACTGTTTAGAGCCTAAACAGTACTACATCGCATCTCCTGCAAGCACGCCAATGCGTGTTCATGAAACTACAGAAGCCGCGTCAGACGAGATCGCGCGTTCTCTTTTTCTCTCTTTCTTTGTTGTAAATCAATATCCACCCCTCTTGGACCCTCTTGTGTTTGTCCCGGTTTGTCTGCAGTTCTGTTACTCTTAGTGAAATGTAAACGGCGAATTTCTTCTTCTACACTTGTGTTATCGGCAGAGTATACTCTGAACGCTGAGACTTCTGTAGTTTCGTGAAAAGTAAGATGTACTACTGTTTAGGCTCTAAAAATATACTAAATGATGTCGTTTCGAGTAAATTCTCGGCACTACCCACTCAGGACACTTGGATTACATTGGAAGAGCAGTATGGAGGAATATCGACAAGTTTTTGAGGACTTTTATGGATCTTTTTTGGCTCGGGCCCTGGTGAATTCCATTATATGAAAGTTGGGGGGAAAACGAGAAGCCTTCCTGATTTCCAGCTGAATTTGAAATATTAAAAAAGTGCTCCAGAGTCTTCCTCACCATGAGGGTAAGTGGAAAATGAAGTTACATCATTCTGTGGGTGTACTATTCGTTTAAATCTAGCGCACAGTTCAAATGTAGGCGGTAGCTTGTGTCCAAATTAAGAAGGAGACGGGGTCACCCCTGTCATGTAGGAGCTTATTTTTTGTAATGCTTTCTCGTGACAAAATACGCTTAAATTCGGACTTACAACACAGTTGTGATGTTCATCTTCGTTGTTGGCAGTGGATGACAATTTGATGTGTGGGCCTGGAGAACATGAAAAATCTAAATTTGGGCATATCCTCGTGGTGGTAAATTTGAAGAGAAGATTCTGCTTCACGGGTGTGAACGGGAGATGCACACAATCTCTTTTGGGACATTATCTAAACCTCATATTTGGGATTTTAAAAGTTATGGCGACTGATTTTTCAACAGACCTGAAGTGGACCTCAGCTTTCCTGATGAAGAGAATTCATCATCCTTCTCATTTATGATGGATGAGAATTTTTTTCTCAAAACAAAAATGCATGCTAGAGTAAAAACAATATAAGTAATAAAAATTATAAGTTAAATTACCACAAAACAGCAGGTGTAGTGCAGTGAAAATGTATCTAGTGTAAACAAAATAAAGATTTAGCACAAAGATACTATCATCACTACAGATTAGAAATGAAAGATAGCAGGTGTGTGTTTTTGGTCCCACTTGTGAAGATGGTCATCTCATATTCTCATATTAGGAGTAATCAATTTATGAAAGCCTCCTCTGTGAACAGTCCATAACTAATAGCTATGCCTTTGCTACTATGTGTTCAGGTTGGTCACTATGGTGGTACTTGGAGAGCTCAATGTTTTCTCAGGTGGTACACACTGTAAAAAGTTTGAGAACCACTGATCTAACATTCAAACTTAAACTTTCTCTTCCATTTTCTCAAACATCTTACTTTTGCAGAATCTCTGCAAAACATAAACTCCACATCTCCTTCTAGCTCTAAAGAGCTGTCTTGTTTTATGGTGGCAAGGGCTTCTCATCTGGGTTCCCTGAACACCTTAAATTAGCAGAAATTATCGCTTTATATGACTATAAAACTTTACCGCAGCATGGCAGATTTTGTAGTCCTAAGAATGCAAAGAAGCTACTGAATCAAATGATACCAAGGTTTTTGTGAACTACATTACCTAGGTAACCTTTCTCTGTGGCTAAAAGACTGGAGGTTGTTGTGCAATGGGGCTTTGACACAGAGCGGAAGGATTAGAGGGACGGACCGTTGTTTTGTTTGTGTCTGCCGGATGTTTTGAGTTGGATAGTTTTATTTCCAGTTTTGTACCGTTTGGAAAACGATATTTGGTTGGGGAAACTGCAACTGCTGCAACTTGCCGGTTCAAATGGAAATATTTTTTCCCAGGTGAAAGTTGGACGGTCTATGAGTGAGTTCTTGTACTCTTTAAATTGTGATTACTTTTGTCGATTACCTTCAGGATTACATGCTAGTTTACATGCTAATTTCTGTTGACATGCCAGTCATTTACCTTTTTATATGAACGGATCACCACAATATAGCAATAAACCAAGACCATTTATGATTCTACTGAATTCATTTTTTTCATATTTCCACTGCATTTGTCTCTTTTGGCCTAATGTATATATTTCATAATGTATTCACTCTGATATCATAGTTACTGTCTTCATTTTCATAGCTTGGTGTAAAATTGTGCCAAATTGAGACAATCTGAAACCTGGTGGATTTTGCCTGGTGAATGCTTTCCTAAAACTTGTGTAAAATCTTTTTTCTTTTACTCAAACTCTTTCAAATTCACTACATCTGCTGTCAAGGAGTAACTTAAGGTAATAAATAGCATCTGTCTTCATGAAATCATTATTAGCATGGTGCTACCATCTGCCAAATAATAAAAAACAACAAGTGAGCACAGAAATTTTACAATTTTCTTCTATATTATTGTAATTTACCCAGACATAGTAACAGATACAACATTTCTAACACTGGAAACATTCTCTGAAGTCTCCAGGTGTCCCATGATACCAAGAACATGAAAATTAACCTTATTATTGTGGAGCAATTCTTCATTTACTTTGTGTACATCTTGTTAGACACTTTTTTCTGAAAATATGGCTAGGGCTAAAGAGTTTAAATAGTCCCAGACTATTAAACTCTGTCCCAAAAACTCCTAAATTCCTAAGAATCTAGGCAAGGATTCCTCAGCAAATCCTTATAAAGAATTCCTTCTCAAATTCTAGTACAGTGCTTCTAAATCCTTGTCCTCAGGGACCCTGCCCAGCTGGTTTTCAAGATATTCCTACTTCAACACACTTGACTCAGATAAAAGGCTCGTTAGCAGCTTGCAAAGAACTTGATGAGCAGTTGAGTTGATCTGAATCAGGTGTGGTGGAGTTGGAAACCTGGAATACATGCAGGGCAGGGGTCCCTGAGGACCAGGGTGTCCCAACTCTGGTCCTCAGGACCCACTGCCCTACATGTCTTGTAGGTGACCCTAACTATTCACACCTGAATCAAATGATTGGCTCATTAACAGGCTTGCAAAGAATCTGAATTAGGTGTGTTACAGGAACACATGAAGACATGCAGGGCAGGGGTCCCTGAGGATCAGGATTGAGAAACCCTGCTCTAGAGTTTTAAAAGATGTTTAATTTCTCACCGTATCTGAAGTTGGATCCCGTCCCTCTCCAAAGTCAGTGCATCCG